>CM059442.1:69098848-69248077 GCA_030390025.1 Squalus acanthias
AAACATAGACATAGAAACATAGACATAGAAACATAGACATAGAAACATAGACATAGAAACATAGACATAGAAACATAGACATAGAGACATAGACATAGAAACATAGACATAGAAACATAGACATAGAAACATAGACATAGAAACATAGACATAGAAACATAGACATAGAAACATAGACATAGAAACATAGACATAGAAACATAGACATAGAAACATAGACATAGAAACATAGACATAGAAACATAGACATAGAAACATAGACATAGAGACATAGACATAGAAACATAGACATAGAAACATAGACATAGAAACATAGACATAGAAACATAGACATAGAAACATAGACATAGAAACATAGACATAGAAACATAGACATAGAAACATAGACATAGAAACATAGACATAGAAACATAGACATAGAAACATAGACATAGAAACATAGACATAGAAACATAGACATAGAAACATGGACATAGAAACATGGACATAGAAACATGGACATAGAAACATAGACATAGAAACATAGACATAGAAACATAGACATAGAAACATAGACATAGAGACATAGACATAGAAACATAGACATAGAGACATAGACATAGAGACATAGACATAGAGACATAGACATAGAGACATAGACATAGAAACATAGACATAGAAACATAGACATAGAGACATAGACATAGAGACATAGACATAGAAACATAGACATAGAGACATAGACATAGAAACATAGACATAGAAACATAGACATAGAAACATAGACATAGAGACATAGACATAGAAACATAGACATAGAAACATGGACATAGAAACATAGACATAGAAACATGGACATAGAAACATAGACATAGAAACATAGACATAGAAACATAGACATAGAAACATAGACATAGAGACATAGACATAGAAACATGGACATAGAAACATAGACATAGAAACATAGACATAGAAACATAGACATAGAAACATAGACATAGAGACATAGACATAGAAACATAGACATAGAAACATAGACATAGAAACATAGACATAGAGACATAGACATAGAAACATAGAAGATAGGAGCAGGAGGAGGCCATTCGGCCCCTCGAGCCTGCTCCGCCATTCGATGAGATCATGGCTGATCATCCAAACTCAGTACCCTGTACCTGCTTTCTCTCCATATCCCTTGATACCTTTAGCTTTAAAAAATATATCTATCTCCTTCTTGAATATATTTAATGAATTGGCCTCAACTGCCTTCTGTGGTAGAGAATTCCACAGATTCACCACTCTCTGGGTGAAGAAATTCCTCCTCATCTCCTGTGGCCTACTCCTGCTCCTATTCCTTATGACCCCGTCACATCTTCCCCCCCCCCAGGAGAGAGTGAGTGGAATGAGAGGTGATCTCATTGAAACACAAAATTCTTCCAGGGCTTGACAGGGGAGATGCAGGGAGGATGTTTTCCCCTGGCTGGGGAGTCTAGAACCAGGGGTCACAGCCTCAGGATAAGGGGTCGGCCATTTAGGACTGAGATGAGGAGAAATTTCTTCACTCAGAGGGTGGTGAATCTTTGGAATTCTCTACCCCAGAGGGCTGTGGAGGCTCAGTCGTTGAGTATATTCAAGACAGAGGTCGATAGATTTTTGGGAACTAAGGGAATCGAGGGATATGGGGATATGGGGATAGTGCGGGAAGGTGGAGTTGAGGTAGAAGATCAGCTATGATCTTGTTGAATGGCGGAGCGGGTTTGAGGGGCCGAATGGCTGACTCCTGCTCCGAATTCTTATGTTCTTGTGACCCCGTCACCCCCATTCCCCTGCTCCCCCTCACCAAGCCCCCCGAACACTCTTGTCCTCACAACAACTCGCACACCGGTGCTGCCCTTCCCTCCCTTTTAACTCCTCTGCTCCCTCCCCTCCCCTCCCCTCCCCTCCCCTCCCGGTGCTGAGACCCAATTGCAGATCCTCGGGCGTGCCCCCACTGAGATAAGAAATCCCACCACGCGAGGGGATAGATCCGGACTCCACTCCCAGTCTGCGTGGCTCAGGATCACACCAGGTCATCCATATGCCAACTGGGATGCCTCTCAAATGTTGAAGGGGTCCTTCTTTTAGAATGCTGTTATTTTTGCTTGTTTGATCAGGCTTTCTGCACCTGGGTGGACTCCGTACTGCGCTGTACAATTACATATTTGCCAAAAAACATGGAGGCAGCTTTATCCTCCGGATAGAAGATACGGATCAGAGCCGCCTTGTTCCTGGAGCAGCAGAAAGCATCGAGGATGTACTGGAGTGGGCAGGTATTGTACGCAACTCTGAGCTGGGAGGGTGTCATAGCCCCCCTCAGTAAAAGGCTCTCAGTTATAACATTCTCTCTGTAACACACCTTCAGTGTAAGACTCTCGATTTTAACACTCTCTCACACTCCCCACCCTCAGTATGAGGCACTCGATTATAACACACACTCACACACTCCACTCTCAGTATAAGGCACTCGATTCTAACACTCTCTCTCACACCCCACCCTCAGTATAAGGCTCTCGATTATAACACACACTCACACACACCACCCTCAGTATAAGGCACTCGATTATAACACTCTCTCTCACACTCCACCCTCAGTATAAGGAACTCTATTCTAACACTCTCTCACACTCCACTCTCAGTATAAGGCTCTCGATTATAACACTCTCTCACACCCCACCCTCAGTATAAGGAACTCGATTCTAACACTCTCTCTCACACTCCCCACCCTCAGTATAAGGAACTCGATTCTAACACTCTCTCACACACCCCACCCTCAGTATAAGGAACTCGATTCTAACACTCTCTCACACACCCCACCCTCAGTATAAGGAACTCGATTCTAACACTCTCTCTCACACCTCACCCTCAGTATAAGGCTCTCGATTCTAACACTCTCTCACACTCCACCCTCAGTATAAGGCTCTCGATTCTAACACTCTCTCACACACTCCACCCTCAGTATAAGGCTCTCGATTCTAACACTCTCTCACACTCCACCCTCAGTATAAGGTACTCGATTCTAACACTCTCTCACACTCCACCCTCAGTATAAGGCTCTCGATTCTAACACTCTCTCACACACTCCACCCTCAGTATAAGGTACTCGATTCTAACACTCTCTCACACTCCACCCTCAGTATAAGGTACTCGATTCTAACACTCTCTCACACTCCCCACTCTCAGTATAAGGCTCTCGATTATAACACACTCACACTCCCCACTCTCAGTATAAGGCTCTCGATTATAACACACTCACACTCCCCACTCTCAGTATAAGGCACTCGATTCTAACACTCTCTCACACTCCACCCTCAGTATAAGGCTCTCGATTCTAACACTCTCTCACACTCCACCCTCAGTATAAGGCTCTCGATTCTAACACTCCCCACTCTCAGTATAAGGCTCTCGATTATAACACTCTCTCACACTCCCCACCCTCAGTATAAGGCTCCCGGTGTTGTTGCGCAGGTATCCCCCCTGACGAAAGCCCTCGGCGAGGAGGATCCTGTGGACCATACCAGCAGTCTGAGCGACTGGATCTGTACCGGAAGGCAACGGAGATGCTGGTGATGAGGAATGCCGCGTATTATTGCTTCTGCAGCCCCCAGCGCCTGGAAGTGTTGAAGAAGGAAGCACTGAGAATGAGACAGACACCAAAGTAGGTTTGAAGCATGTGGTTACAGGAAGCTGTTCAATGGACACTGGTCATTTGCCTTTCCCCCCGACTCCTTGCCTTTGATTTTATTCTTTTACTTGAAGGAGGAGGCGGCTCAGCCACGCTCTGATTAAATGGCGGAACAGGCTCGATGGGCTGAGTGGCCTCCTCCTGTTCCTATGACTCCATTGAGAAAAACCTTACTGTGGGAAACTGGGACCAGGACAGTCCCCCACCATATAGGCCAGACCATGTAAGGACTGCCTAAAGGACATAGGTCATTGACGACAATCTGGTAGTTTCATGGTCACCATTACTGATACTAAGATTTATTTAATTAATTGAATTTAAATTCCCCAGCTGCCGTAGTGGAATTTGAACTCGCGTCTCTGGATTATTATTCCAGGCCTCTGGATTACTAGTCCAGTAACATAACCAGTATGCTACCGTATCTGCTCTTCTTCGAATAGTACCGTAGGATCTTTTACATCCACCTGAGAGAGCAGACGGGGCCTCGGTTTCATGGCTCTTCCGAAAGACGGCACCTCCGACAGTGCAGCCCTCCCTCAGCACTGCACTGGGAGTGTCAGCCTGGCTTATGAGCTCAAGTCTCTGGCGCGGGACTTGAACCCACGACCATCCGACTCCTCCTTTTTAATATAAACGCTGTCCCTTTTCAGATATGATAATCGCTGTAGGCACCTGACTTCGAGACAGGTGGAGGAGCGACTGGCACAAGGATGCCCACATGTTGTCCGATTTCGACTGGAGGAGGGCGCCGAGCCCTTCGAAGACCTTGTGTACGGACTGAACAGGCTGGAGCCGGCCAGCGTGGAGGGGGACCCCGTCATCATTAAGGCGGACGGGTTTCCGACCTACCACTTGGCGAACGTGGTCGATGACCACCACATGAAGATCAGCCACGTTCTGCGGGGCACCGAGTGGCTGGCTTCCACCGCTAAGCACGTGCTGATGTACAGGGCCTTCGGCTGGGAGCCACCAGCTTTCGCCCACCTCCCTCTCCTCCTGAACAAAGACGGCAGCAAGCTCTCCAAGCGGCAGGGCGATCTCTTCATCCAGAACTTTTCCCGGAATGGATTCCTGCCAGAAGCTTTACTCGACATTGTCACCAACTGTGGATCCGGCTTCTCAGGTACTGAGTGAGGAAAGGGCTTTACTCTATCTAGAGAGTGTTGTACACAGGACTGTGCGCAGGCTGGAGTGTGTTGTACACAGGACTGCGCGCAGGCTGGAGTGTGTTGTACACAGGGTTGTGCGCAGGCTGGAGTGTGTTGTACACAGGACTGTGCGCAGGCTGGAGTGTGTTGTACACAGGACTGTGCGCAGGCTGGAGTGTGTTGTACACAGGACTGCGCGCAGGCTGGAGTGTGTTGTACACAGGACTGTGCGCAGGCTGGAGAGTGTTGTACACAGGACTGTGCGCAGGCTGGAGAGTGTTGTACACAGGACTGTGCGCAGGCTGGAGTGTGTTGTACACAGGACTGTGCGCAGGCTGGAGTGTGTTGTACATAGGACTGCGCGCAAGCTGGAGTGTGTTGTACATAGGGTTGTGCGCAGGCTGGAGAGTGTTGTACACAGGGTTGTGCGCAGGCTGGAGAGTGTTGTACACAGGACTGCGCGCAGGCTGGAGTGTGTTGTACACAGGACTGCGCGCAGGCTGGAGAGTGTTGTACACAGGACTGCGCGCAGGCTGGAGTGTGTTGTACACAGGGTTGTGCGCAGGCTGGAGTGTGTTGTACACAGGACTGCGCGCAGGCTGGAGTGTGTTGTACACAGGACTGCGCGCAGGCTGGAGTGTGTTGTACACAGGACTGCGCGCAGGCTGGAGTGTGTTGTACACAGGACTGCGCGCAGGCTGGAGTGTGTTGTACACAGGACTGCGCGCAGGCTGGAGTGTGTTGTACACAGGACTGCGCGCAGGCTGGAGTGTGTTGTACACAGGACTGCGCGCAGGCTGGAGAGTGTTGTACACAGGACTGTGCGCAGGCTGGAGTGTGTGAGCAGCGTAGATGAAGCCTGGCAGCAGCCATTCTTGCTCCTGGTGCCCACAGTGTGGAGCGGTGCGAAGACCCACAGAGGGGAGTCGGAGAAAATGGAAAAGAAATGCAAGTGAGGTAGAGGTTGTGTGAAAATTCGTTCTCTTTATTTTGTGTTTCCAGGAAACCGCCCGGGTCGAATCCTGGAGGAGCTGGTCAGCGAGTTTGATGTGACCAGGATCACAACCCACTCCGCACTCCTGGACCTTGACAAGCTGCTGGAGTTCAACAGGTGTGTAAGTATCCCAGTGTGTAACACACACACACGCTCTTTAAAAGCATGTCTCCACAGTACCGGCAGTGTGTGCCCTGTCCCCTACACATGGCACTATTCGAAGAGGAGCAAGGGCGTTCTCCCCAATATATATTAATGATCTAGACGAGGGAACTAGATGTAATATCTCCAAGTTTGCAGACGACACAAAGCTGGGTGGGAGTGTGTGCTGTGAGGAGGATGCAGAGAAACTTCAGTATGATTTGGACAGGTTGGGTGATTGGGCAGATGCATGGCAGATGCAATATAATGTGGATAAATGCGAGGTTATCCACTTTGGTGGCAAAAACAGGAAGACAGATTATTATCTGAACGGCAGTAGATTGGGAAAAGGGGAAGTGCAACGAGATCTGGGAGTCCTTGTGCACCAGTCGCTGAAGGTAAGCATGCAGGTGCAGCAGGCGGTTAAGAAGGCAAATGGTATGTTGGCTTTCATAGCGAGAGGATTCGAGTACAGGAGCAAGGATGTCTTGCTGCAGCTGTACAAGGCCTTGGTGAGACCACACCTTGAGTACTGTGTGCAGTTTTGGTCGCCTTATCTGAGGAAGGATGTTCTTGCCATGGAGGGAGTGCAGCGAAGATTCACCAGACTGATACCTGGGATGGCAGGAATGGCGTATGAGGAGAGATTGGGTCGATTAGGCTTATATTCGCTAGAGTTTCGAAGAATGAGAGGGGATCTCATTGAAACTTATAAAATTCTAACAGGACTAGACAGACTAGATGCAGGAAGGATGTTCCGTGCGGGTGCTGGGACCAAGGGGAACGGCGCAGAGTGCGGATCGTGCCGCTTTAACACAGCCGAGCAGCTGACTGTGGGCCTGGTGCTCGTCTCTCTCATCGGTTAACGTTGAGCGCTCAGCTTTCAAGATATTAAGGGGAACTGATAGGGTCGATAGAGAGAAACTATTTCCGCTGGTTGGGGATTCTAGGACTAGGGGGCGTAGTCTAAACATTAGAGCCAGACCTTTCAGGAGTGACGTTAGGAAACACTTCTACACACAAAGGGTGGTGGAAGTTTGGAACTCTCTTCCGCAAACGGCAATTGATGCTAGATCAATTGTTAATTTTAAATCTGAGATTGATAGCTTTTTGTTAACCAAAGGTATTCAGGGATATGGGCCAAAGGCGGGTATATGGAGTTAGGTCACAGAGCAGCATGGTTGAATTTCAAATTCAATTGGAGGGTGAGAAAGTTGGGTCTCAAACCAGTGTCCTGATCTTAAATAAAGACAATTACAAAGGTATGAAGACAGAGTTGGCTAAAGTGGACTGGGAAAATAGATTAAAGGGTAAGACGGTTGATAAGCAATGGCAGACATTTAAGGAAATATTTCATAACTCTCAACAAAAATATATTCCAGTGAGAAGAAATGACTTTAAGAGAAGGGAGAACCATCCGTGGCTAATGAAGGAAGTAAAGGATGGTATCAAATTGAAAACAAAACCATACAATGTTGCCAAGATTAGTGGGAGGCCAGAGGATTGGGAAATTTTTAAAAACCAGCAAAGGACGACTAAAAAAATAATAAAGAGAGAGAAGATGGATTATGAGAGTAAACTAGCAAGAAATATAAAAACAGACAGTAAGAGCTTCTACAGGTATATAAAAAGGAAGAGAGTAGCTAAAGTAAACGTTGGTCCCTTAGAGGATGAGACTGGGGAATTAATAATGGGGAACATGGAAATGGCTGAGACTTTGAACAAATATTTTGTATCAGTCTTCACGGTAGAAGACACTAAAACCATCCCAATAATGGATAATCAAGGGGCTATAGGGAGGGGGGGAACTTAAAACAGTCACTATCACTAAAAAAAAAAGTACTCGGTAAAATAATGGGACTAAAGGTGGACAAGTCCCCTGGACCTGATGGCCTGCATCCTAGGGTCTTAAAAGAAGTGGCTGCAGAGATAGTGGGTGTATTGGTTGCAATCTACCAAAATTCCCTGGATTCTGGAGAGGTCCCAGCGGATTGGAAAACCGCAAATGTAACGCCCCTATTTAAGAAGGGAGGGAGACAGAAAGCAGGAAACTATAGACCAGTTAGCCTAACATCTGTCGTTGGGAAAATGCTGGAGTCCATTATTAAGGAAGCAGTAGCAGGACATTTAGAAAATCATTAATACAGTCAAGCAGAGTCAGCATGGTTTTATGAAAGGGAAATCATGTTTGACTAATTTGCTGGAGTTCTTTGAGGATGTAACGAACAGGGTGGATAAAGGGGAACCAGTGGATGTGGTGTATTTGGATTTCCAGAAGGCATTTGATAAGGTGCCACATAAAAGGTTACTGCACAAGATAAGAGCTCACTGGGTTGGGGGTAATATATTAGCATGGATAGAGGATTGGCTAACTAACAGAAAACAGAGAGTCGGGATAAATAGGTAATTTTCCGGTTGGCAAACGGTAACTAGTGGGGTGCCGCAGGGATCAGTGCTGGGGCCTCAACTATTTACAATCTATATTAATGACTTGGATGAACGGACCGAGTGTAATGTAGCCAAATTTGCTGATGATACAAAGATAGGTGGGAAATCAAGTTGTGCAGAGGACTCAAAGAATCTGCAAAGGGATATAGACAGGCTGAGTGAGTGGGCAAAAATTTGGCAGATGGAGTATAATGTGGGAAAATGTGAGGTTATCCACTTTGGTAAGAAAAATAAAAAAGCAAATTATTATTTAAATGGAGAGAGATTACAAAATGCTACAGTTCAGAGGGACCTGGAGGTCCTTGTGCATGAAACACAAAAAGTTAGCATGCAGGTACAGCAAGTAATCAGGAAGGCAAATGGAATGTTGGCCTTTATTTCAAAGAGAATGGAGTATAAAAGCAGGGAAGTCCTGCTACAACTGTACAGGGCGCTGGTGAGACCACACCTGGAGTACTGCGTACAGTTTTGTTCTCCTTATTTAAGGAAGGATATACTTGCATTGGAGGCAGTTCAGAGAAGGTTCACGAGGTTGATTCCTGAGATGAAGGGGTTGACTTATGAAGAAAGGTTGAGCAGGTTGGGCCTATACTCATTGGAGTTTAGAAGAATGAGAGGTGATCTTATTGAAACATATAAGATACTGAGGGGGCTCGACAGGGTAGATGCAGAGAGGATGTTTCCCCTCGTGGGGGAATCTAGAACTCGGGGGCACAGTCTCAGAATAAGGGGTCGCTCATTTAAAACGGAGATGAAGAGGAATTTCTTCTCTCAGAGGGTGGTGAATCTGTGGAATTCTCTACCCCAGAGAGCTGTGGAGGCTGAGTCAGTGAATATATTTAAGGTGGAGATAGACAGATTTTTGAACAATAAGGGAGTCAGGGTTATGGGGAGTGGGCATAGAAGTGGAGTTGAGCCCAAGATCAGATCAGCCATGATCTTATTGAATGGCGGAACAGGCTCGAGGGGCTGAATGGCCTCCTCCTGTTCCTGTCCTTGCCCACCTGCTGCCTTCTCTTGTCCGGCAGGATTCACTTGCTGCGCCGTATCGAGAGTGCCGGATCGCGGCAGGAGTTGGTGACGGAGCTTCGAGCCCTGGTTGAGAAGGTGTACGGGGAGAAGCTGCTGGACGGGGAGGCCGTGCGTGCGGACTATGTGGAGCGGGTGCTGCTACACCGGAAGGTAGGAGCAGTGCTGGACCTCATTTTTCAATTTCCCTCCCTCTTTCAGGGCTCTGTAACCGTGGCCTGGCCCGGGGACCGGTGACCTGCCCAGACTGCTGATGTGCGAGGACGAGAACGACTCTCCTGGGCCGGTCCGGTCCGGTCCGGACTTCCAACCCGTTCGGGTTCAGACCCAGGATCCTGCAGTGAAAGCTCAGTGTTAACGAACTGCAAACCAGGCTGTAAATTGTCTTTTTTTTACACTCTGGCAGGGGCACATCACCCGTTTACGGGACCTGGTATCACCGACCTACTCCTACCTGTGGATCCGGCCTCTTGTGCCCCGTGAGCAGATAGCGAATCTGTCGGTAGATGGAGAGAAGATTTGTAGCGTGGTGCTGCAGTAAGTGTCTTGTCTGCCGCCTCCACATTTGCCAGCTTTGCACGGGCTGCCTGGACTGGAGTTGTACAGAACACACGTCCGTTTGTAGCATAACACTCCCCATCTGCCGTTTTTTCTCTTTCCTGCCCCCCATCACTTGGCAGGTACAACACTCTCTCCCCGTCCCACCCCACCGCTTACAGCAGGCGCAGCTAGTGTCCGCACGATTTACCCGCTATACGCAGCGCGTGGTGAAACCGATGGCCAATGCCGCGATCCCTGCTGCCTCTGCCGTGGGCTGCGGCTTCCACTCGGCTCCTGCTCGGTCCTGGAGACACTGCCGATCTGCCGGCGGAGAGAGAATCGCGGGAGACACACGCTGCAGCACCGAGGCTTCCTGGAGACCTCGTCAGGGAT
This sequence comes from Squalus acanthias, assembly GCA_030390025.1. Lineage (NCBI taxonomy): Eukaryota > Metazoa > Chordata > Chondrichthyes > Squaliformes > Squalidae > Squalus > Squalus acanthias. The sequence continues at coordinate 69,109,239 of CM059442.1, forward strand.
AAACACCGAACATGGCCCATCGGTAAATCCTGTACGGGGGGGTAACAACATGAGAAGGACGGCCCGAAATAGCCGGCACCGTTAATACTTTATAAACGGCACCTTTGTGATTGACTCCCATGGAACTGGCGAATGGTTGGTGGCATTTGCCCGATATAGGCGCCTGCCTGTGATTAATGTGGACGGTGCAAGTGGTGGGGGCTGTAATATAAGAATTAGGAGCAAGAGTCGGCCAATTCTTATGTTCTCCCCAACTCCCAGCTTCTCTCTTTCCCCGTTCCCCCCACAGGTAAAACGTTGTCCCAATCTCCCACAGCTTCCTCTCCCTCTCTCTCTTCTCCCTCTTCTCTTCTCCCTCTTCTCTTCTCTTCTCCCTCTTCTCTTCTCTTCTCCCTCTTCTCTTCTCTTCTCTCTCCTCTCTCCTCCTTCTCTCTCCTCTCCTCTTCTCTCCTCCCTCTCTCTCCCTCTTCTCTTCTCCCCCCACCCGCCCAGTCCTGGCAGGTAGAACTCTTCCCATCTCCCATGGCTCACTCTCTCCCTTGCAACACCGCCCCCCCATCTCCCCCCAGTCCTGGCAGCCTGCAAGTCAGTTTTAGAAATTCAGATTTAGAATGAGCTAATTAGAACTGACCCTTTGAATTCCAGCCTGTTCCAGACCTGGCCGAATGGCAGTGCGACCCCAGCAGAGCTGAACTCTGAACTGAGAGCGCTACAGACACAGTTCACGGGCACCAAGTACAGTGCCATGATGAAGCTCCTTCGACTGGTTCTCAGTGGGCAGCAGGTATGGAGCAGAGGAGATTTACCAGAATGGTGCCAGGGATGGAGGGACTCAGTTACGTGGAGAAGCTGGGGTTGTTCTCCTTTAGAGCAGAGAAGGTTAAGGGGAGATTCAATAGAGGTGATCAAAATTTTGACGGGTTTTGCGAGAGTAGATAGGGAGAGACGGTTTCCACTGGCAGGAGGGACGGTAACCAGAGGACACAGACTGAAGATTATTGGGGGAGATGAGGTGAATTTTTTTTTGACTGAGTAAGTTGTTACGATCTGGAATTTGCAGGGCTACGGGGAAAGAGCAGGGAGTGGGATTAATTGGAGAGCTCTACCAAAGCACCGGCACGATGGGCCGAATGGCCTCCTCCTGTGCTGTAAGCTTGTATGATTCTGGGTCCTGTGTCCTGTGCTGTGGCACCCTGTGGGCAAGGAGGAGGGGATCTGATGTCTGCCCAGGGTGGTGAGAGGAGGATCGAACTGTGAGCAGGAAATTCTAACCAGCTAAAGTTGTAAGTTTACATTTTTTTTCATGTTTTTTTGGAGGAGCTGATTATATTTAAATTTCCTTTCAGCAAGGACCGAGTGTGGCTGAGATGATGCTGTCCCTGGGGCCTCAGGAGGTGTGTCAACGCCTGCAGCGAGCGGTCATCCATTGACCACGGCAGCCTTCCTGGGACCTGTACACGTGGGAGGTCATGCGCGATGCACCCCCCCCCCACCCCCTGGACTTGTATCAACGTGTTCCACGGCTGGGAGAAAATCCAGGAAGGGGAAATACGTATATCCAGACTGATACTGCTGGATGCAGCCACCTGGCGCATTAACAGCCTCTCTCCACGTCGGGCCCTGGTTTGTGACTGTCGCCCTCTGGCCAGGGGGGGCTGGGGGATAATTGAGTTGCACTCGAGCAGGGAGGGGGAGATACACACCTGCCCCGCGACACTCGGCTACTCTCGGGCAGGAGTCCCCAACCCCTGACTGCCGGACCACGCGCGGCCCCCCTGGGATTTGGTTGTGTGAGTGCCGAGGACCTCCGGCCACTCGCTCCTTGTCTTTATATTTCCTACTCCTGTATTGAATTCTGTTTTAATGTTTGGAAAGGGCTGTTGTCTTCACTGGTGGATAAATCCTAAAATCTGAACACCAAGATCTGTTAGTGTCATGGAGTGTTGTACAGCACAGAAACAGGCCATTCGGTCCAACTGTGTTTATGCTCCACACGAGCCTCTTCCCACCCCTCTTCATCTAACCCTATTAACATATCCTTCTATTCCTTTTGCCCTCATGTGTTTATCTAGCTTCCCCTTAAATCCATGCTATTCGCCTCAAACACTCCCTGTGGGAGCGAGTTCACATTCTCACCACTCTCTGGGTAAAGAAGCGTCTCCTGAATTCCTTAATAGATTTATTAATGACTATCTTATATTTATGGCCTCCAGTTCTGGTCTCCCCCACCAGTGGAAACATCTTCTCTACGTCTACCCTATCGAACCCCCTTCATAATTTCAAAGACTTCCATCAAGTCATCTCTCCGGCTTCTCTTTCCGAGAGAAAAGAGCCCCAGCCTGTTCAGCCTTTCCTGATGGTTATAATGTTCCCCCTAATTTTTGAGGGGCCGCACGACCCCTTTAACTGGCTGCGCCGCCCATTCAAACATCCACGCACGCACGGTTTTTTGCATTGTGAAGCCGGTTCACCGGCTGCGCGGGACCGAGAGAGAGAGCGCTGCCTGGCCGCGCAGCTTATAGGGAACGTTGGTTATAACCTCTCATAACTGCGACGTGGGAATTAATGAGTACCAGGATTGGGTTGATACATGGATTCCGCTGGTGTAAATCGGAGACTCCTGGACTAGAGGAAAGCGCGAGTGGCAAGGCTCAGTCCGGACAACACGGTGAATTCAAACAGACGCCTTCCAGTACAACCACTTAATAGAACCATAAAAATCTCCGCCTCTATTCTAAACCATTCCTGTCGCCCATTCCCCCCTCCACAGTAAATCATTAAATGCAGAAAAACTGATGGTCATGCCTGGTGTGTGCCTGATTTTGCAGTTATGGATGTGTACCGTCAGCTGTTAAACTGGTGTCTGACTCGCAACCCTTGAGTTCCATTCCCTCCAGGGCAGCTTGTGAAATATAGTTCAACACATCTAGTCACTTGTGGGCTCGTACCAGTGATCCCGTTGAGCTGCGTGGCCTCGCAGCGGTCCGGAGATCCCGCGCAGGCCGCCTGCCGGCTTTACAATGGGGAAAAACCGCACGTGCGCGGAAATTTGAACGGGCCACGGGCCGCGCGCCTAAAAACAAATTAAAGGGAACATTGACTGGCACCAGCAAAACTGACCATGAAAGCTGCCAGATTGTCGTCATAACCCAAACTGGCTCACTGATGCCCTGCTTGGTCTAGCCTACACGTGACTCCAGTCCAGCACTCTGGTTGACTCCGGGCACTGAGGGATGAGCAGTAATTGTGGCTTTGACAGCCTCGCCCACATCCCATAACAAACAAAAAACACACACATCCTTGTTTCCCTAATCAAGGTCTACTTAAATAAAATAAAGTGTCCTTCGAACAGACATTGCTGTTGCTTTGTTATTCTGGGGCGGGGCGGAAGAAATGGATATAAATGGGAGAGAAGATTGCGGATGTCGTAAATCTGAAATGAAAACAGAAAATGCTGGAAAGACGCAGGATCCAAGAGAGGGAGGCTGCTTCTAGTTTCAGTCGATGGCTGTTTCTAGAACTCTCCACCTTTGACCGTCTGATCGGTCAGCCTGTCTTCTCTCTTTCAGACACTCGTGGGCCTGGAGTGTGTTTGCAGCATTTTCTACATTTATAACCTCATGTGGCAACGCATTTGAAGTGTGGAACTCTTGTTTACATTGTTTTTTTCCAAGCTTTCTCTGCCGTTGCTTCTTGTGTGCCTGTCTCTTTGGCCTGGTCTCTGTTTCTGCCTTTCTCAGATTCTTGGTTAGTCTGTCTCTTCATCTGTCTGTCACGCCCTCTCAGGTTGTCAGTCTCTCTCCGTCAGTCTCTTTCGTTCTCTGTCTAAGTTTCTTTCTGTCAGTCACTATCAATCGATCTGTTGGTCTGATACAAAAGCAAAATACTGTGGATGCTGGAAATCTGAAATAAAAACAGAAAATGCTGGAAATACTCAGCAGGTCAGGCAGCATCTGTGGAGAGAGAAACAGAGTTAACGTTTCAGGTCGATGACCCTGCGTCAGAACTGGAAAAAGTTGGAGATGGAACAGGTTTTAAGCAAGTGTAGGGGCAGGGAAAGGGGGGAGGGGAGGAAAGAACAAAAGGGAAAGTCTGTGATAGGGTGGAAGGCAGGAGTGATTAAATGACAAAAGGGATGATGGTGCAAGGCAAAAGAAGATGGTAATGGGACAAGTTAAGAAGCAAAAGATGACTCTAGATGAGGTGTAAATGGCACTGGCAGAATGATCGACAGCTGCCATGTGAGAGGAAAAAAAGATAGGGGCAGGGGTTATGGTCTGAAATTGTTGAACTCGATGTTGAGTCCGGAAGGCTGTAAAGTGCCTAATCGAAAGATGAGGTGCTGTTCCTCGAGCTTACGTTGAGCTTCATTGGAACAGTGCATGAGGCCGAGGACGAAGAGGTCAGAGTGGGAGTGGAGCGGAGAATTAAAGTGACAATCGACCAGAAGCTCGGGGTCACGCTTGCGGACTGAACGGAGGTGTTCCGCAAAGCGGTCGTCCAATCTGCGTTTGGTCTCCCCAATGTTGAGGAGACCACATCGTGAGCAGCGAATACAGTATACTAAATTGCAAGAAGTACAAGTAAATTGGTTTCACCTGGAAGGAATGTTTGGGGCCCTGGACAGTGGGAAGAGGGGAGGTAAAAGGGCAGGTGTTGCATCTCCTGCGCTTGCACGGGAAGGTGCCGGGTGAAGGGGAAGGGGTGTTGGGGATGATAGAGGAGTGGACCAGAGTGATCTGTTAGTCTGAGTGTGTGTGTCTGTCTCTCCCTGTCTTTAACATTCACTCACTCTCACACAATCTCTGTCACTCACTCACTCTTGGTCAGACGGTTAAGGAGCTGCCATGAAGAGTGGCCATTTGGTTGAGTGTTAGAGTTAGTGGCACCCCTGGATCTCTCCCAGAGGGCAGCACTTTGGGTGGGCAAGGTAAGTGGCCAGCTGTGTCTGCCCCCATCCTATTTCCCTGCAACCTCCCCCCCCACCGTGTTATTTTGGTGCCAGCGGTGATGGTGGGGAGGGGGTTTGCAGGTAGAATTCTCCCCAGAGTCACCTCCATGACCCCTCGAGCCATTGGGGATGGACCCTGTGCTGGGACCCCCGGGGATGGGGACGGAGCCTGGGCCGGGACCCCTGGGGATGGGGACGGACCCTGGGCCGGGACCCCCCGGGGAGGGGACGGACCCTGGGCCGGGACCCCCGGGGATGAAGCCTGTGTCGGGACCCCGGGGATGGGGACGGACCCTGGGCCGGGACCCCTGGGGAGGGGGACGGACCCTGGGCCGGGACCCCCGGGGAGGGGGATGGACCCTGGGCCGGGACCCCCGGGGATGGGGACGGAGCCTGGGCCGGGACCCCCGGGGATGGGGACGGAGCCTGTGCCGGGACCCCCGGGGATGGGGACGGAGCCTGTGCCGGGACCCCCGGGGATGGGGACGGACCCTGTGCCGGGACCCCCAGGGATGGAGCCAGTGCCGGGACCCCCAGGGATGGACCCTGGGCCAGGACCCCTGGGGATGGGGACGGACCCTGGGCCGGGACCCCTGGGGATGGGGACGGACCCTGGGCCGGGACCCCCAGGGATGGAGCCTGTGCCGGGACCCCTGGGGATGGGGACGGACCCTGGGTCTGGCTCTTTAAAGGGGCGGGGTGGTTGTGGTGAGGCCGGTGGGGGAGGAGCCTGAGCCTGAGCCCGAGAGATGGCGGCGGAGGAAGAAGGAGAGACTCTGGAGTCGTGGCTGAGTGAGTGCGGGGGTCCGGGATGGGGAATCGGACTCTGCTCTTCCCCTGAGCCGGGTTCAGGCCGCGGATACACTGTAGCCGGGGGCGGATACTGTGTAGCTGGGCCGGGCAGGGAGCTCCCGGACGGAGGCTGTGATCAGGCGCTTGGAGTGATTCTTGGAGTAAAAGCCTGTGGGCAGCGGGTGAGACTGACCCCCGAGCCAGGGAATAGAGCCAGGAATTGAGAGAGAGAATGAGGGCAATGGGAGGGTGACCCAGACACCAGCTGCCCGGTGCCCCTGGGTACTGGAGCTGCCTGCTGTGCCTATGGGTTGTTAAAAAAAGGAAGATATGCATTTATATAGCGCCTTTCACAACCTCTGGATGTCCCAACGCGCTTTATAGCCAATGAAGTACTTTTGAAATGCCGTCACTGTTGTAATGTAGGAAACGTGGCAGTCAATTTGCAAGCTCCCACAAACCGCAATGTGATAATGACCAGATAATCTGTTTTAGTGATGTTGGTCGAAGGATAAATATTGGCCCCAGGACACCGGGGATAACTCCCTCCGCCCCCCACCCCGCTCTTCTTCGATATAGTGCCATGGGATCTTTTATTGCCCACCTGAGAGAGCAGACGGGGCCTCGGTTTAATGTTTCATCCGAAAGACGGCACCTCCGACAGTGCGGCACTCCCTCAGCACTGCACTGGGAGTGTCAGCCTAGAGTATGAGCTCAAGTCTCTGGAGTGGGACTTGAACCCACGACCTTCTGACCTGGAGGCAAGGGTGACACCTGAGCCACAATGACACCTAAAAAGATTAGTGAGGGGACACCCAGATATGAACTGGGTGGAGTGCAGCGAGCCCCACTCGTTGCATAAAAACAAAGTCTCATCTCTGTCCCCCCCCCAGTTCTTTCGCCCAACCTTTAGTAAAATGCCGGAATAAACCGCTTAAATCAAACTGATCCAGTGTTTTTTTTATATTCATTGGATGTGGGCGTTGCAGGCAAGGCCAGCATTTATTGCCCATCTCCACTAGCCCTCAAGAAGGTGGTGATGAACCGCTGCAGTCTGTGTGGTGAAGGTACTCCCACAAACTGTGTGTCTTGCTAGGCCATGTCAGAGAGCAGTTCAGAGTCAACCACATTGGAGTCACATATAGACCCAGACCGGGTAAGGACGGCAGGTTTCCTTCCCTAAAGACATCAGTGAACCAGATGGTTTTTTACGACAATCCGGTCACTATTATTGATACCAGCTTTTTAATTCCAGATTTATTGAATTAACTGAATTTAAATCCCCAAGCTGCCTGGATCATTAGTCCAGGCCTCTGGATTACTCGTCCAGTAACATAACCACTGTGCTACTGTTCCCCGTACTATGCAGCTTTCCTGCTATGGGGGGAGGAGGGGGGGAGGGTATATCTGGCTGGTGCCCCTGGGCAGGGGCCCTGTCGGCCTGCGCGTTAACCTGCCCCCGGAATCCCGCGACTCTCTGCGTCTACAGCGTGCGACATGATCAGATGCGGTTTCACGTTAAAATAAATTCTCCAAGGCGTGAGTGATGGTCCACTCTGTTTGATTTTTGGGGGGTGGGGGTGGGGGGGGGGTAAATGGTGTTGGTTTTAAAACATTTCCACTGTGCCTTTCTGATAGAGGAAGTAATGTGTGAATTGCAGTAACCCTGGTGGGGTGCTGAAATTGGCTGATCAGGAAGTCATGGGTTAAGTCACAAGACCAGCACAGTGCCATGTGACCCGGATACAGCTCCTCCCTGCCTGCAGCAGCTTGTTTTGCTGGGGGAGGGGCTGGTTTGGTTGTGAGGAAATTCTATTTTATATTGTGTACAAGAATTGTGCACATTTTCTCAGGGTATTGGTTGATACAGAGTGCTTGTTGTATCACTGTGGTCCCAAAAAATTCACTGACTAGCCACACATGTGGCTATGGTGACAGTGTTTTAGCCTCGTGCACTCATTTTAGTAGAAAACACCGTACACTCAACACGGGAAAATGTGCTTCACATGTGGATAGAGAATAAATTGTGTGTTCCTGTTACAGTTTAACGTCCAGTGACAGCAGAAAGAAGTTTGTAAAAACTTCAAGCACAGACTCCATCCGAGTTTATAAATCAACCGATAAGGATCTAACTCTGAATCATCATTTCAGGATTTCTGTTGCTGGGGCAGTGTGGCGCGTTTAGTACCAACGTCTGACAGAGACAAAGTCAACCTGGCACAGGAGTGGGGTGGACGGCCCGTGTTAAAGAATACAGCCACTTCATTCCTTCGCGTGCCTCACTCCTGACACTGTCCTCCTGTGGGGCACCCCCCCACCCACCCAATCACCCAGAAAAAACTTGTCGTCAAAAGTAACATACGAGACATCCGCCAGGCTGAGTGAGTCACGAACGGGCGGCGCATGGAGCTGGGGGGATCAGCTCAAAGACCCCCCCCCCAGCTGTGCACAGGACCTCCAAGTGTCGGCTGTGGCTCAGTGGGCAGCACCCTCGCCTCGGAGTCAGAAGGTTGTGGGCTCAAGACCCACTCCAGAGACTTGATCACATAAATCGAGGCTAACGCTCCCAGTGCAGTGCCGAGGGAGTGCTGCACTGTCGGCGGTGCCGTCTTTCAGATGAGACATTAACCCGAGGCCCCGTCTGCTCTCTCAGTGGACGTAAAAGATCACATGGCCACTATTTCGATAGAAGTGCAGGGGAGTTCTCCACGGTGTCCTGGCCAATATATCCATCAACCAACATCACTAAAACAGACTATCTGGACATGATCACATTGCTGTTTGTGGGAGCTTGCTGTGTGTAATTGGCTACCGGGTTTGCTACATTACAACAGCAACCACACTTCAGAAGTAGCTGTAAAGCTCTCTGGGACGTCCTGAGGTCATGAAGGAGGCTGAAGAAATACAAGTCTTTCTTTTAAGCAGCAAAAACTGCACAGAATGGAGCTAGGAAGATTCCCACTGGCCCGACCAGGAGCTCCCAACCCATCGGGGAAATGGCTGGAGCCAAGTGGGAAGATTCCCAATTCTCCTTGTTTGATCTGCCTCTCCCAGTGCCGTTAATGATCCAGGTTTGGCTGGCCCTCCAACAATGCGGTGGACCAGCTGAGCTTGGGGGATCGGATTGCCAAATCTCCCACGGACGGTGGAACCCAGCTCCAATGTCCCGAGTCAGGGGTCAAAGTGACATTTATATACTTCAGCATTGTTCTTACAATCTCACCGTGTTAATGTATAACTCACTCCCAGGTATCTGTTATTCTATATATAAACCCCTCGATTAGATTCCAGCCTGTAACTGACTCCCGGGTATCTGTTATTCTATATATAAACCCCCGAACCCCTCGATTAGATTCCAGCCTGTAACTCACTCCCGGGGATCTGTTATTCTATATATAAACCCCCCAAACCCCTCGATTAGATTCCAGCCTGTAACTCACTCCCAGGTATCTGTTATTCTATATATAAACCCCCCAAACCCCTCGATTAGATTCCAGCCTGTAACTCACTCCCGGGTATCTGTTATTCTATGTATAAACCCCCCAAACCCCTCGATTAGATTCCAGCCTGTAACTCACTCCCGGGTATCTGTTATTCTATATATAAACCCCCGAACCCCTCGATTAGATTCCAGCCTGTAACTCACTCCCGGGGATCTGTTATTCTATATATAAACCCCCCGAACCCCTTGATTAGATTCCAGCCTGTAACTCACTCCTGGTTATCCATCAATCTATATATAAACCCCCCCGAACCCCATTATCTTAATGTCCCTTTTCTCCTGGGTTGCTTGCAGCACCGTCCGGGGATATTAATCTTTAATTCCTGGAGATTCCGGGACAATCGTGGCGGGTCGGGATCCCTAAACCGGAACTAGGCGCGATTCATACCGCGAAAAGCCAAATCCCGCCGATGCTGCTAATCTGAAACGAAAGCAGCATGGCGCAAGGGCTCAGCACGCCAGTCAGTATCGTGATGGATGAGAGGAGTTCACGGTTCAGGTGTGGAGCCTTTGTCAGCATGCAGTGTTTGTTCTGATGTGTCTGTGTGTTTCTTTTAAAGATAAAGCTACCAACCCGCTAAACACTGAAGAAAAATGGGAACAGATCAAAGGGTTCTGCGATCAGGTCAATTTGGAGCTGGAGGGGTAAGTGCGGGACTGGTTATTAAAGTGACTGCAGTATCAGGACAGACGTGTGTAGCAGCTTGCCGTTCGGATCATTCTTCACCCTGTTCCAGGGTCACTGGAAAAACCTGCAGGACTCTGGGGAAAGAGCGGGGGAGTGGGACTAATTGGAGAGCTCTTTCAAAGAGCCGGCACAGTCACAATGGGCCGAATGGCCTCTTTCTGTGCCATATCATAAGAAGTGGGGGTCGGCCCCTCGAGCCCGCTCCGCCATTCAATAAGATCATGGCTGATCGTCGACCTCAACTCCACTTTCCCGCCCGATCCCCATATCATACAATCAGAGAATGGTTACAGCACAGAAGGAGGCCATTTGGCCCGTCGAGCCCGTGCTGGCTCTTTGCAAGAGCACTTCAGCCAGTCCCACTCCCCCGCCCTTTCCCCGTAGCCCTGCAAATTTTTTTCCTTCACCTCTATCAAATCTCCTCTCAATCTTCTCTGCTCAAAGGAGAACAACCCCAGCTTCTCCAGTCTATCCACGTAACTGAAGTCCCTCATCCCTGGAATCATTCTCGTAAATCTTTTCTGCACCCTCTCTAAGGCCTTCACATCCTTCCTAAAATGCGATGCCCAGAATTGGACACAATACTCCAGTTGAGGCCGGACCAGTGTTTCATACAGGTTCGTCATAACTTCCTTGATATTCCTTGCTTCCCTTAGTATCCAAAAAATCTATCGATCTCAGCCTTGAATATACTCATCGACTGAGCCTCCACAGCCCTCTGGGGTAGAGAATTCCAAAGATTCACAACCTTTGGAAGAAATTTCTCCTCATCTCGGTCCTAAATGGCCGACCCCTTATCCTGAGACACCTGGTTCTAGACTCTCCAGCTAGGGGAAACATCTTCCCAGCATCCACCCTGTCAAGCCCCTTAAGAATTTTATACATTTCAATGAGATCACCTCTATCATTCTATGATTTTAAAAAACAGGGCAGATGTAACAGGATAACAGTTTAAGCGTGGGGACCTGATGGTGGGCCGCCATCTTTGTAAAGGCACTGTACCGCACGGTATTAACTGAAGAGCTGAAAACGCAAACGAGCGACAATTGAAATGTAAACTCCTGTCTTCAGCCCACAGATCGCAACTCGCCTATTGGGCCACAAAATCCAGTCGCCACAAGAAAGGGAGGCGTTGTACGCACTAACGGTGAGCACGTAACTTTATACACAACTGTTTAATTACCATCAGCATGATAACTTAAATACGAGTCCCATCAGGGCAGGTACAGCACGGGTTAGATACAGAGTAAAGCTCCCTCTACACTGTCCCATCAAACACTCCCAGGGCAGGTACAGCACGGGTTAGATACAGAGTAAAGCTCCCTCTACACTGTCCCATCAAACACTCCCAGGGCAGGTACAGTACGGATTAGATACAGAGTAAAGCTCTCTCTACACTGTCCCATCAAACACTCCCAGGGCAGGTACAGCACGGGTTAGATACAGAGTAAAGTTCCCTCTACACTGACCCATCAAACACTCCCAGGGCAGGTACAGCACGGGTTAGATACAGAGTAAAGCTCACTCTACACTGTCCTGTCAAACACTCCCAGGGCAGGTACAGCATGGGTTAGATACAGAGTAAAGCTCCCTCTACACTGTCCCATCAAACACTCCCAGGGCAGGTACAGCACGGGTTAGATACAGAGTAAAGCTCCCTCTACTCTGTCCCATCAAACACTCCCAGGGCAGGTACAGTACGGGTTAGATACAGAGTAAAGCTCTCTCTGCACTGTCCCATCAAACACTCCCAGGGCAGGTACAGCACGGGTTAGATACAGAGTAAAGCTCCCTCTACACTGTCCCATCAAACACTCCCAGGGCAGGTACAGCACGGGTTAGATACAGAGTAAAGCTCCCTCTACACTGTCCCATCAGACACTCCCAGGGCAGGTACAGCACGGGTTAGATACAGAGTAAAGCTCACTCTACACTGTCCCATCAAACAGTCCCAGGGCAGGTACAGCACGGGTTAGATACAGAGTAAAGCTCCCTCTACACTGTCCCATCAAACACTCCCAGGGCAGGTACAGCACGGGTTAGATACAGAGTAAAGCTCCCTCTACACTGTCCCATCAAACACTCCCAGGGCAGGTACAGCACGGGTTAGATACAGAGTAAAGCTCCCTCTACACTGTCCCATCAAACTCTCCCAGGGCAGGTACAGCACGGGTTAGATACAGAGTAAAGCTCCCTCTACACTGTCCCATCAAACTCTCCCAGGGCAGGTACAGCACGGGTTAGATACAGAGTAAAGCTCCCTCTACACTGTCCCGTCAAACACTCCCAGGGCAGGTACAGCACGGGTTAGATACAGAGTAAAGCTCCCTCTACACTGTCCCATCAAACTCTCCCAGGGCAGGTACAGCACGGGTTAGATACAGAGTAAAGCTCCCTCTACACTGTCCCGTCAAACACTCCCAGGGCAGGTACAGCTGGGGTTAGATACAGAGTAAAGCTCACTCTACATCAATTGTTCTCCTCGCAATGCAAAAATATGTCAAAGGAACATAGGAATTGATAGACGGACAAAGACCAGGTCCATCTAGTTCACCTTCTGCCATCCTGGTAGTCCCATGATATGATGATGGAGTTGTTGACCAATCACAGCAATCAGTCTCTATCAGTGAGTCTACAACAGACCCAGACATGAGGTGAGGAAACCCCCAGTGGTGGAGAGCTTTGGGAACCAGAGGTCCAAAGTCACCTCTTCCTCCCGAGCACGCTACACTCACCACACCTCATGTCTCAAATTACTCCTATACTGGATCCTAAAATGTTATTTCCTGAAAGTAATCTATGTAATTTGAATTTGAATGAATCAATACTAACCGCTCCCACCATGTCCCCAGGAGCCTGTTCCATTGATTGGCCTCTCGGCCTGTGTTGTAGCTGCTGGTTTCGGGTCGATGTTTCTGTGCTGTGTGCGGAGTCTGATGACCTGCTCTCTTTCCACAGGTGTTGGAGACCTGTATGAGCAACTGCGGCAAACGGTTCCAGAACGAAGCCGGGAAATTTCGATTTTTAAATGATCTGATTAAAGTGTTATCACCAAAGGTACCTGCGTCCTTGATCAATATTGTATCTTTGAGTCTCGGTGCTAACGTTAAATGTTATGGCGCTTTCTTATCCGATTTTCTTAGTTTGCCTGTGTGAGAGTTCCAGTTTTCCTCGACTCTTTGTTTGAAGAAGTGCTTCCTGACATCACCCCTGAACGGCCTGGCTCTAATTTTAAGGTTCTGCCCCCCTTGTTCTGGACTCTCCACACCAGAGGGGTCTGACCAGTGCGCCTCCAGCCACCTCAGAAATTGCCAAACACACCCCTTGCTGAAAAGGTTTGCCCCCCAGAAAGTGGCTCTATCGACTGGAGGAGACCCACTCGGATGACGTAACCCTCTCTGGCAGGCTGGGTGTCGCCTGAATTCCCCGACCGTGTTCTGACACTTTACAAGCTCCCTGAGCGAGTTGTGCGTTTCAGCTGAAGGATGGAGGGAGGATGGCAGAGTGTTAGCAGAGCGCAGGGAGCCAAGACTGCAGCTCCCGAAACTCAGACCTTTTCTGATTTGCTTTTTCCTCCCTGCAGTACCTGGGCTTGTGGTCCTCGGAACAAGTGAAGACCAAGTTAATAGAAATGTTGTACAGCTGGACACTGTGGCTGCCAGACGAAATAAAAATCAGAGATGCCTATCAGATGCTGAAGAAGCAAGGTGTGTAACACGTGACAGACTCAGCAAACTGTGTGTAACATGTTCCTTCCACAGCCCATGTACAATCTCCCCTATCATGGACTCTACCCACCCATTGAATCTCCTCCCACACCCCATGTACAATCTCCCCTATCATGGACTCTACCCACCCATTGCATCTCCTCCCACACCCCATGTACAATGTTCCCTAGAGAGAGCAGAACAATTTGAGAAAGGTGTTAAATCTAATCCTGGCCACACTGCATGCATTATATGAGATGGTGGGGAGCTGGGGGGGGGGGGGGGGGGGGGCGGGAGGGGAGCACAGTAATATGATACTCTTACTGTCAGTGTACTGTAACCATCTGGTTTTCCTTCCATGTGTTTTATGTCCCATTGTTTAGGTATCATAAAGCAGGATCCTAAATTACCGGATGAGAAACCTTTGCCACCGCCTTCTCCGAGAATGAAGAGCTCGCTTTTTGATGAGGATGAGAAATCGAAGGTAAAAGAAACACTCCTTGTACCGTACGCGTATGTGAACACTGACAGGGCACTGCCACCCTGGACAGGTGTTTGACCAGCCTTCCCATCCTCGGGGATTTCAACCTGCGCCTCAACTCCCCCAGCTCCTCTCCTCCGACTGCACCTCTCTCCTTCCCTTCTGTCGTAAGAATGAGCCTTACGCGTGGTGAACTTAAAGTAAGCTTTAATCAACTAAAAAGGTGCTACATACAAAAGAGGTCTTACTCTATGCCTCTCCAGGATCCAACTGATCAGTCCAGTATTTATCCTGGACTAATCACAGGAAGTGATGCAATAAAGTTCGAGTCACAGGAAGCTGTATTGTGTTACCACATTCTCCCCCCCCAAAAGATTAGGAGGCCGGGATGCTCACTCCATGTCGTAGCCGCCGGACGAGGGAGAGCCGCACCCGTTTGGGTTCTCGTCGCGGTAGAGGGCCCCTAGCCCGTTTACCCGCCGCGGGCCGTGGACCAGAGTCCGAGTGATCCAGCCCGCTCTGTGAGGGGTCAGGACGATCCTGACTGTGTACTGGTGCCCGAACGGGTGTCGGGCAGGGCTGTGGCAGATCCGTTTCCGAGCGTACGGTACGGGGTGGATCGTGGCTGCGCGTGCGAGCCCCGACGGGCTCATAGTCAGTCTGCCCCAGGTCGGCACGCTGGAGTGAGGTACCAGCCGGCGTCAGATCCAGATCGTGATGAGAGGCACCTGGCGAGCCCAGAGATGTGCCTGGTACAATATCATCCCCTGGTGTCCCTCTATGTTTCGGCGGGCAGGGAGCCAGATCCCGCAATGACACGGTAGATTCCCGACCGTCAGGATACCGAATATAGGCGTAGGTAGGGTTGACGTCAGTGAGCTCAACTTCATCTACCAGGGGGTCATTCTTAGACGCCCAGACATATCTTCGGCGTAGCACTGGTCCCGGTGTAGTCAGCCACGACGGGAGAGATATCCCATAGGATGAGCGACGCTGAAATCGGAAGAACCGTTCATGAGGCGTTGTATTTGTGGCGGTCGAAAGGAGGGACCGTGTGGAGTGTAATGTGTCTGGAAGTACTGCTTCCCATTGCTGGTTGGGTAGGCCCCGAGATCTCAAAGCCAGACGTACCGCATTCCAGATGATAGCGTTAAAACGCTCGACTTGCCCATTCCCGACCGGATGATAAGGCGTCGTTCTGCTGGCAGCAATACCCCGTTCCGAGAGATAGGCCTTGAGTTCTCCTGACATAAAAGAAGGGCCCCGATCCGAATGAACATAGGATGCCATGCCACAGAAAGCAAATACCTGCTCAAGGCAGCTGATAACCGTGGTCGTCAGCATATTGGGGCAGGGAAAGGCAAACGGAAAACGGGAATACTCATCGACCATGGTCAACAGATAAGTGTTGCGAGTTGAAGAGGGCAACGGCCCCTTAAAATCGATGCTAAGCCGTTGCATTGGCTGGGTCGCATGTATGAGTATACCACCCGAGGGGCGGAAAAACTGAGGTTTCAATTCCGCACAGACTCTGCAGTCCGAGCACATCTTCTTTACATCCCCGGTAGAGAATGGGAGATTTCGGGACCGCACGAAGTGTAGCATGCGAGTAACGCCCGGATGACACAACCCATCATGGATGTCTACGAGCGTAGAGGGTGCCATGGCGGAGCAGAATGCTCGTGTGAGGGTATCCGGAGCCACATTCTCCTTGCCAGGTCGATAGTGGATGGTGTAACCAAAAGAGGCCAATTCCAGCCGCCAAAGCTGGATTTTATTATTTTTAATTTTGGTCCGTTTTCGATTATCGAGCATGAAGGCGACCGATCGCTGGTCCGTGATTAAGGTAAAGTGCTGACGAGCTAGGAGATGACTCCACTTCCGTACTGCCTCTATGATGGCTGTAGCTTCTTTCTCGACTGGAGGATAATGTAGCTCAGCCCCTTGAAAAGTCCTGGACAAAAATGCCACCGGACGACCTTCCTGATTCAGAGTGGCCGAGATCGCCACCTCCGAGGCATCACACTCAACAACAAAAGGAAGACTCTCATCGATGGAGTGAAGAGCCGCTTTCTCCAACTGTTTTTTCAGGAGGTTAAAGGCTGCAACAGCCGCTGTGTCTAGTGGGAATGTGCTGGCCTTCAGTAGAGGTTGGATTCGGTCCGAGAAGTTAGGAATCCATTTAACATAGTATGCAAACAGGCCGAGGGCCCGGCGCAAGGAGGCCGGATTCTTAGGTGGCGGGAGTTCTTGGAGTGGGCGAAGCCTTTCAGGGTCAGGTTTAATGATGCCATTGCCCACACAATAGCCAAGGATGTTGATGGTTGGTTGTGACTCAATGGATTTAGCCGCATTTAATGTCAAATTACGGTGCTGGAGTGCATCCCAAAATCGTTGGAGATTGGCGTCATGTTCCCGCTGATTGCGACCTGCGACAGTAATATTGTCCAGATAAGGAAACGTATCCTTCAAGTCTTCCTGTTTGACCAGGTCATCCATTGCTCGCTGGAAGACAGCCACTCCATTAGTGATCCCAAAGGGGAGGCGACGAAATTGATACAGCCGTCCATTGGCTTCAAAGGCCGTATACTGCTTGTCTGAGACCTTCAAGGGTACCTGATGATAGGCACTTTTCAGATCATATGTTGAGAACACCGTGTACTCAGCCAGTTTATTAACCATATCATCGATGCGCGGCAATGGGTATGCGTCCAAGTCCGTATATTGATTGATGGTCTGTGAATAGTCAATGCACAGCCGTTTCTTGTGAGGTTGTAGAGGGGTCTTAACAATAACGACCTGGGCGACGAACAAGGCTCGATGATATCCTCTGCTAAAAGCCGAGAAATCTCAGCCGCAATAAAAGACTGATCTTCCTGACTGAAACGTCGTGACTTTGTTATAATCGGTTTGCATCGAGGAGGGATACTGGTAAACAGTGAGGGTTCATCCAGTGAAGCTGCTGACAATGCACAGAACGGTAATCGAGGTCGTATATTAGAAATAGTGAGTTCAGGTTTGGATCCGCCGAACTCAATGGTGAGCTTC
The DNA here is from genome assembly GCA_030390025.1 of Squalus acanthias. Classification (NCBI taxonomy): domain Eukaryota; kingdom Metazoa; phylum Chordata; class Chondrichthyes; order Squaliformes; family Squalidae; genus Squalus; species Squalus acanthias. The sequence continues at coordinate 69,126,408 of CM059442.1, forward strand.
TTATGCTGCTTTTGAAAATCCAGCCCTAAGATAAGATCACTACATAAATCCTTGAGCACCGAAAGCCGGGTGGAGGGATACCTGTGACCATTAAGTGTTATTTCAACCATACAAAAGCCAGAAATTCTGGTATTAAGTGATGACTGAGCCATCGCAACTGCCTGGTCCGATGGGAAAACATGTAGCTTTAACTCTGCAACAATCTGTTCCCTAATGAAACTATCAGTGCTACCTGAGTCAATTAAGGCATCTAAAGTATGTCCATTAATTGATGCTTTTGTAGCTGCATGGAATAGGTTCTGAGGACAAGCAGCTGTAATTGGTGTCATTGCACAAAGAGTGGCTGAAACTCTAGGTGTGTTTCTTCGAGAGGAAACCCGAGAGGAAGCATGATAGATTTTAGCCGGAACATCTTGATAGGCCCTTACCGGGGCAGTTCGGTAGGACTTAGCTTGATAAGCCCTTGTAGAGGCTCTTGATAGGCAAACCTTTGCAAAATGACCCTTTTTGTTGCAATGACTGCAAAACGCATTGCGAGCAGGGCAGAATTTCCGAGGGTGAAACTCATCACCACAAAAGAAGCATTTCTTAGATTGCCAAGAGGTTGCCACAGTGGGGTCATCATCCTCTTCATCAGTGAAGTCATCAGATTGATCGTCAGGGATAAAGACCTCCCTAATAGAGTTCACCTGTGGCCTCTTAAATTGCCTGACTGTAGTTAAGGCAGTAGACCGAGGTCTGGGCACTGTATAAAGGTCTGCATTTCTTTTTGCCAGATCTAGAGAGCAAGCCATGTCATAAGCTCTCTGAAGCTCAAGTGTCTTACTTTCCAGTAGACGCTGGCGTATAAATGGGGAGGCAAGCCCGCAGATGAAAGCATCACGGATCATTTCTTCATGGTACAGCTCAGCTGAGGCCGCCTGAAAGTTACAGTCCATACTAAGTCTGCGAAGCTCTTGGAGGAATTTATCAATGGATTCCTCCGGCCCTTGTTGGGCTGTAGCTAGTAGATGTCTGGCATAGACCTCATTCGGTGTCTTAGTATATAGTCTCTTAAGCGTCCGAATTGCCTCCTCGTAACTGTCCCATTCCTCCACATACTGAAATACATTCGGGGTGACACAGTTGATGAGTATCCGCAACTTTGAGTCATCATCAGCCTTGCAATATTCAAGAAAATTGTCAAACGTGCGATACCAGTGTTTCCACACCTTACCGGCTGCTGGGGTGTTTGGGTCCAAGTCAAGACGCGATGGTTTAAGGATGTTTTCCATGATGGGTGATTCCCTGGATCCTTAGTTCCGAGTTCGTCCAAAAAGTTTGAGTGCGAAGTTTTCCAAAGTTGATTAAATTGTCGTAAGAATGAGCCTTACGCGTGGTGAACTTAAAGTAAGCTTTAATCAACTAAAAAGGTGCTACATACAAAAGAGGTCTTACTCTATGCCTCTCCAGGATCCATCTGATCAGTCCAGTATTTATCCTGGACTAATCACAGGAAGTGATGCAATAAAGTTCGAGTCACAGGAAGCTGTATTGTGTTACCACATCTTCCTCAATTCCCCCAGCTCCTCTTCTACATAAGAACATAAGAAATAGGAGCAGGAATAGGCCACTTGGCCCCTCGAGCTCAGTGGTAGAGCATTTGACTGCAGATCAAGAGGTCCCTGGTTCAAATCCAGGTGCCCCCTCATTACCATTTAGGCTCAAGAATTAAAAATCTCTTTTTCCACAGCTGCTCTGTGATCATTACTAATAATGCCATTCAATAAGATCATGGCTGATCTTGGGCTCAAAGCCACTTCCCAGCCCGCTCCCCATAACCCTTCACTCCCTTATCTTGCAAAAATTTGTCTATCTCCACCTTAAATGTGTTTAATGACCCAGCCTCCACAGCTCTCTGGGGCAGAGAATTCCACAGATTTACGACCCTCTGAGCGAAGAAATTCCTCCTCATCTCAGTTCTAAAAGGGAGACCCTTTATTCTGAAACTATGTCCCTGAGTTCTAGATTTCCCCACGAGGGGAAACATCCTCTCTGCATCTACCTTGTCGATTCTCCTCAGTATCTTATATGTTTCAATAAGATCACCTCCCATTCTTCTAAATTCCAATGAGTATAGGCCCAACCTGCTCAGCCTTTCTTCATAAGTCAACCCCCTCATCTCTGGAATTAACCTAGTGAATCATCTCTGAACTGCCTCCAATGCAAGTATATCCTTCCTTAAATAAGGAGACCAAAACTGTGCGCAGTACTCAAGGTGTGATTTCACCATTACACTGTACAGTTGTAGCAGGACTTCCCTGCTTTTATACTCCAACCCTGTATGCTTTTATACTGCATACAGTTTTGGTGTCCATACTTAAGAAAAGACATACTTGCTCTCGAGGCAGTACAAAGAAGGTTCACTCGGTTAATCCCGGGGATGAGGGGGTTGACATACGAGGAGAGGTTGAGTAGATTGGGACTCTACTCATTGGAGTTCAGAAGAATGAGAGGCGATCTTATTGAAACATATAAGATTGTGAAGGGGCTTGATCGGGTGGACGCGGTGAGGATGTTCCCAATGATGGGTGAAACTAGAACTAGGGGACATAATCTTAGAATAAGGGGCTCCTCTTTCAAAACTGAGATGAGGAGAAACTTTTTCACTCAGAGGGTAGTGGGTCAGTGGAATTTGCTACCCCAGGAAGCTGTGGAAGCTACTTCATTAAATAAATTTAAAACAGAAATAGACCGTTTCCTAGAAGTAAAGGGAATCAGGGGTTACGGGGAGCGGGCTGGAAATTGGACATGAGTTTGACTTCGGATCGGTCAAGGCCCTGTGGGTGGCGGAGCGGGCCCAGGGGCCGAGTGGCCTGGTCCAGCTCCTGCTTCTTGTGTTCTTTAGAGTTGAGGTTGGATCAGATCAGCCATGATCTCATTGAATGGCGGAGCAGGCTCGAGGGGCCAATTGGTCTACTCCTGCTCCTATTTCTTATGTTCTTATAACCCCCTTGCAATAAAGGCCAACATTCCATTTGCCTTTTTGATTACTTGCTGTACCTGCATGCTAACTTTGTGTGTTTCATGCACAAGGACCCCCAGGTCCCTCTGAACTGTAGCATTTTGTAATCTCTCTCCATTTAAATAATAATTTGCTTTTTTATTTTTCCTGCCTAAATGTATAACCACATTATACTCCATCTGCCAAATGTTTGCCCACTCACTTAGCCTGTCTATATCCCTTTGCAGGTTCTTTGAGTCCTCTGCACAACTTGCTTTCCCACCCATCTTTGTATCATCCGCAAACTTGGCTACATTACACTCGGTCCCTTCATCCAAGTCATTAATGTAGCTTGTAAATAGTTGAGGCCCCAGCACTGATCCCTGTGGCACCCCACTAGTTACCGTTTGCCAACCGGAAAATGACCCATTTATCCCGACTCACTGCTCCTCCGACTGCACCTGTCTCCTTCCCTTCCTCAACTCCACACTTCACATCAACACCCCAATCCGTACCCTTCTCCGTTACCTTGACCTGGTCATCCCTCATGGCCTCTCTGCAGCCATGGTTTTGACCGCTGACAAACCTTTCTCTGACCTTGTCTCCCTTTCCACTCAACCGACCTTGGGGTCATGAAAGGTGCTCTATAAATGTAAAGTCTGTCTTTTCTTATCCCTGCCCCGGAGCGTGCCATCATGGCGGTGGTGGGACAGTACATTTTGGGAAAATCAATCATGGAAAGTAAATACATCGATATTGGGAGAGTTGCAATTCTACCCTCTGGTGGCAAATGAGCCCAGAGAAAACAGAACATCCGTAAAGCACAAAATAGTAATTACCGAATCCTTTCTGTAAAATCCTGTCTCCACAGCTCCTGGCGAGACTTCTCAAAAGCAACCACCCGGAGGACCTGCAGGCAGCCAACAGACTGATCAAGAATGTCATCAAAGAGGTGAGTTCATTCACAGCCGTCGGGAAACTATCGAGCTCCTGTAAAACACAACTCCGGGCAAGAGCAGTGTGAATCCGCATTGACCTCCTTCACCAGCATTGTATCCCATTAACCTCCTTAACCAGCATTGTATCCCATTAACCTCCTTAACCAGCATTGTATCCCATTAACCTCCTTCACCAGCATTGTATCTCATTAACCTCCTTAACCAGCATCGTATCTCATTAACCTCATTAACTAGCAGTGTGTATCCTATTAACCTCCTTAACCCGCATTGTATCTCCATTAACCTCCTTAACCAGCATTGTATCTCATTAACCTCCTTAACTAGCAGTGTGTATCCCATTAACCCCCTTAACCAGCATTGTATCTCATTAACCTCCTTAACCAGCATTGTATCCCATTAACCTCCTTAACCATCATTGTATCTCATTAACTTCCTTAACTAGCAGTGTGTATCCCATTCACCTCCTTAACCAGCATTGTATCTCCATTAACCTCCTTAACCAGCATTGTATCTCCATTAACCTCCTTAACCAGCATTGTATCTCATTAACTTCCTTAACCAGCATTGTATCTCATTAACCTCCTTAACTAGCAGTGTGTATCTCATTAACCCCCGTAACCAGCATTGTATCTCCATTAACCTCCTTAACTAGCATTGTATCCTCATTAACCTCCTTAACCAGCATTGTATCTCCATTAACCTCCTTAACCAGCATTGTATCCCATTAACCTCCTTAACCAGCATAGTATCTCATTAACCACCTTAACTAGCATTGTGTATCCATTAACCCCATTAACTAGCATTATATCCCATTAACCACCTTAACTAGCATTGCATCCCCATTAACCTCCTTAACTAGCAGTGTATCCCCATTAACCTCCTTAACTAGCATTGCATCCCCATTAACCTCCTTAACTAGCAGTGTATCCCCATTAACCTCCTTAACTAGCATTGCATCCCCATTAACCTCCTTAACTAGCAGTGTATCCCCATTAACCTCCTTAACTAGCATTGTATCCCCATTAACCTCCTTAACCAGCATTGTATCCCCATTAACCAGCATTGTATCCCCATTAACCTCCTTAACTAGCATTGTATCCCCATTAACCTCCTTAACTAGCATTGTGTATGCATTAACCTCCTTAACTAGTTTTGCGTATGCATTAACCTCCTTAACTAGCATTGTGTATCCATTAATCTCCTTAACTTGCATTGTATCCCCATTAACCTCCTTAACCAGCATTGTATCCCCATTAACCAGCATTGTATCCCCATTAACCTCCTTAACCAGCATTGTGTATCCATTAACCTCCTTAACCAGCATTGTATCCCCATTAACCTCCTTAACCAGCATTGTATCCCCATTAACCAGCATTGTATCCCCATTAACCTCCTTAACCAGCATTTTATCTCCATTAACCAGCATTGTATCCCCATTAACCAGCATTGTATCCCCATTAACCAGCATTGTATCCCCATTAACCTCCTTAACCAGCATTGTATCTCCATTAACCAGCATTGTATCCCCATTAACCTCCTTAACTAGCAGTGACGAGGGGTGAGAGACTCCGCACTTTGGCGGGGAGTGAGGGGTTGCTCATTCAAACCAGTGGGGACTGACTCAGCAATTTGCCTGGATATTTGTAACTGGGAGTTCCCTCAGCCGGTGTGGAGCAATCACAGACACTGGGCTGCGGTTCAAACATAGAATGATAGAAAGTTACAGCACGGAAGGAGGCCATTTGGGCCCATCGTGTCCGTGCCGGCCAACAAAGAGCTATCCAGCCTAATCCCACTTCCCAGCTCTTGGTCCGTAGCCCTGCAGGTTACAGCATCCCAAGTGCACATCCAAGTACTTTTTAAATGTGGTTAGGGTTCCTGCCTCTACCACCCTTTCAGGCAGTGAGTTCCAGACCCCCACAACCCTCTGGGTGAAGAAAGTTCCCCTCAAATCCCCCCTAAACCTTCCCCCAATTACTTTAAATCTGTGCCCCCTATTTTTTGACCCCTCTGTTAAGGGAAATAGGTCCTTTCTATCCACTTTATCTAGGCCTCTCATAATTTTATACACCTCAATAAGGTCTCCCCTCAGCCTCCTCTGTTCCAAGGAAAACAGACCCAGCCTATCCAGTCTTTCCTCATAGCTAAGATTCTCTACTCCCGGCAACACCCTTGTAAGTGGGTAATGCCCCGCTATCTGGGTGACGGAGCCTCCTGCAGGGTCCCAGACTCCCATCCTGCTCTGTGTGTGGGATGAACCCAGCCGGAAAGCGCTGCGAAGGCTACAATTGCCGTCAGTCTTCGTGTTTGGGCAGGAAATCCAGCTAGGGATCCCAGTGCACGCTGGAAAGTGTTGTGTTCTGTGAATAGCCAGCCCACACTCCCGGTCTAGTCTCGCACGTGAAGATTTGTGGTCCGCGCGCCCTCTGAGTGCGAGGCGGAAGGTCTTTTGGGAGCGAATGTAATTGCCGCTTTTCTTGTTACCCGGTAAATTCTCGAACTGAAGTTGTTCACAGGACCAAGAGAAGGCCGAGAAAATCAGCAAAAGGATTCACATCATTGAGGAGGTGAATGACAAGACAAAGTTGCTGAACGAGATGCTGAGGCTTTACCAGAGAGACAGCATCGCAGAAAACCAGAGAGAAGTAATGAAGGTGACAATTTTATATACACCCCTCGATTAGATTCCAGCCTGTAACTCACTCCCGGGGATCTGTTATTCTATATATAAACCCCCCGAACCCCTCGATTAGATTCCAGTCTGTAACTCACTCCCGGGTATCTGTTATTCTATATATAAACTCCCCGAACCCCTCGATTAGATTCCAGTCTGTAACTCCCTCCCGGGTATCTGTTATTCTATATATAAACCCCCCCGAACCCCTCGATTAGATTCCAGTCTGTAACTCACTCCCGGGGATCTGTTATTCTATATATAAACCCCCCGAACCCCTCGATTAGATTCCAGTCTGTAACTCCCTCCCGGGTATCTGTTATTCTATATATAAACTCCCCGAACCCCTCGATTAGATTCCAGTCTGTAACTCCCTCCCGGGTATCTGTTATTCTATATATAAACCCCCCCGAACCCCTCGATTAGATTCCAGTCTGTAACTCACTCCCGGGGATCTGTTATTCTATATATAAACCCCCCGAACCCCTCGATTAGATCCCAGCCTGTAACTCACTCCCGGGTATCTGTTATTCTGTATATTTTAACAGTCTGACCCAGTTATTTTCACTGAGTGTTTGCTGTAGCGCTGTGGCCAGTGTCCCTTTAAGCCGCGCGGCGCTCTGCAGCTCCCACGCAGCCGGCTCCCCGGCTTTTAAACAGGAAAAAGTGCGCATGCGCGAAATTTTGAATGGGCCGCGCACCCATAAAAAAATGAAAGGGAAGATTGAGTGCGGGTGTGTGCTCTCTCACTGTGCTCATTGCTCTTTGTGTACAGGGCTTGTATCAGCGCTGTGAGCAGCTGCGGCCAACGCTGTTCCGACTCGCAAGCGACACCGTGGATAACGATGAAGCTTTGGGTACGTACGCCGTTTCCGGGTGTTCTCGTTTAATGGGGACTGGGCCGGGGGGCCTGACGAGGGGGACCCCGGGGGGGTTTGATCCGTTTCCAGTGGCTGCGAGTTTAGACGCCCCGGTAATACTGATTGTTTTTTACAGTGGAGATTCTACAAGCCAACGATTCGCTCACCCTTGTGGTCAACTCGTACAAGCAGATAGTGGAGGGACACGAGCAGAACGGATTAACCCCCCGTGAACCAGCCTCCGAAGGTAATCCTACGCAGCTGCCCTCTCACTGTGACTGGCAGACTTCGTGCTTCCGATACCTCTCAACCGAGGATTCCCCTCTACCGTGGTCGACACGGCCCTCGACCGTGTCCATCTCATTTCCTGCACTTCCGCTCTCAGCCCTTCCCCCTCCCTCCCGGAACCGCGATAGGGTTCCCCTTGTCCTCACCTTTCACCCCACCAGCCTCCACATTCAATGGATCATCCTCCACCACTTCCGCCACCTCCAGCGTGATCCCACCACCAAACACATCTTCCCCTCACCTCCCCTTTCAGCATGGTGCATGTAGGTACCAACGATATAGGTAAAAAGCGGGAAGAGGTCCTACAAGCAGAATTTAGGGAGCTAGGAGCTAAATTAAAAAGTAGGACCTCTAAGGTAGTAATCTCTGGATTGCTACCAGGGCCACGTGCTAATCAGAATAGAGAGAACAGGATAGTGAGATTGAATACGTGGCTTGAGCAGTGGTGCAGGAGGGAGGGATTCAAATTCCTGAGGCATTGGAACCAGTTCTGGGGGAAGTGGGACCTGTACAAAAGGGATGGTCTGCACTTGGGCAGGACTGGAACCGATGTCCTCGGGGTAATATTTGCTAAAGCAGTTCGGGAGGATTTAAACTAATATGGCAGGGGAATGGGAACCTATGTAGCGAAACAGGGGGAAGTAATATGCAGTCAGAAACAAATGTTAGAAGGGTGAGAAACAATAGGGGAAGGCCGAGTAAACAAAGGCAAGAAACACAAAGGGCCATACTAAATCATAAGTCTAAAAGGACAAAGGATGTTAATAAAACAAGCCTAAAGGCTCTGTGTCTTAATGCAAGGAGTATCCGTAATAAGGTGGATGAATTGACTGTGCAAATAGATGTTAACGGATACGATGTGATTGGGATTACAGAGACGTGGCTCCAGAACAATCAAGGCTGGGAACTGAACATCCAGGGGTATTCAACATTCAGAAAGGATAGAATAAAAGGAAAAGGGGGTGGGGTAGCATTGCTGGTTAAAGAGGAGATTAATGCAATAGCTAGGAAGGACATCAGCTTGGAGGATGTGGAATCAATATGGGTTGAGCTGCAGAACACCAAAGGGCAGAAAACGTTAGTGGGAGTTGTGTACAGACCTCCAAACAGCAGTAGTGAGGTGGGGGAGGGTATGAAACAGGAAATCAGAGGAGCGTGCAAAAAAGGCACGGCAGTTATCATGGGTGACTTTAATATGCATATAGATTGGGCTACTCAAACTGGAAGCAATACGGTGGAGGAGGATTTCCAGGAGTGTTTAAGGGATGGTTTCCTAAACCAATATGTTGAGGAACCAACTCGAGGGGAGGCCATCCTGGACTGGGTGTTGTGTAATGAGGAGGGACTAATCAGCAATCTTGTGGTACGAGGCCCCCTGGGGAAGAGTGACCATAGTATGGTGGAGTTCTACATTAGGATGGAGAAGGAAACAGTTAAGTCAGAGACCATGGTCCAGAACTTAAATAAGGGCAACTTTGAGGGTATGAGGCGTGAATTGGCGAGGTTAAATTGGCAAGCGATATTTAAGGGGCTATCAGTGGAAGGGCAATGGCAGACATTTAGAGATCGCATGGATGAACTACAACAATTGTACATCCCGGTCTGGCGTAAAAATAAAAAAGGGAAGGTGGCTCAACCATGGCTAACAAGGGAAATCAGGGATAGTATTAAAACCAAGGAAGTTGCATACAAATTGGCCAGAAGTAGCAGCAAACCCGGGGACTGGGAGAACTTCAAAACTCAGCAGAGGAGGACGAAGGGTTTGATTAGGGCAGGGAAAATAAAATATGAAAGGAAGCTTGCAGAGAACATTAAAATGGACTGCAAAAGCTTCTATAAATATGTAAAAAGAAAGAGGTTAGTAAAAACAAACGTAGGTCCCCTGCAGTCGGAAACAGGGGAAGTCGTAATGGGGAACAAGGAAATGGCAGATCAATTGAACAAGTACTTTGGTTCGGTGTTTACTGTGGAGGACACACACAACCTGCCGGAAATAAAAGGGGTCAGAGGATCTGGTAAGAGGGAGGAGCTGAGGGAAATCCTTATTAGTCGGGAAAAGGTATTGGGGAAATTGATGGGACTGAAGGCTGAAAAATCCCCGGGGCCTGATGGTCTGCATCCCAGAGTACTTAAGGAGGTGGCCTTGGAAATAGTGGATGCATTGACGATCATTTTCCAACATTCCTTAGATTCTGGATCAGTTCCGATGGAGTGGAGGGTGGCCAATGTAACCCCTCTTTTTAAAAAAGGAGGGAGGGAGAAAGCAGGGAATTATAGACCGGTCAGCCTGACATCGGTCGTGGGTAAAATGATGGAAGCAATTATTAAAGATGTCATAACAGACCATTTGGAAAGTGGCGACATGATAGGTCCAAGTCAGCATGGATTTGTGAAAGGGAAATCATGCTTGACAAATCTTCTGGAATTTTTTGAGGATGTTTCCAATAGGGTGGACAGGGGGGAACCAGTAGATGTGGTGTATTTGGACTTTCAGAAGGCCTTCGACAAGGTCCCACACAAGAGATTGGTGAGCAAAGTTAAAGCACATGGGATTGGGGGTAATGTGTTGACGTGGATTGAGAACTGGTTGGCACACAGGAAACAAAGAGTAGGAGTAAATGGGTACTTTTCAGAATGGCAGGCAGTGACCAGCGGAGTACCGCAGGGTTCGGTGCTGGGACCCCAGCTGTTTACATTATATATTAATGATTTGGACGAAGGGATTAAATGTAATATCTCCAAATTTGCGGATGACACTAAATTGGGAGGCAGTGTGAACAATGAGGAGGATGCTAGGAGGCTACAGAGTGACTTGGACAGGTTGGGTGAATGGGCAAATGTATGGCAGATGAAGTACAATGTGGATAAATGTGAGGTTATCCACTTTGGTGGTAAAAATAGAGAGGCGGACTATTACCTGAATGGTGGCAGATTAGGGAAAGGGGACGTGCAACGAGACCTGGGCGTCATGGTACATCAGTCACTGAAGGTGGGAATGCAAGTGCAGCAGGCAGTCAAGAAAGCAAACGGAATGATGGCCTTCATAGCAAGGGGATTTGAGTACAGGAGTAGGGAGGTGATGCTACAGTTGTACAGGGCCTTGGTGAGGCCACACCTGGAGTATTGTGCGCAGTTTTGGTCTCCTAACTTAAGGAAGGACATTCTTGCTATTGAGGGAGTGCAGCGAAGGTTCACTAGATTGATTCCTGGGATGGCCGGACTGACATATCAAGAAAGATTGGGTCAACTGAACTTGTATCCTCTGGAGTTCAGAAGAATGAGGGGGGATCTTATAGAGACATTTAAAATCCTGACTGGTTTAGACAAATTAGATGCGGGCAGAATGTTCCCAATGGTAGGGAAAACTAGAACCAGGGGTCACAGTCTAAGGATTAAGGGGAAGCCATTTAGGACTGAGCTGAGGAGGAACTTCTTCACCCAGAGAGTGGTGAATCTATGGAATTCTCTTCCACAGAAGGTTGTTGAGGCCAGTTCGCTAAATATATTCAAAAGGGAGTTAGATATAACACTCACAACTAAGGGGATCAAGGGGTATGGCGAGAAAGCAGGAATGGGGTACTGAGGTAGCATGTTCAGCCATGAACGCATTGAATGGCGGTGCAGGCTCGAAGGACCGAATGGTCTACTCCTGTACCTATTTTCTATGTTTCTATGTTTCTATTCTGAAGGGACCGCTCCCTCTGCAACCCTGGTCCACTCCTCTATCACCCCCAACAACCCTTCCCCTTCGCCCGGCACCTTCCCGTGCAAGCGCAGGAGATGCAACACCTGCCCTTTTACCTCCTCCCTTCCCACTGTCCAGGGCCCCAAACACCCCTTCCAGGTGAAACAGCGATTTACTTGTACTTCTTGCAATCTAGTATACTGTATTCACTGCTCACGATGTGGTCTCCTCTACACCTGGGGAGACCAAACGCAGATTGGGCAACCGCTTTGCGGAACACCTCCGTTCAGTCCGCAAGCATTACCCCGAGCTTCCGGTCGCCTGTCACTTTAATTCTCCGCTCCACTCCCACTCTGACCTCTCCGTCCTCGGCCTCTTACACTGTTCCAATGAAGCTCAACGTAAGCTCGAGGAACAACACCTCATCTTTCAATTAGGCACTTTACAACCTTCTGGACTCAACATTGAGTTCAACAATTTCAGATCGTAACCACTGCTCCCACTTTTTCGGACAGCAGCTGTTGATGATTCTGCTGTTGCCATTTCCACCTCCTCTAGACCCATCTTTTGTTTCTTTACTTGTCCCATTATCATCCCCTTTTGCCTCGCACCATCATCCCTTTGTTGTTTAATCTCTCCTGCCTTCCACCCTATCTCAGACCTTCCCTTTTGTTCTTTCCTCCACCTCCCCCCTTTCCCTGACCCTGCACTTGCCGAGGTCAGAGTGCGAGTGTGGGGGGGTGAGGTCAGAGTGCGAGTGTGGGGGGGCGAGGTCAGAGTGCGAGTGTGGGGGGGTGAGGTCAGAGTGAGAGTGTGGGGGGGCGAGAGGTCAGAGTGCGAGTGTGGGGGGGGCAAGGTCAGAGTGTGAGTGTGGGGGGGGCGAGGTCAGAGTGCGAGTGTGGGGGGGCGAGAAGTCAGAGTGCGAGTGTGGGGGGGGCGAGAGGTCAGAGTGCGAGTGTGGGGGGCGAGAGGTCAGAGTGCGAGTGTGGGGGGGCGAGAGGTCAGAGTGCGAGTGTGGGGGGGCGAGAGGTCAGAGTGCGAGTGTGGGGGGGCGAGAGGTCAGAGTGCGAGTGGTCTGTGTTTGAATTAAATCGCGATTTTTAGAAGCGGGATCTAAACTCAGTGGTTTGATTTTTGAAGCGGATCCCGTGCTGGCGGATTTAACCGATCTGGAGTCGGACTTTAGAAATGCTGGAATCGTCTGGACTGCGGGCCCCGGGGAACAGCGGCCGCCCTGGCTGGATGAGGAGCTGATGTCACTGGGTGGGTAACGTTCCGCCCCTTTAACTAAATAAAATGGCGTCCGGTCAGGTGACTGCCTCAGTCCGCAGCGTCCCGCGGCTGCGACTTGCTGGTTTCGTCCCTTTGACTGAGTCCCATTGCTCTACTCGATTGGCCGACTGACGTCAGGGTGCCAGCCCGATCGTAACTTACGCTTGAGTAATGACCTCACTGTTTACCTTGATAACTTGCATCTGCTTACCTCATGTTACCCTCTGGCTGACCCTGCTCCGCTGGCTGGCTCTGAGTTATAATTCGCCACCTCAGGAGGGCAAAGCAAACTTATCCTGGCCCATCGACGCCTAATGTATCCACAAAATAAACACAGGGAAGGGAACCGATAGTTTAGCTCAGTGGGCAGCACTCTCGCCTCTGAGTCAGAAGGTTGTGGGTTCAAGGCCCACTCCAGGGACTTGAGCACAAAAATCTAGGCTGACACTCCAGTGCAGTACTGAGGGAGCGCCGCACTGTCAGAGGGGCAGTACTGAGGGAGCGCCGCACTGTCAGAGGGGCAGTACTGAGGGAGCGCGGCACTGTCGGAGGGGCAGTACTGAGGGAGCGCCGCACTGTCGGAGAGGCAGTACTGAGGGAGCGCGCACTGTCGGAGGGGCATGGAGCGCCGCACTGTCGGAGGGGCAGTACTGAGGGAGTGCCGCACTGTCGGAGGGGCAGTACTGAGGGAGCGCCGCACTGTCGGAGGGGCAGTACAGAGGGAGCGCCGCACTGTCGGAGGGGCAGTACTGAGGGAGCGCCGCACTGTCGGAGGGGCAGTACTGAGGGAGCGCTACACTGTCGGAGGGGCAGTACTGAGGGAGCGCCGCACTGTCAGAGGGGCGGTACTGAGGGAGCGCCGCACTGTCAGAGGGGCGGTACTGAGGGAGTGCTGCACTGTCGGTGGGGCAGTACTGAGGGAGAGCTGCACTGTCGGAGGGGCAGTACTGAGGGAGTGCTGCACTGTCGGAGGGGCAGTACTGAGGGAGTGCCGCACTGTCGGAGGAGCGGTACTGAGGGAGCGCCGCACTGTCGGAGGGGCGGTACTGAGGGAGTGCCGCACTGTCGGAGGGGCAGTACTGAGGGAGCGCCGCACTGTCTGAGGGGCAGTACTGAGGGAGCGCGGCACTGTCGGAGGGGCGGTACTGAGGGAGTGCCGCACTGTCGGAGGGGCGGTACTGAGGGAGCGCCGCACTGTCGGAGGGGCAGTACTGAGGGAGCGCCGCACTGTCGGAGGGGCAGTACTGAGGGAGCGCCGCACTGTCGGAGGGGCAGTACTGAGGGAGCGCCGCACTGTCGGAGGGGCAGTACTGAGGGAGCGCCGCACTGTTAGAGTTGCCGTCTTTCGGACGAGACATTTAACCGAGGCCCCGTCTGCCTTCTCAGGTGGGTGTTCGTGGGGAGAGAGAGAGAGAGGGTTGGTGTCAGAGGATGGGATCAGATGGGCCTTCATCACCCAAACTTTGTGATGATTAACTCCTCTTTCCCCACTTTGACTAGTGCGGGTAATATCCTCCGATTGATCTAAAAACTGGATTGAAAATGGAGACGGTTGCTGTTCCCATCCTGTGGGGGATGGGCAGAACTCCCGTGGATCACCCTCTGTGCGGGTCACGGTCCCGGAGCGATGGCCCCCTGAGGGGCATGGTGTTTGGGAGGGTGCGGCTGGCTTCTGTGTGGTGACTCACTGGCACATTGCTCTTCCAGGCCTGAATGATCCCCCGCTGATGCAGCAAGCACCGGGCGCGGTGAATTGGAACACGTTCCAGGTAAGTAACATCAGGTGACCTTTCCTGTGGTGCGTGAACCCCCCAGCTGCTGTTCGACCCTCTGTTAGAGCGAGTGCGCGGGGAGCGAGTGCGTCACACTGGACGCGGTTTGGAGAGCCCCCTCCCCGCTCCCACAACCCATTTCCCACCACACACGGAACTTGTATAAAGGTTTGCCCCTTGTACAGTCCGTGCATGTCGCTGGTTTAACCCTCGCTGCGCCCTCGCTGGTTGTGCCCTCGCTGCGCCCTCGCTGGTTTAACCCTCGGTGTGCCGCTGTGACTCTGTTGCAGGAAGCGACTCCGGCTGTGACCGCACCGACCTCCACCTCCAATGGGAGCAGAGCCCTGGACGGACTGGACCTGCTGGGGAGGACACTGATGGAACAGTCCCTTGGCCCCCGAGCTCAGGCCGTCCGATGGTGAGAAGCTGCAGCTATTCCACTGTCTCCCCCTCGCCCGCCCCGTCTCCCCCTCGCCTGCCCCCCTTCGCCCGCCCCGTCTCCCCCTCGCCCGCCCCATCTCCCCCTCGCCTGCCCCGTCTCCCCCTCGCCTGCCCCCCTTCGCCCGCCCCGTCTCCCCCTCGCCTGCCCCGTCTCCCCCTCGCCCGCCCCACCTCCCCCTCGCCCCGTCTCCCCCTCGCTCGCCCCGTCTCCCCCTCGCCCGCCCCCTCGCCCGCCCCATCTCCCCCTCGCCCACCCCGTCTCCCCCTCACCCGCCCCCCCTCGCTCGCGCCCCCTCTCTCTCGCCCCTCCGTCAGTGCGGCGCTCCCTCAGTGCACTGACGGTTTGTCAAGCGGGTCTCGGGGCTCCTATCCAAAGCGAAGATCATTTCGGGGAGCAAGGCACCAAAAAAACAATAATTTTAACCTCCTTTTTGTTTTAAAATAAAACGATTCCGTTTGGTGTCTGACCAGGGCCCAGCCACCTGTGAAATCCACGTTGAAGGAGCTTCAGAACCAGGCTCTGACCCATGAACTGGCCGCTGCCTCCGAACCCGGCTCTCCCGCAGCCTCCGCTCTTCTCACTCCATCGATGATGCCATCTTCCGGAACGCCAGGGTTCTGTCAGGCCTCCCCCCTCCGGCCCGTGCCTGTCTCGCCCGCTCTGCAGAACCCCTCGCCCACCGGTCCCCAGCGAGCTGGCACCGACGACAGCTCCTTGAAGAATCTCTTTGTGCCTTTGGAGAGCATCAAAGCAAGTAGGTGCAACCGGAGCGCTCCGATCTCTGAGGGAGAGGGGCTCCGATCTCTGAGGGAGAGGGGCTCCGATCTCCGAGGGAGAGGGGCTCCGATCTCTGAGGGAGAGGGGCTCCGATCTCCGAGGGAGAGGGGCTCCGATCTCCGAGGGAGAGGGGCTCCGATCTCTGAGGGAGAGGGGCTCCGATCTCTGAGGGAGAGGGGCTCCGATCTCTGAGGGAGAGGGGCTCCGGGGGAGAGGGGCTCCGATCTCCGAGGGAGAGGGGCTCCGATCTCCGGGGGAGAGGGGCTCCGAGGGAGAGGGGCTCCGAGGGAGAGGGGCTCCGATCTCTGAGGGAGAGGGGCTCCGGGGGAGAGGGGCTCCGATCTCCGGGGGAGAGGGGCTCCGATCTCCGGGGGAGAGGGGCTCCGATCTCCGGGGGAGAGGGGCTCCGATCTCCGGGGGAGAGGGGCTTCGATCTCCGGGGGAGAGGGGCTCCGGGGGAGAGGGGCTCCGATCTCCGAGGGAGAGGGGCTCCGATCTCTGAGGGAGAGGGGCTCCGAGGGAGAGGGGCTCCGATCTCTGAGGGAGAGGGGCTCTGAGGGAGAGGGGCTCCGAGGGAGAGGGGCTCCGATCTCCGAGGGAGAGGGGCTCCGATCTCTGAGGGAGAGGGGCTCCGAGGGAGAGGGGCTCCGGGGGAGAGGGGCTCCGATCTCCGAGGGAGAGGGGCTCCGATCTCTGAGGGAGAGGGGCTCTGAGGGAGAGGGGCTCCGATCTCTGAGGGAGAGGGGCTCCGAGGGAGAGGGGCTCCGGGGGAGAGGGGCTCCGATATCCGAGGGAGAGGGGCTCCGATCTCTGAGGGAGAGGGGCTCCGAGGGAGAGGGGCTCCGATCTCTGAGGGAGAGGGGCTCCGGGGGAGAGGGGCTCCGATCTCCGAGGGAGAGGGGCTCCGATCTCCGAGGGAGAGGGGCTCCGAGGGAGAGGGGCGGCCGCCTCCGTCCATCAATCGAGAGAGAGATTTCCAACCCACCGGAGTTTTAATATTTGGGGGTGGTCTCAAAGTCGGATAGCCAGGTGGTGAAGGATAGATTACTAGAGCCTAGTCTTCCGTCACTTACAAGCCTTTATTTACAGAGACACACATTACATACCGTGCACACCCCCCAAGATAAGCTCCCTCACTTCCTGAGCAGGCTCCCATATACACGAACACGAGAGTCCCCAATTAATACCCACCACCTGAATACAATTAACAGGGGGCAGGGGATCTAATTGTGTTGAAAATGATTACGGGATTAGGTGGGGAGATAGAGTTTTGTTGGTGAGCTTAGGACTGATGTCGGGAAGGAGACTTTGAGACATACGCACACACACGCCGCATGGGGATCAGTACCTGGAATGGGCTCAGGAAAGGGAGTGGGAGTTAGATATTGTGATGGGGGAACATAGACCCCTGTGGAGGTATCAGCCAGATGGGCCAAACGGCCTCCCTCACCTGTGCTTTCCTTTGTGACCATCGACAGGATCTGGTACAACAACAACTTGTATTTATATAGCATCTTTAACGTAGTAAAACGTCCCAAGGCGCTTCACAGGAGCGATTATCAGACAAAATTTGAGATATTAGGCCAGTGACCAAAAGCTTGGTCAAAGAGGTCGGTTTTAAGGAGCGTCTTAAAGGAGGAGAGAGAGGCGGAGAGGTTTAGGGAGGGAATTCCAGAGCTCGGGGCCCAGGCAGCTGAAGGCACGGCCGCCAATGGTGGAGCGATTAGAATCAGGGATGCTCAAGAGGGCCAGAGTTGGAGGAGCTGCAACTTATGGGGTGGACCACCCGCTTGGGGGGTTTGCCAGGAGGCCCCTCCTTGACCTGGGGTTACAGTTGGAAGTGAGTTTTAACAAGAGTCCCCCTGACGCCCCACGGCCCTACCTCAACACAGCCCAGCTCGATCGCACGGTCCGGGGGGCGGAAGGAGTCCTGATACCGAGCAGAGATGGGAGGCCTGGCTGAGGGGTGTTCCCGCCTTTTGAATGAGACTTTAAACCGAGGCCCTGTCTGCCCTCTCAGGTGGACGTAAAAGATCCCACGGCCACTATTTCGAAGAAGAGCAGGGGAGTTCTCCCCGGTGTCCTGGGGCCAAGATTTATCCCTCAATCAATATCACTAAAACAGATTATCTGGTCATTATCACGTTGCTGTTTGTGGGAGCTTGCTGTGCGCAAATTGGCTGCCGCGTTTCCTACATTACAACAGAGACTACACTTCAAAAAGTACTTCATTGGCTGTAAAGCGCTTTGGGACGTCCGGTGGTCGTGAAAGGCGCTATAGAAATGCAGGTCTTTTTTTTTTTCCCCTCCTTTTCTCTTCCCACCCTCCCTCCCCGGGTCCAGGGGTGCTGAGGCCAGTTTGCTCCCCTTGCTGCTGTCCTGGGTGAGATGAGCTAACTGCGCACAGAGCAGGGCGGGATGCCGATTGTCTCTATTCTCTCTCCGTGGTCCAACCCGCATCATTTCCTTCCCCATTAATCCCGCAGGTAGCGTTCCGCCCGTCACAGCCTTCGACAGACGGGGCCTCCAAGTCCTCTTCCACTTCGCCAAAGCCCCTGCCATTGGGAGGACAGATCTGTTGGTCGTCGTCATCTCTCTGCTCAGCTCATCGCCAGCGCCCATAAAGAGCATCCTCTTCCAAGCTGCAGTCCCGAAGGTAAGGCTGCTCATGGCTCACACGTGTAACTGCGCGAGACTGTGTGTGTGAGCGCGAGACCGTGTGTGTGAGCGCGAGACCGTGTGTGTGAGCGCGAGACCGTGTGTGTGAGCGCGAGACCGTGCGTGTGAGCGCGAGACCGTGCGTGTGAGCGCGAGACCGTGCGTGTGAGCGCGAGACCGTGCGTGTGAGCGCGAGACCGTGTGTGTGAGCGCGAGACCCCGTGTGTGAGCGCGAGACTGTGTGTGTGTGTGAGCGCGAGACTGTGTGTGTGAGTGCGAGACTGTGTGTGTGAGTGCGAGACTGTGTGTGTGAGCGCGAGACCCCGTGTGTGAGCGCGAGACCCCGTGTGTGAGCGCGAGACCCCGTGTGTGAGCGCGAGACCGTGTGTGTGAGCGCGAGACCGTGTGTGTGAGCGCGAGACCGTGTGTGTGAGCGCGAGACCGTGTGTGTGAGCGCGAGACCGTGTGTGTGAGCGCGAGACCGTGTGTGTGAGCGCGAGACCCCGTGTGTGAGCGCGAGACCCCGTGTGTGAGCGCGAGACCCCGTGTGTGAGCGCGAGACCCCGTGTGTGAGCGCGAGACCCCGTGTGTGAGCGCGAGACCCCGTGTGTGAGCGCGAGACCGTGCGTGTGAGCGCGAGACCGTGCGTGTGAGCGCGCGGGACCGTGCGTGTGAGCGCGCGGGACCGTGCGTGTGTGTGAGCGCGCGACCGTGCGTGTGTGTGAGCGCGAGACCGTGCGTGTGTGTGAGCGCGACCGTACGTGTGTGTGCGCGAGACCGTGCGTGAGCGCGAGACTGTGTGTGCGTGTGCGCGAGACTGTGTGTGCGTGTGCGCGAGACTGTGTGTGTGTGTGTGAGCGCGAGACTGTGTGTGTGTGTGTGTGTGTGTGTGTGTGCGCGAGACTGTGTGTGTGTGTGAGCGCGAGACTGTGTGTGTGAGCGCGAGACTGTGTGTGAGCGCGAGACTGTGTGTGAGCGCGAGACTGTGTGTGAGCGCGAGACTGTGTGAGCGCGAGACTGTGTGTGTGAGCGCGAGACTGTGTGTGTGAGCGCGCGACTGTGTGTGAGCGCGAGACTGTCTGTGTGAGCGCGAGACTGTGTGTGAGAGCGCGAGACTGTGTGTGTGAGCGCGAGACTGTGTGTGTGAGCGCGAGACTGTGTGTGTGTGAGCGCGAGACTGTGTGTGTGTGAGCGCGAGACTGTGTGTGTGTGAGCGCGAGACTGTGTGTGTGTGAGCGCGAGACTGTGTGTGTGAGCGCGAGACTGTGTGTGTGTGAGCGCGAGACTGTGTGTGTGTGAGCGCGAGACTGTGTGTGTGTGAGCGCGAGACTGTGTGTGTGTGAGCGCGAGACTGTGTGTGTGAGCGCGAGACTGTGTGTGTGTGAGCGCGAGACTGTGTGTGTGTGTGAGCGCGAGACTGTGTGTGTGAGCGCGAGACTGTGTGAGAGCGCGACACTGTGTGTGTGAGCGTGAGACTGTGTGTGTGTGTGAGCGCGAGACTGTGTGTGTGTGTGAGCGCGAGACTGTGTGTGTGTGTGAGCGCGAGAGTGTGTGTGTGAGCGCGAGAGTGTGTGTGTGAGCGCGAGAGTGTGTGTGTGAGCGCGAGAGTGTGTGTGAGCGCGAGAGTGTGTGTGTGAGCGCGAGAGTGTGTGTGTGAGCGCGAGAGTGTGTGTGTGAGCGCGAGAGTGTGTGTGTGAGCGCGAGACAGTGTGTGTGTGAGCGCGAGACAGTGTGTGTGTGAGCGCGAGAGTGTGTGTGAGCGCGAGACTGTGTGTGTGAGCGCGAGACTGTGTGTGTGAGCGCGAGACTGTGTGTGTGAGCGCGAGACTGTGTGTGTGAGCGCGAGACTGTGTGTGAGCGCGAGACTGTGTGTGTGTGTGAGCGCGAGACTGTGTGTGTGAGCGCGAGACTGTGTGTGTGTGTGTGTGTGTGTGTGTGTGTGAGCGCGAGACTGTGTGTGTGTGAGCGTGAGACTGTGTGTGTGTGAGCGCGAGACTGTGTGTGTGAGCGCGAGACAGTGTGTGTGTGAGCGCGAGACAGTGTGTGTGTGAGCGCGAGACTGTGTGTGTGAGCGCGAGAGTGTGTGTGTGAGCGCGAGACAGTGTGTGTGTGAGCGCGAGACAGTGTGTGTGTGAGCGCGAGACAGTGTGTGTGTGAGCGCGAGACAGTGTGTGTGTGAGCGCGAGACTGTGTGTGTGAGCGCGAGACTGTGTGTGTGAGCGCGAGACTGTGTGTGTGAGCGCGAGACTGTGTGTGTGAGCGCGAGACTGTGTGTGTGAGCGCGAGACTGTGTGTGTGAGCGCGAGACTGTGTGAGCGCGAGACTGTGTGTGAGCGCGAGACTGTGTGTGAGCGCGAGACTGTGTGTGTGTGTGAGCGCGAGACTGTGTGTGTGAGCGCGAGACTGTGTGTGTGTGTGTGTGTGAGCGTGAGACTGTGTGTGTGTGAGCGCGAGACTGTGTGTGTGTGAGCGCGAGACTGTGTGTGTGAGCGCGAGACTGTGTGTGTGTGTGAGCGCGAGACTGTGTGTGTGTGTGAGCGCGAGACTGTGTGTGTGAGCGCGAGACTGTGTGTGTGTGAGCGTGAGACTGTGTGTGTGAGAGCGCGAGACTGTGTGTGTGTGTGACCGCGAGACTGTGTGTGTGTGTGACCGCGAGACTGTGTGTGAGCGCGAGAGTGTGTGTGTGAGCGCGAGAG
This sequence comes from Squalus acanthias, assembly GCA_030390025.1. Taxonomy (NCBI): domain Eukaryota; kingdom Metazoa; phylum Chordata; class Chondrichthyes; order Squaliformes; family Squalidae; genus Squalus; species Squalus acanthias. Next base: position 69,147,474 of record CM059442.1, read on the forward strand.
TGTGTGTGTGAGCGCGAGAGTGTGTGTGTGAGCGCGAGAGTGTGTGTTGAGCGCGAGAGTGTGTGTGTGAGCGCGAGAGTGTGTGTGTGAGCGCGAGAGTGTGTGTGTGAGCGCGAGAGTGTGTGTGTGAGCGCGAGAGTGTGTGTGTGAGCGCGAGAGTGTGTGTGTGAGCGCGAGAGTGTGTGTGTGAGCGCGAGAGTGTGTGTGAGCGCGAGAGTGTGTGTGTGAGCGCGAGAGTGTGTGTGTGAGCGCGAGACTGTGTGTGTGAGCGCGAGACTGTGTGTGTGAGCGCGAGAATGTGTGTGTGAGCGCGAGAAGTGTGTGTGTGAGCGCGAGACTGTGTGTGTGAGCGCGAGAGTGTGTGTGTGAGCGCGAGACTGTGTGTGTGAGCGCGAGAGTGTGTGTGTGAGCGCGAGAGTGTGTGTGTGAGCGCGAGAGTGTGTGTGTGAGCGCGAGAGTGTGTGTGTGAGCGCGAGAGTGTGTGTGAGCGCGAGAGTGTGTGTGTGAGCGCGAGACGTGTGTGTGTGAGCGCGAGACTGTGTGTGTGAGCGCGAGACTGTGTGTGTGAGCGCGAGACTGTGTGTGTGAGCGCGAGACTGTTGTGTTGAGCGCGAGACTGTGTGTGTGAGCGCGAGACTGTGTGTGTGAGCGCGAGACTGTGTGTGTGAGCGCGAGACTGTGTGTGTGAGCGCGAGACTGTGTGTGAGCGCGAGACTGTGTGTGTGAGCGCGAGAGTGTGTGTGTGTGGAGCGCGAGACTGTGTGTGTGAGCGCGAGACTGTGTGTGTGGAGCGCGAGACTGTGTGTGGTGAGCGCGAGACTGTGTGGTGTGAGCGCGAGAGTTGTGTGTGAGCGCGAGAGTGTGTGTGTGAGCGCGAGAGTGTGTGTGTGAGCGCGAGACTGGTGTGTGAGCGCGAGACTGTGTGTGTGAGCGCGAGACTGTGTGTGTGAGCGCGAGACTGTGTGTGTGAGCGCGAGACTGTGTGTGTGAGCGCGAGACTGTGTGTGAGCGCGAGACTGTTGTGTGAGCGCGAGACCTGTGTGGTGAGCGCGAGACTGTGTGTGTGAGCGCGAGACTGTGTGTGAGCGCGAGACTGTGTGTGTGAGCGCGAGACGTGTGTGTGAGCGCGAGACAGTGTGTGAGCGCGAGACTGTGTGTGTGAGCGCGAGACTGTGTGTGTGAGCGCGAGACTGTGTGTGTGAGCGCGAGACTGTGTGTGTGAGCGCGAGACTGTGTGTGTGAGCGCGAGAGTGTGTGTGTGAGCGCGAGAGTGTGTGTGTGAGCGCGAGAGTGTGTGTGTGAGCGCGAGAGTGTGTGTGAGCGCGAGAGTGTGTGTGTGAGCGCGAGAGTGTGTGTGTGAGCGCGAGAGTGTGTGTGTGAGCGCGAGAGTGTGTGTGTGAGCGCGAGAGTGTGTGTGTGAGCGCAGAGTGTGTGTGTGAGCGCGAGAGTGTGTGTGTGAGCGCGAGAGTGTGTGTGTGAGCGCGAGAGTGTGTGTGTGAGCGCGAGAGTGTGTGTGTGAGCGCGAGAGTGTGTGTGTGAGCGCGAGAGTGTGTGTGTGAGCGCGAGAGTGTGTGTGTGAGCGCGAGAGTGTGTGTGTGAGCGCGAGAGTGTGTGTGTGAGCGCGAGAGTGTGTGTGTGAGCGCGAGAGTGTGTGTGAGCGCGAGAGTGTGTGTGTGAGCGCGAGAGTGTGTGTGTGAGCGCGAGAGTGTGTGTGTGAGCGCGAGAGTGTGTGTGTGAGCGCGAGAGTGTGTGTGTGAGCGCGAGAGTGTGTGTGTGAGCGCGAGAGTGTGTGTGTGAGCGCGAGAGTGTGTGTGTGTGAGCGCGAGAGTGTGTGTGTGAGCGCGAGAGTGTGTGTGTGAGCGCGAGACTGTGTGTGTGTGAGCGCGAGAGTGTGTGTGTGAGCGCGAGAGTGTGTGTGTGAGCGCGAGACGTGTGTGTGTGAGCGCGAGACGTGTGTGTGTGAGCGCGAGACGTGTGTGTGTGAGCGCGAGACGTGTGTGTGTGAGCGCGAGACGTGTGTGTGTGAGCGCGAGACGTGTGTGTGTGAGCGCGAGACGTGTGTGTGGTGAGCGCGAGACGTGTGTGTGTGAGCGCGAGAGTGTGTGTGTGAGCGCGAGAGTGTGTGGTGAGCGCGAGAGTGTGTGTGTGAGCGCGAGAGTGTGTGTGTGAGCGCGAGACGTGTGTGTGTGAGCGCGAGAGTGTGTGTGTGAGCGCGAGACTGTGTGTGTGAGCGCGAGAGTGTGTGTGTGAGCGCGAGACTGTGTGTGTGAGCGCGAGACTGTGTGTGAGCGCGAGACTGTGTGTGAGCGCGAGACTGTGTGTGAGCGCGAGACTGTGTGTGTGAGCGCGAGACTGTGTGTGAGCGCGAGACTGTGTGTGTGAGCGCGAGACTGTGTGTGTGAGCGCGAGACTGTGTGTGTGAGCGCGAGACTGTGTGTGTGAGCGCGAGACTGTGTGTGTGTGAGCGCGAGACAGTGTGTGTGTGAGCGCGAGACTGTGGTGTGTGTGAGCGCGAGACTGTGTGTGTGTGAGCGCGAGACTGTGTGTGTGTGAGCGCGAGACTGTGTGTGTGAGCGCGAGACTGTGTGTGTGAGCGCGAGACTGTGTGTGTGTGAGCGCGAGACTGTGTGTGTGAGCGCGAGACTGTGTGTGTGTGAGCGCGAGACTGTGTGTGTGAGCGCGAGACTGTGTGTGTGAGCGCGAGACTGTGTGTGTGAGCGCGAGACTGTGTGTGTGAGCGCGAGACTGTGTGTGTGAGCGCGAGACTGTGTGTGTGAGCGCGAACAGTGTGTGTGAGCGCAGACTGTGGGTGTGAGCGCGAGAACGTGTGGTGTGTGAGCGCGAGAGCTGTGTGTGAGCGCGAGACTGGTGTGTGAGCGCGAGACTGTGTGTGTGTGACGCGAGACTGTGTGTGTGTGAGCGCGAGACTGTGTGTGTGTGGGGAGCGCGAGACTGTGTGGGTGTGAGCGCGAGAACTGTGTGTGTGTGAGCGCGAGACTGGTGTGTGGTGTGAGCGCGAGACTGTGTGTGTGTGAGCGCGAGACTGTGTGTGTGTGAGGCGCGAGACTGTGTGTGTGGGAGCGCGAGACTGTGTGTGTGAGCGCGAGACTGTGTGTGTGGTGAGCGCGAGACTGTGTGGTGTGGAGCGCGAGACTGTGTGTGAGAGCGCGAGACTGTGTGTGTGGACGCGCGAGACGTGTGTGTGTGAGCGCGAGACTGTGTGTGTGAGCGCGAGAGTGTGTGTGTGCGCGCGAGAGTGTGTGTGTGAGCGCGAGAGTGGTGTGTGTGAGCGCGAGAGTGTGTGTGTGAGCGCGAGAGTGTGTGTGTGAGCGCGAGAGTGTGTGTGTGAGCGCGAGAGTGTGTGTGTGAGCGCGAGAGTGTGTGTGTGAGCGCGAGAGTGTGTGTGTGAGCGCGAGAGTGTGTGTGTGAGCGCGAGAGTGTGTGTGTGAGCGCGAGAGTGTGTGTGTGAGCGCGAGAGTGTGTGTGTGAGCGCGAGAGTGTGTGTGAGCGCGAGACTGTGTGTGTGTGAGCGCGAGACAGTGTGTGTGTGAGCGCGAGACAGTGTGTGTGAGCGCGAGACAGTGTGTGTGTGAGCGCGAGACAGTGTGTGTGTGAGCGCGAGACAGTGTGTGTGTGAGCGCGAGACAGTGTGTGTGTGAGCGCGAGACAGTGTGTGTGTGAGCGCGAGACAGTGTGTGTGTGAGCGCGAGACTGTGTGTGTGTGAGCGCGAGACTGTGTGTGTGTGAGCGCGAGAGGTGTGTGTGTGAGCGCGAGATGTGTGTGTGTGAGCGCGAGAGTGTGTGTGTGTGAGCGCGAGAGTGTGTGTGTGAGCGCGAGAGTGTGTGGTGTGAGCGCGAGACTGTGTGTGTGAGCGCGAGACTGTGTGTGTGAGCGCGAGACTGTGTGTGTGAGCGCGAGACTGTGTGTGTGAGCGCGAGACTGTGTGTGTGAGCGCGAGACTGTGTGTGTGAGCGCGAGACTGTGTGTGTGTGAGCGCGAGACTGCGTGTAAGCGCGAGACTGCGTGTGTGAGCGCGAGAGTGCGTGTGTGAGCGCGAGACTGCGTGTGTGAGCGCGAGACTGCGTGTGTGAGCGCGAGACTGCGTGTGTGAGCGCGAGACTGCGTGTGTGAGCGCGAGACTGCGTGTGTGAGCGCGAGACTGCGTGTGTGAGCGCGAGACTGCGTGTGTGAGCGCGAGACTGTGTGTGTGAGCGCGAGACTGTGTGTGTGTGAGCGCGAGACTGTGTGTGTGTGAGCGCGAGACTGCGTGTGTGAGCGCGAGAGTGCGTGTGTGAGCGCGAGAGTGCGTGTGTGAGCGCGAGACAGTGTGTGTGTGAGCGCGAGACAGTGTGTGTGTGAGCGCGAGACTGTGTGTGTGTGAGCGCGAGACTGTGTGTGTGTGAGCGCGAGACAGTGTGTGTGTGAGCGCGAGAGTGCGTGTGTGAGCGCGAGACTGCGTGTGTGTGCGCGAGACAGTGTGTGTGTGAGCGCGAGACAGTGTGTGTGTGAGCGCGAGACTGTGTGTGTGTGAGCGCGAGACAGTGTGTGTGTGAGCGCGAGACAGTGTGTGTGTGAGCGCGAGACAGTGTGTGTGTGAGCGCGCGACTGTGTGTGTGTGAGCGCGAGACTGCGCGTGTGTGAGCGCGAGACTGCGCGTGTGTGAGCGTGAGACTGCGCGTGTGTGAGCGCGAGACTGCGCGTGTGTGTGAGCGCGAGACTGCGCGTGTGTGTGAGCGCGAGACTGCGCGTGTGTGTGAGCGCGAGACTGCGCGTGTGTGTGAGCGCGAGACTGCGCGTGTGTGTGAGCGCGAGACTGCGCGTGTGTGTGAGCGCGAGACTGTGTGTGTGAGCGCGAGACTGTGTGTGAGCGCGAGACTGTGAGCGCGAGACTGTGTGTGTGAGCGCGAGACTGTGTGTGTGAGCGCGAGACTGTGTGTCTGTGAGCGCGAGACTGTGTGTCTGTGAGCGCGAGACTGTGTGTGTGTGAGCGCGAGACTGCGCGTGTGAGCGCGAGACTGTGTGTGTGTGTGCGCGAGACAGTGTGTGTGTGAGCGCGAGACTGTGTGTGTGTGAGCGCGAGACTGTGTGTGTGTGAGCGCGAGACTGTGTGTGTGTGAGCGCGAGACTGTGTGTGTGAGCGCGAGACTGTGTGTGTGAGCGCGAGACAGTGTGTGTGTGAGCGCGAGACTGTGTGTGTGTGAGCGCGAGACTGCGCGCGTGTGTGAGCGCGAGACTGTGTGTGTGAGCGCGAGACTGCGCGCGTGTGTGAGCGCGAGACTGCGCGTGTGTGAGCGCGAGACTGCGCGCGTGTGTGAGCGCGAGACTGCGCGCGTGTGTGAGCGCGAGACTGCGCGTGTGTTTGAGCGCGAGACTGCGCGTGTGTGTGAGCGCGAGACTGCGCGTGTGTGTGAGCGCGAGACTGCGCGTGTGTGTGAGCGCGAGACTGCGCGTGTGTGTGAGCGCGAGACTGCGCGTGTGTGTGAGCGCGAGACTGTGTGTGTGAGCGCGAGACTGTGTGTGTGTGAGCGCGAGACTGTGTGTGTGAGCGCGAGACTGCGTGTGAGCGCGAGACTGCGCGTGTGTGTGAGCGCGAGACTGTGAGCGCGAGACTGTGTGTGTGAGCGCGAGACTGTGTGTGTCTGTGAGCGCGAGACTGTGTGTGTGAGCGCGAGACTGTGTGTGTGTGTGAGCGCGAGACTGCGCGTGTGAGCGCGAGACTGTGTGTGTGCGCGAGACTGTGTGTGTGTGCGCGCGCGAGACTGTGTGTGTGTGAGCGCGAGACTGTGTGTGTGAGCGCGAGAGTGTGTGTGTGAGCGCGAGAGTGTGTGTGTGAGCGCGAGACTGTGTGTGTGTGAGCGCGAGACTGTGTGTGTGAGCGCGAGACTGTGTGTGTGTGTGAGCGCGAGACTGCGCGTGTGTGTGAGCGCGAGACTGCGCGTGTGTGTGTGAGCGCGAGACTGCGCGTGTGTGAGCGCGAGACTGCGCGTGTGTGTGAGCGCGAGACTGCGCGTGTGTGAGCGCGAGACTGCGCGTGTGTGTGAGCGCGAGACTGCGCGTGTGAGCGCGAGACTGCGCGTGTGTGTGTGCGCGAGACTGCGCGTGTGTGTGAGCGCGAGACTGTGAGCGCGAGACTGTGTGTGAGCGCGAGACTGCGTGTGTATGTGTGCGCGAGACTGTGTGTGTGTGCGCGAGACTGTGTGTGTGTGCGCGAGACTGTGTGTGTGTGCGCGAGACTGTGTGTGTGTGCGCGAGACTGTGTGTGTGTGCGCGAGACTGCGTGTGTGTGTGAGCGCGAGACTGTGTGTGTGAGCGCGAGACTGACTGTGTGTGTGTGCGCGAGACTGCGTGTGTGTGAGCGCGAGACTGTGTGTGTGAGCGCGAGACTGTGTGTGTGAGCGCGAGACTGTGTGTGTGAGCGCGAGACTGTGTGTGTGAGCGCGAGACTGTGTGTGTGTGTGAGCGCGAGACTGTGTGTGTGTGTGAGCGCGAGACTGTGTGAGCGCGAGACTGTGTGTGTGAGCGCGAGACTGTGTGTGAGCGCGAGACTGTGTGTGTGAGCGCGAGACTGTGTGTGTGAGCGCGAGACTGTGTGTGTGAGCGCGAGACTGTGTGTGTGAGCGCGAGACTGTGTGAGCGCGAGACTGTGTGTGTGAGCGCGAGACTGTGTGTGTGAGCGCGAGACTGTGTGTGTGAGCGCGAGACTGTGTGTGTGAGCGCGAGACTGTGTGTGTGTGAGCGCGAGACTGTGTGTGTGTGAGCGCGAGACTGTGTGTGTGTGAGCGCGAGACTGTGTGTGTGTGAGCGCGACACTGTGTGTGTGTTAGCGCGACACTGTGTGTGAGCGCGCGTGAGACTGTGTGAGCGCGCGCGAGACTGACTGTGTGAGCGCGCGCGAGACTGACTGTGTGAGCGCGCGCGAGACTGACTGTGTGTGTGTGCGAGCGATAGACTGACTGTGTGTGTGAGCGCGCGCGAGACTGACTGTGTGTGTGTGCGAGCGATAGACTGACTGTGTGTGTGAGCGCACGCGACTGTGTGTGTGAGCGCGCACGACACTGACTGTGTGCGAGCGCGAGACTGACGTGGTGTGTGTGAGTGTTAAGGTGTTAAAAGCCAGGCTTCACTCACATAAATCACAACCAAGTGTAACTTGAAGGGACTGTTGGTGATGTGAGCTTTCACTGTGCCTTGTGTCTGAGGGAGGCTCCGCTCCATTTCCACACCGCAGTGTGAGCCTTCACGGTGGTGCAGAGACGGGCGTTGTGTTGGAGGAGTTGCGGCTGTGAACTCACGGCTCTGGGTATGTGTTTGTTTCCAGGTGATGAGGGTGAAGCTGCAGCCCGCCTCCGGCACGGAGCTTCCCGCGTTCAATCCCGTCCTGCCACCTCCCGTCGTCTCACAGGTCATGCTCCTTGCCAACCCCCAGAAGGTAAGGGATTAGACGGACATCCTGCTTTCAATAAATAAAATCGTTGCTCCTAACTAGTGTCGCCAACTCTGATTGGACGTATTCTGGGAGGTTTCATCACATCACCTCCCGCCATTGGTCACCCATACCCCCGACCTCGCCACGCCCTGCGTTCCCCGCCATTGATCGCCCGTCCGCCATTGAAAAGTGAACAGCCTTTTCCTTAGCCGATTGGACTTTTCTGGACGATCAATCATTGGCATTTCCCCCCATCTCCAATATTTGTTTATCGCCCCGGTGATTTTTCTCCCTCAGCAGTGTCCAGGAGATTAATCTTCAGTTAATGGAGACTCCGAGACAATCCTGACCTCCTCCCAGCCCAGAACCTCTGCTGCGAAGTTGGATCCGTTTTTGCTCATCTGAAGAAATGATTTAACAATCTCTCTCCCTTTCCTTTGGTCCTTTTTCCTCCTCTCCAGAATTGGAGTCTTTTCAAACTGTTTTTTCTTTTGAAAGAAACAACAAATTGTGCTTCATCGCCGGTTGCATTACAAGCAGCCCGGGGTCTGGTGGCCGAGGTCAATGTAAAGGTGAGGGGTCAACTTACTGTCAGCGTTGCCAACTCTGGGCGGATGTATTCCTGGAGGTTTGGTCACGTGACCTCCAACCACCCCGCCCTCTTGACATTGGCCGCCGAACACGTCCATCCATGTGATGCCCCGCCTCCCCACACCCATTGGACCATCCTCGCGGTGCCCCGCCTCCCCACACCCATTGGGCCATCCTCGCGATGCCCCGCCTCCCCACACCCATTGGGCCATCCTCGCGGTGCCCCGCCTCCCCACACCCATTGGACCATCCTCGCGATGCCCCGCCTCCCCACACCCATTGGGCCATCCTCGTGATGCCCCGCCTCCCCACACCCATTGGACCATCCTCACAATGCCCCGCCTCCCCACACCCATTGGGCCATCCTCGCGATGCCCCGCCTCCCCACACCCATTGGACCATCCTTCCGATGCCCCGCCTCCCCAAGCCAATTGGAATGCGAACAGACTCTCTGTTACCCGATTGGATGTTGCTTGACTGCCAGTCAAAGAGCCTTTTCCCATCTCCGATATTTATATTACTAATAAACGAAAGTGTTCAAAGAAAATGAAATAATTTTTTTTTAACGCCCCTATGATTTTTCTCCTGAGAGTTGCTGGTAGCAGCGTCCTAGAGAGTGATACCCTCACTCCTGGGGACTCCAGGACAGCCTGGAGAGTTGGCTATTTATTCATTTGTGTGCCACCTGTGTTGTGCTCATTTTCAGGAGAAGGTTCGCTTGCGTTACAAGCTGCTCTACACCTTGGCTGAACAGCCCTTCACAGAGGTCGGTGAGGTCACTGAGTTCCCAGCCGTGGAGACCTGGGGCAGTCTGTGAGCAGTGAGCGGGACCAGTGTGAAGGAGGGTCACAGAAGGACACAGCGCCCGGGGGGCTCGACCCCCAAACATGAAGGATCATTGCCGTTTCTCTTTACAAAAGTGCCACTGAATTCCCATGAATTATATTGGATTCCACTCCGGAAAGTGATCGACGATTGCAAGGAAATGTCACAACTCCAGGCAGACCTGGACACGCTGTGGGGTTCGAAGGGTGGAACCCCAATTTTGCCAAGTTAATTCTCCTACACGCCCCTTTCTATAGAATTGGTGTCCAGAGCAAATAAAGAGCCCTGGTTATTAATGCTCGTTAATATCACACACCCAGCGTCAACAGATAGGGGACCGCTCTCTCACTCCCCAGTTGTACCTTTTGTTCTGTGTGGCACTGTGCCACACTGTTAAGTGCCATTTACCCACTAAGTATTGGGGGGGACCCAGATGTTACGAACCCTTACTGGTTCGTGTGTGTAAAGTTTGCCGGTTGCACCAGCCCTGATGTCGCGAGTTTGCCCCATTACACCAGCAACGCTCATGTTTCCTGACCCTCGCCTGTGGAGCTTTGCTACAACTCGCACCTCACCAGTGAGTTGCAGTGTTCCATTTGATTAGATGCTCAAATGGGTCAACGCACAGTAGCCGTTCCATCCAGCCAATGCTCGGAAGATGCAAGCAGTAGAAACTTGCACAGACGTTAGTATTTGGGGTGTTGGAGCTTTCATGTTCTGCCAGTAGATTTCACTAGCTCACAAAGCACACTGTGTATATCTTCACTGCAATCACTTATAACCCATGGATCCAGAATTGGACTCCCACCACAAACACAACCACTCCAAGCGAGGTGAGGAGGATGTGGTCTCTTTATTTCCAGCTCCAAATCCCAATATTGCCCCCCCCCCCCCCCCCCCCCCCGCCACGGTCCCCCACGCTTTGCACCTTGGAGGCTTGGCAATAATCTAGTCGGAATTTTGGCTAGATTCAGAGATCCCCAGCAATGGGTGTCTCCGACATGTACAACCCACCGCACGTCAACAACTGTGGTGCTGAGACAGGAAAAGTTAATGCTGGGGGAAGGGGAGTACATAAGAACAGGAGTAGGCCATTCAGCCCCTTGAACCTCTTCCGCATCCTTGAGTACTTTGCCCCGACAGTGAATTATCCGAGTGTGGTGCAGTAATCACGATCGGCCACGAAGCGTCTCCAGCACACGCCGTGAATAGGATTGGTCAGTGTGCTGGGGACACCCAGAGGCCCAACAGCGCCACAGTGTGGGCTTATTTTTAATACACTGACCGGTTGTCCAGCTTGGACACCGCGGGTTTAATTTTCTCTGCGCTTGCGTTACTCAGTGTGCAGCAGAAAGTAACGCCCTTCCCGAGTGCCTAATTGAAATGGCGCCCTGTTCTCGGAGGGGTGGCTGTAGCCCAACTCCCTCGACTGAAAAAATGAACTTGCGGAGGGAAAGCAAAGTTCAGCAGACCTGGTGCCACTGAAAAATACCCTCTGGACATTCTGCACGGCCACCTCCGAGCTGAGAGCCCATTTACAAAAAGCGAAAGCAAGTTCTTGGAACTAGTCAAAGAAATAAATGTTTAAGGAGAGAAACTAGTCTTGCAAATACAATCAAAGTATATTTATATTTTTGTAATTTTAGAAAATGCAATAATGTAACCCTCAAACTTTAGACCTGTGTAGGTTTGTCAGACATTTTCAATGACCTTACAATCCAGATTATGTAAAATCACGCTTGTGTATAAACATACACTCCGACTGATTATTTAAAAGGTCTAAGCCTGGAGATTACCCAATAAAGTATAATAATGTCATAAGGTTTAATGTACTTCTATCTAATATGCGTCAGCCATGGCTCAGTGGGCAGCACTCTCGCCTCTGAGTCAGAAGGTTGTGGGTTCACAGTCCCACTCCAGGGACTTGAACACATAAAGCTAGGCTGACACTCCCAGTGCAGTGCTGAGGGAGTGCCGCACTGTCGGAGGTGCCGTCTTTCGGATGAGACGTTAAACCAAGGCCCCGTCTGGTGGATGTAAAAGATCCCATGGCCACTATTTGAAAGGAGAGCAAGGAGTTCTCCCTGGTATCCTAGGCCAATATTCCTCTCGCAATCAACACTGATTGTGGGATCTTGCTGTGTGCGATGGCCGATGTTTTTGCCTAACAATAGTGATTGCACTTTAAAGTAATTTCATAGGCTCTGAGGCACTCTGGGATGTACCTGAGGTCCTCGGGTGCTGTGTAATAAATTCCTTTGCCCACTCCTTGCAGACAGGTGTGTTGAGGCTTTGAGTGTTATTTCCAGACTGCAAAGAAGTGTGTGATTTGTGCACTGGATTGTCGGCTAATTCATGGGTGGGTGGGGAGAGGGGGAGGGACTTGTTTGGAATCTGTAGGTGCACAAACTGAGGGCGATGCTCCTTACTGATACCAGCACATTAATAAAGTGGGAGAGGGTGGGAATCACTGCGGTTCTGCTATGATTATTGATTATTATAATTCTCTGTTAAATTTGGCAGGTGTGCGACTGCTAATATCTGACACGTCAATCCAATGTTTATTTTTGCAGTTTCAGTTTTATATTAACCCTTTTGTTCTTTCAATAAATTTTGACTTTTTTCATTGTATGGTGCAGCAGGTTCACTGTCTGTCTCTGAGGGTGTGGGGTGTAACAGAGAGAATGTTGTAACCGAGAGCCTTATACTGAGGGTGGGCTGTAACAGAGAGAGTGTTACAACAGAGAGCCTTAGAGGAAAAACTCTGCGTTCCTCTAATTCTGGCCTCTTGAGCATCCCCTTTTTTAATCGCTCCACCATTGGCAGCCGTGCCTTCAGCTGCCTGGGCCTAAAGCTCTGGAATTCCCTCCCTAAACCTCTCCGCCTCTCTTTCCTCCTTTAAGACGCTCCTTAAAACCTACCTCTTTGACCAAGCTTTTGGACACCCATCCTAATAGCTTCTTTGGCTCGGTGTCAATTTATTGACTGATAACGCTCCTGTGAAGCGCCTTGGGACGTCTTACTACGTTAAAGGTGCTGTATAAATGTAGGTTGTTATAATGAGGGGTGAGTATGTGCTCCTTCTGTTACTGGCACTTGGGCAGTATGCGATAACAGAGCCACAGATAACGCACTTTAAGTTTTGTGAACTGTTAGTGTTATGATTTACTTTGATGTACTGGTCTCAAAGACTTTTTTAGTATTTCTATCTGTTGTGAGAGCAGTAAAATAAATCTTTTAAACTCCTCAGTTTGTTTTTGTACTTTCTTCTCCTCCTGCACAGTCTCCAGGTCCTGCAGGTCACCGGTATCCAGACTGCCAGCAGTGTGTGTCCACACTGGCAGCTGGGAGATGCTTAGTGTGCGAGGCTGGGCAGTGACTGTTTCAACATTCTAATGCACTGTCTAGCCAAGATCCCCGTCGCTGCCTCATGCTGTTGCGATCTGGGAATGCGCTGCCGAAAGGGCGATGGAAGCAGATTCAATGTAGCTTTCAAAAGGGAATTGGATAAATACTTGGAAAAGGAAAAATTTGCAGGGTGATGGGGAAAGAGCAGGGAGGGGTGTGGGACTGATTGGAGAGCTCTTTCAACGAGCCAGCACAGGCACGATGGGCCGAATGGCCTCCTTCTGTGCTGTAGCATTCTATGATGTGGAACTAAACTGCACAGACCAGAAGGTCCCAGGTTTGTGTCCATCCCAGCTGAGACAACGGGTGGGAGGTGCTGCCATTGACTGACTTTCTCTGATCTAGAGATGGAAATCAGCCAGCGCTCCTGCTCCTGCTCCCTATTCTGGGGTAGTGGAAGGCACTTGAGCTCTAACAGCGCCTGGCAGTTGGCCAGGGTGGGAATCAGTGTTTGGAGACCTGCCTTCCACTACTTGCTGGCAAAGTGTTTTGAAGATTTTTTGGGGGATTTTGCTGAGCTGCATTTCCCCACACCGATACCTACACTTCAAATGTACTTATTTGGCTGTGAATCGCTTGGGGACGTCCTGAAAGAAAGACTTGCATTTATACAGTGCCTTTCACGACCACCAAACGTCCCAAAGCGCTTTACAGCCAGTGAAGTACTTTTGAAGTGTAGTGCACTATACACACATAGGTGTCAGCTGTGGCTCAGTTGGTAGCACTCTTGCCTGTGAGTCAGAAAATTGTGGGTTCAAGTCCCACTCCAGACACTTCAAATCATAGAATAGTTACAGCACAGAAAAAGGCCATTTGGCCTGTCAAGCCCGTGCCGGCTCTCTGCAAGAGCACTTCAGCCAGTCCCTTTCCTTGTAGCCCTGCAATTTTTTTTCCTTCAGCACTTGAGAACAAAAATCTAGGCTGACACTCCCAGTGCAGTGCTGAGGGAGCGCCGCACTGTCGGAGGGGCAGTGCTGAGGGAGCGCCGCACTGTCGGAGGGGCAGTACAGAGGGAGCGCTGCACTGTCGGAGGGGCAGTACTGAGGGAGCGCCGCACTGTCGGAGGGGCAGTACTGTGGGAGCGCCGCACTGTCGGAGGGGCAGTACTGAGGGAGCGCCGCACTGTCGGAGGGTCAGTACTGAGGGAGCGCCGCACTGTCGAAGGTGCCGTCTTTCGGAGTAGACGTTAAACCGAGGCCCAGTCTGCTCTCTCAGGTGGATGTAAAAGATCCCACGGCCACTATTTCTAAGAAGAGCAGGGGAATTCTCCCCTGTGTCCTGGCCAATATTTATCCCTCAATCAACATCGCTAAAAACAGATGATCTGGTCATTATCACATTGCTGTTTGTGGGAGCTTGCTGTGCGCAATTTAGCTGCTGCGTTTCCTACATTACAACAGTGACTGCACTTCAAAAAGTACTTCATTGGCTGTAAAGCGCTTTGGGATGTCCTGAGGTCGTGAAAGGCGCTGGAGAAATGCAAGTCTTTCTTTTCTATGATGATAAGCAAACCTCAAGACTTCAAATTCAGTGCTTTTTCTGACTCTACCAAAAAGTCTTTTTTTTCTACATAAATACAAGTTTGTTCTTTCCTGTGACGGGCTGGGCCGCTGACCCCTCACTTGACCCAGTAATTTTGGGGGGGGAAAAGAGGCCTGAGTGCTGCCCTTTGACCCTGGGCCAATGGCCGAGCTCCGCAGGACGCGTCCCAGTCACGGGGCAATTCGCCCTCACCAAGATGGCGGCCGCGCGGTTCCACCGGCCACTTTACGGCGGGCTGGATTTTTGCGCGACAGCTGCCGGCCGGGCCCGACCCGTGGTTTGCGGTTGTCGCGCGGCGGGGCCTGCAGGAGGGAGTGGAGCCTGAGCCTGAGGTACTGAGGGAGTGCTGCACTGTCGGAGAGTCAGTACTGAGGGAGCGCCGCACTGTCGGAGAGGCAGTACTGAGGGAGCGCCGCACTGTCGGAGAGGCAGTACTGAGGGAGCGCCGCACTGTCGGAGGGGCAGTACTGAGGGAGCGCTGCACTGTCGGAGGGGCGGTACTGAGGGAGCGCTGCACTGTCGGAGGGGCAGTACTGAGGGAGCGCCGCACTGTCGGAGGGGCAGTACTGAGGGAGAGTTGCACTGTCGGAGGGGCAGTACTGAGGGAGCGCCGCACTGTCGGAGGGGCAGTACTGAGGGAGCGCCGCACTGTCGGAGGGGCAGTACTGAGGGAGGGCGGCACTGTCGGAGGGGCAGTACTGAGGGAGCGCCGCACTGTCGGAGGGGCAGTACTGAGGGAGCGCTGCACTGTCGGAGAGTCAGTACTGAGGGAGCGCTGCACTGTCGGAGGGGCAGTACTGAGGGAGCACCGCACTGTCGGAGGAGCAGTACTGAGGGAGCGCCGCACTGTCGGAGGAGCAGTACTGAGGGAGCGCTGCACTGTCGGAGGGTCAGTACTGAGGGAGCGCCGCACTGTCAGAGGGGCAGTACTGAGGGAGTGCCGCACTGTCGGAGGAGCAGTACTGAGGGAGTGCCGCACTGTCGGAGGGTCAGTACTGAGGGAGCGCCGCACTGTCAGAGGGGCAGTACTGAGGGAGTGCCGCACTGTCGGAGGAGCAGTACTGAGGGAGTGCCGCACTGTCGGAGGGGCAGTACTGAGGGAGTGCCGCACTGTCGGAGAGTCAGTACTGAGGGAGTGCCGCACTGTCGGAGGGGCAGTACTGAGGGAGCGCCGCACTGTCTGAGGGGCAGTACTGAGGGAGCGCTGCACTGTCGGAGGGGCAGTACTGAGGGAGCACTGCACTGTCGGAGGGGCAGTACTGAGGGAGTGCCGCACTGTCGGAGAGTCAGTACTGAGGGAACGCTGCACTGTCGGAGGGGCAGTACTGAGGGAGAGCCGCACTGTCGGATGGGCAGTACTGAGGGAGCGCCGCACTGTCGGAGGGCCAGTACTGAGGGAGCGCTGCACTGTCGGAGGGGCAGTACTGAGGGAGCGCCGCACTGTCGGAGGGGCAGTACTGAGGGAGAGCCGCACTGTCGGAGGGACAGTACTGAGGGAGCACTGCACTGTCGGAGGGGTAGTACTGAGGGAGCACTGCACTGTCGGAGGGGCAGTACTGAGGGAGCGCCGCACTGTCGGAGGGGCAGTACTGAGGGAGCACTGCACTGTCGGAGGGGCAGTACTGAGGGAGCGCCGCACTGTCGGAGAGTCAGTACTGAGGGAGCGCCGCACTGTCGGAGGGGCAGTACTGAGGGAGCACTGCACTGTCGGAGGGGCAGTACTGAGGGAGCGCCGCACTGTCGGAGGGGCAGTACTGAGGGAGCTCCGCACTGTCGGAGGGGCAGTACTGAGGGAGCACTGCACTGTCGGAGGGGTAGTACTGAGGGAGCGCCGCACTGTCGGAGAGTCAGTACTGAGGGAGCGCTGCACTGTCGGAGGGGCAGTACTGAGGGAGCGCGGCACTGTCGGAGAGTCAGTACTGAGGGAGCGCTGCACTGTCGGAGGGGCAGTACTGAGGGAGTGCCGCACTGTCGGAGAGTCAGTACTGAGGGAGCGCTGCACTGTCGGAGGGGCAGTACTGAGGGAGTGCCGCACTGTCGGAGAGTCAGTACTGAGGGAGCGCTGCACTGTCGGAGGGGCAGTACTGAGGGAGCACTGCACTGTCGGAGAGTCAGTACTGAGGGAGCGCCGCACTGTCGGAGGGTCAGTACTGAGGGAGCGCCGCACTGTCGGAGGGTCAGTACTGAGGGAGCGCTGCACTGTCGGAGGGGCAGTACTGAGGGAGCGCTGCACTGTCGGAGGGGCAGTACTGAGGGAGCACCGCACTGTCAGAGGGGCAGTACTGAGGGAGCGCTGCACTGTCGGAGAGTCAGTACTGAGGGAGTGCCGCACTGTCGGAGAGTCAGTACTGAGGGAGCGCTGCACTGTCGGAGGGGCAGTACTGAGGGAGTGCCGCACTGTCGGAGAGTCAGTACTGAGGGAGCGCTGCACTGTCGGAGGGGCAGTACTGAGGGAGCGCTGCACTGTCGGAGGGGCGGTACTGAGGGAGCGCCGCACTGTCGGAGAGTCAGTACTGAGGGAGCGCTGCACTGTCGGAGGGGCAGTACTGAGGGAGCGCTGCACTGTCGGAGAGTCAGTACTGAGGGAGTGCCGCACTGTCGGAGAGTCAGTACTGAGGGAGCGCTGCACTGTCGGAGAGTCAGTACTGAGGGAGTGCTGCACTGTCGGAGGGGCAGTACTGAGGGAGCGCCGCACTGTCGGAGGGGCAGTACTGAGGGAGTGCCGCACTGTCGGAGGGGCAGTACTGAGGGAGCGCCGCACTGTCGGAGGGGCAGTACTGAGGGAGCGCTGCACTGTCGGAGGGGCAGTACTGAGGGAGCGCTGCACTGTCGGAGGGGCAGTACTGAGCGAGCGCTGCACTGTCGGAGGGGCAGTACTGAGGGAGTGCTGCACTGTCGGAGGGGCGGTACTGAGGGAGCGCTGCACTGTCGGAGGGGCAGTACTGAGGGAGCGCCGCACTGTCGGAGGGCCAGTACTGAGGGAGCGGCGCACTGTCGGAGGGGCGGTACTGAGGGAGTGCTGCACTGTCGGAGGGGCGGTACTGAGGGAGCGCCGCACTGTCGGAGGGACGGTACTGAGGGAGTGCTGCACTGTCGGAGGGGCGGTACTGAGGGAGCGCCGCACTGTCGGAGGGACGGTACTGAGGGAGTGCTGCACTGTCGGAGGGGCGGTACTGAGGGAGCACCGCACTGTCGGAGGGGCAGTACTGAGGGAGTGCTGCACTGTCGGAGGGGCGGTACTGAGGGAGCGCCGCACTGTCGGAGGGGCAGTACTGAGGGAGTGCTGCACTGTCGGAGGGGCAGTACTGAGGGAGTGCCGCACTGTCGGAGGGGCGGTACTGAGGGAGTGCTGCACTGTCGGAGGGGCGGTACTGAGGGAGCGCCGCACTGTCGGAGGGGCGGTACTGAGGGAGTGCTGCACTGTCGGAGGGGCAGTACTGCGGGAGCGCTGCAGTGTCAGAGGCACCGTCTTTAGGATGAGACGTTAAACCTGCTCTCTCAGGTGGACGTAAAATATCCCACGGCACTATTTCGAAGAAGAGCAGGGGAATTATATCTGATGTCCTGGGGCCAATATTTATCCCTCAACCAACATCACTGAAGCAGATTATCTGGCCGTTACCACATTGCTGCTTCTGGGAGCTTGTTGTGTGCAAATTGGCTGTAAAGCGTTTGGGAAGTCCTGGGGTCAGGAACGGCGCTGTAGAAATGCAAGTCTTTTCGTCCCCTTTAATTTAATCTTTTTGAAATATTCATCCACTTCCATTTAGTGGGATACCAGAACTGAGAGGTTATAATTATCTGAGATCGATAGATTTTTGTTCGTCAAGGGCATTAAGGGATATGGAAGTAAGGCAGGTGGATGGAGTTAGGATACAGATCAGCCGTGATCTGATTGAATGACTGAACAGGCTGGAGGGGCTGAATGGCCTCCTCCTGTTCCTAAATATGGAAATAATAAAGCTGGAAACACTCAGCAGGTCAGGCAGCTTCGTGGAAATAAACTACAGTCAGTGTTTCAAACTGTTGGCCCTCCTCGAAGACTCGAGACGTTGATTGCTGTTTTTCCACTGGCTGTTTGTTTCCAGCTTTCTCCACCGTATAAATCCTCGCACTGACATATATGTTTGTTCTTAGACAGGCAGAACGTTGAATGGTTGGGACATCGCTGAGATAAGGTGCGTTCCCACGGAAAAAGATTAGAGTCTTTTTTTTTACCCGCGAAGAATGGATTTCTCGAAATTCTGGACGACAACTTTGATGTGAAGGACTGGGTGAATGGGGCTTTCAAGACGGTTCAGAAGGAGGGGCCCTCGGAAGGTGGACAGTCACGCTGCTACCCTGGTGATGAAGCTGCAGTTGTTCATTCAAGAGGTGAACAATGCGATCGAAGGTGTGTGTCGCTCTTTACCTGGGCATATTTTACAGGGGAGTACCCGGGAGTGTGTCGGTATTTACAGGGGGCCCCCGGGAGTGTGTCGGTATTTACAGGGGGCCCCCGGGAGTGTGTCTGTATTTACAGGGGGCCCCCGGGAGTGTGTCGGTATTTACAGGGGGTCCCCGGGAGTGTATCAGTGTTTACAGGGAGTCCCCGGGAGAGTGTCGGTATTTACAGGGGGGTCCCCGGGAGTGTTTCAGTATTTACAGGGGGGTCCCCGGGAGTGTGTCAGTATTTACAGGGGGTCCCCGGGAGTGTGTCAGTATTTACAGGGGGTCCCCGGGAGTGTGTCGGTATTTACAGGGGGTCCCCGGGAGTGTGTCGGTATTTACAGGGGGTCCCCGGGAGTGTGTCGGTATTTACAGGGGGTCCCCGGGTGTGTGTCGGTATTTACAGGGGGTCCCCGGGAGTGTGTCTGTATTTACAGGGGGTCCCCGGGAGTGTGTCGGTATTTACAGGGGTCCCCGGGAGTGTGTCAGTATTTACAGGGGGTCCCCGGGAGTGTGTCGGTATTTACAGGGGGTCCCCGGGAGTGTGTCGGTATTTACAGGGGGTCCCCGGGAGTGTGTCGGTATTTACAGGGGGTCCCCGGGAGTGTGTCGGTATTTACAGGGGGTCCCCGGGAGTGTGTCGGTATTTACAGGGGGTCCCCGGGAGTGTGTCAGTATTTACAGGGGGTCCCCGGGAGTGTGTCAGTATTTACAGGGGGTCCCCGGGAGTGTGTCGGTATTTACAGGGGTCCCCGGGAGTGTGTCGGTATTTACAGGGGGTCCCCGGGAGTGTGTCAGTATTTACAGGGGGTCCCCGGGAGTGTGTCGGTATTTACAGGGGGTCCCCGGGAGTGTGTCAGTATTTACAGGGGGTCCCCGGGAGTGTGTCAGTATTTACAGGGGGTCCCCGGGAGTGTGTCGGTATTTACAGGGGGTCCCCGGGAGTGTGTCAGTATTTACAGGGGGTCCCCGGGAGTGTGTCGGTATTTACAGGGGGTCCCCGGGAGTGTGTCGGTATTTACAGGGGGTCCCCGGGAGTGTGTCGTATTTACAGGGGGTCCCCGGGAGTGTGTCGGTATTTACAGGGGTGGTCCCCGGGAGTGTAGTCAGTCTTAAGGGGGAGTCCAGGGGAGTGTGGCGGTATTTTACTGGGTCGGGAGTGTGTCGGTATTTTACAGGGGTCCCAGGAGTGTGTCGGTATCTTTACAGGGGGTACCCCAGAGTGTGTCGGTATTTACTGGGGGTCCCAAGGAGTGTGTCAGTTTTTACAGGGGGTCCCAGGAGTGTGTCTGGTATTTTACAGGGGGTCCCCGGAGTTGTGTCGGTATTTACAGGGGGTCCCCGGAGTGTGTCAGTTTTTTCAGGGGGTCCCGGGAGTGTTGTCAGGTATTTACAGGGGTGTCCCAGAGTGTGTCGGTATTTACAGGGGGTCCCCAGGAGGTGTGTCCGGTATATAACAGGGCGGACTCGGAGGTCGGTATTACAGAAGGTCCCCGGGAGTGTGTCGGTATTTACAGGGGGTCCCCGGGAGTGTGTCTGTATTTACAGAAGGTCCCCGGGAGTGTGTCGGTATTTACAGGGGGTCCCCGGGAGTGTGTTGGTATTTACAGGGGGTCCCCGGGAGTGTGTCAGGATGCGATCTCAGTCAGTGCAGGTTGCAGGATGTGTGGTTGTGTAACGTGCGTGCGACCTCTCTCCCTTTACATTCTCTCTCTCGCGCTCAGAGACCAGCCATCAGGCTCTACAGAACATGCCCAGGGCACTTCGAGACGTGGAGGCACTGAAACAGGAAGCTTCCTTTCTCAAGGAGCAAATGATCCTGGTCAAGGAAGATATTCGGAAATTTGAACAGGACACGGCGCAGTCCATGCAGGTAAGGATGCTGAATAATTCGGGGCTGGATTGGTTGGATGCTTGCTCAATGATGCATGTTTATGGTTCTAGAAATGCAAAAATTCTTCTATTCGTTTCTTTTCACAAAAGTAAATTCTCCTCCCGCATGAAAGGAAGAAAGAAAGACTTGCATTTATATAGCACCTTTCACGACCGCCGGACGTCTCAAAGCGCTTTACAGTCAATTAAGTACTTTTGAAGTGTAGTCACTGTTGTAATGTGGGAAACGCGGCAGCCAATTTGTGCACAGCAAGCTCCCACAAACAGCAATGTGATAATGTCCAGATAATCTCTCTTTTTTGTTATGTTGGTTGAACTGAATCAGCTTGGTTCAGTGGGTAGCACTCACATCTGTTTCATGATCGCTGACAGTTGCATAGAATGTGCTGCACAGAAACAGGCCATTCGGCCCAACAGGTCCATGCCGGTGTTTATGCTCCACACGAGCCTCCTCCCACCCCTCTTCATCTCACCCTCTCAGCATAACCTTCTATTCCTTTCTCCCTCATGTGTTTATCTAGCTTCCCCTTAAATGCATCTGTGCTATTCGGCTCGACTACTTGTGGTAGCGAGTTCCACATTCTCACCACTCTCTGGGTAAAGAAGTTTCTCCTGAATTCCCTATTGGATTTGTTAGTGTCTATCTTCTATTTATGGCCCATAGTTCTGGTCTCGCCCACAAGTGGAAACATCTTCTCTATGTCTACCCAATCAAACCCTTTCATAATTTTAAACCTCCTATTAGGTCACCCCTCAGTCTTCTCTTTTCTAGAGAAAAAAGCCCCAGCCTTTTCAATCTTTCCTGATAGTTATAACCTCTCAGTTCTGGTATCATCCTTGTGAATCTTTCTTGCTCCTTCTCCAGCGCCTTTGGTGAGGTGAGTCAACACCCACATGGGAGGAGCCGTTAGAAAGAGATACTGGCCAGCGAATAACCAGCCGGGCTCCTCCTGCACTTTCCGATGATCACCTTGTGTTTGTTTTGTCGGCGTGTGCTGCAGGTTTTGGTGGAGATCGATGAAGTGAAGTCGAGGATGCAGGCAGCGTCGGAGGCACTGCAGGAGGCCGACAAGTGGAGCACGCTCAGTGCCGACATTGAGGAAACGCTGAAGACGCAGGTAGGTGCGGAGAGTGTTCGAGTCCCGCGCTGGCGGGGATTGCGGGCACACTGCAAGACACTTCCAATGGTGTTGGCAGCTTGCTGTGCTGTGATCCGATGTGGCTTCAGGTTCCTCACGATGTGAATTCCTGGTCTCTGCTCCAAGCACCGATGGAAAGACATCCCAAAACACTTCGCAGTCAATGGATTGGGTGTCAGCCGTGGCTCAGTGGGTAGCAATCTCTCCACTCGAGTCCAGAGGTCGTGAGTTCAAGTCCCACTCTGGAGACTGAGGGAGTGCTGCACTGTCGGAGGTGCCGTCTTTCAGATGAGACATGAATTGGTACATGCACTGCCCTGTGTTGTACAGAGTAGGAAGGGGCCAGTTTCCAGCCTTGGTATGTGATTGCCGTTGAGCAGGAAATGTCAGAATTAGGGGTGGGGAGCAAGTAAAATCAGCCAGGGCTCTATCCGCTGGTGGAACTGTGAGTTTGTGCGCGTGCATGCGTCAGGTGAGGATGGGCTCGAACTCAGTTGCGAAGACCATCATGGTTGAGAAGCCCGCTGACCCACACTCTGTAGGCCAACCCATGAAGAACATTGACTTGTTTGGGATGCCAGAGGTCGCTGAGTTCCCTCGGAACAATAACGGCCAAAGAAAAGCTGGGGGAACAACTTGTGTTAAAAACTGTGCCGCAGTAGCTGGATCGGGAGCCCGGGGTTACCATGTGGCACTGTCCCAGCTGCTCTGGGGGGTGGGGGGGGGAGTGTCTGCTCTGTGGGGGGGGGGGGGGAGAGTGTCTGCTCTGTGGGGGGGGGGGAGAGTGTCTGCTCTGTGGGGGGGGGGGAGAGAGTGTCTGCTCTGTGGGGGGGGGGGAGAGTGTCTGCTCTGTGGGGGGGGGGGGAGAGTGTCTGCTCTGTCGGGGGGGGGGGAGAGTGTCTGCTCTGTGGGGGGGGGGGGGAGTGTCTGCTCTGTGGGGGGGGGGGGGAGTGTCTGCTCTGTGGGGGGGGGGGGAGAGTGTCTGCTCTGTGGGGGGGGGGAGAGTGTCTGCTCTGTGGGGGGGGGGAGAGTGTCTGCTCTGTGGGGGGGGGGGGAGAGTGTCTGCTCTGTGGGGGGGGGGGGGGAGTGTCTGCTCTGTGGGGGGGGGGGGGAGTGTCTGCTCTGTGGGGGGGGAGTGTCTGCTCTGTGGGGGGGGGGGGAGTGTCTGCTCTGTGGGGGGGGAGAGTGTCTGCTCTGTGGGGGGGGAGAGTGTCTGCTCTGTGGGGGG
The DNA here is from genome assembly GCA_030390025.1 of Squalus acanthias. Lineage (NCBI taxonomy): Eukaryota > Metazoa > Chordata > Chondrichthyes > Squaliformes > Squalidae > Squalus > Squalus acanthias. The sequence goes on from CM059442.1 coordinate 69,169,955, forward strand.
GGGAGTGTCTGCTCTGTGGGGGGGGGGTGGGGGGGAGAGTGTCTGCTCTGTGGGGGGGGGGGGGAGTGTCTGCTCTGTGGGGGGGGGGGGGGAGTGTCTGCTCTGTGGGGGGGGGGGAGAGTGTCTGCTCTGTGGGGGGGGGGGAGAGTGTCTGCTCTGTGGGGGGGGGGGAGTGTCTGCTCTGTGGGGGGGGGGGAGAGTGTCTGCTCTGTGGGGGGGGGGGGGAGAGTGTCTGCTCTGTGGGGGGGGGGGAGTGTCTGCTCTGTGGGGGGGGGGGGAGAGTGTCTGCTCTGTGGGGGGGGGGGAGTGTCTGCTCTGTGGGGGGGGGGAGAGTGTCTGCTCTGTGGGGGGGGGAGAGTGTCTGCTCTGTGGGGGGGGGGAGAGTGTCTGCTCTGTGGGGGGGGGGAGAGTGTCTGCTCTGTGGGGGGGGGGAGAGTGTCTGCTCTGTGGGGGGGGGGGGGGAGTGTCAGCTCTGTGGGGGGGGAGTGTCAGCTCTGTGGGGGGGGGGGGGGAGTGTCTGCTCTGTGGGGGGGGGGGGGAGTGTCTGCTCTGGGGGGGGGGGGGGGGAGTGTCTGCTCTGTGGGGGGGGGGGAAGAGTGTCTGCTCTGTGAGGGGGGGGGGAGAGTGTCTGCTCTGGGCTCGGGGTATCTGCTCTTTACACGTGCCGTCCAGTGATGGAGTCAGTTTGCTCCCTGCAGGATGTCGAGACCATCTCGGCCAAGCTGACCAGTATGCAGAACAGCCTGGCGATGCTGGTGGACACGCCGGATTATTCCGAGAAATGCGTTCACCTGGAGGCACTGAAAAACCGGCTGGAGGCCATGGCGAGCACACAGATCGTCGCTGCATTCAACTCGCAATCTGTCGGTGAGCGATCACGGCCCCGGGGGGTGCTGATGGGAAGCCTGGTGCATCCACTAACTACGCAATAACCTTCAGTACCCGTCTCCTGCTCACCCTCCTTTCAAAATCAACAACTTGCATTTACATAGCGCCTTTAACGCAGTAAAAGGTCCCAAGGTGCTTCATAGGAGCGTCACCAGACAAAAATTGGCCCGAGCCACATGAGATATTAGGGACAGGTGACCGAAAGCTTGGTCAAAGAGGTCGGTTTTAAGGAGCTTCTTAAAGGAGGAGAGAGAGGCGGAGAGGTTTAGGGAGGGAATTCCAGAGCTTGGGGCCCAGGCAGCTGAAGGCACGGCCACCAATGGTGGAGATATTAAAATGAGGGATATGCAAGAGGCCAGAATTGTGGGAGCGCAGAGATCTCGGAGGGTTGTAGGGCTGCTGGATGTTACAGAGACAGGGAGGGGCGAGGCCATGGAGGGATTGGAACTCCAAGGATGAGAATTTTAAAATTGAGGCATTGCCAGCTCGTGTAGGTCAGCGAGCACAGAGGTGATGGGTGAACGGGACTAAGGCGGAACGGGACAAACTCTTTCAGAGAGGGGGATCACAGGTCTTCTGTTATGTAACATTCTTTAAGAAGCTTGTTGTAAAGCTGAGAGCCAAACAGCAGGGGGTAGCAGTGAGCAGTCTCTGATCATTCACTGAGAGCTGAGTGGAGGGAATGTGAATGACACAAAAATACGAACTTTTAAGACGACAGGGTTTTTCCTTTCATGTGGAGAGTTAGGTTAGGGCAGGAGCAGAAATCCAAAAGTTTTTTTTAAAAGAACGACCAACGGGTTAACTGGTCACCACTGGTCTTTTAGGGGCAATGAGGAGCGTTGGGAACAGGGGTACATCTGTCAGGATCAGTCTCAGATGGCCAGGTTTCATTCACCCCCTTCCCCCTTTCGATTGTCTCCTTCGCCCCTCTTCTGCAGATGCTGACTCTTCCCGGGGCTGGGGTGGGTCAACCACCTTGCCGTGCCCCACCCAAGCGCCCATTCTTCACACGCCAGCCTGTGTGGTCGGGCTATTCGACTCGGAGGGCGTCGCAGCCAAGCTCAGTCGAGTCTTCATCCAGCGGGAACACCATGAGTCAGTGGATATTCAATCACAACTCTGATCGATTCTCCTCGTCCTACCAACCGCCGCCCCCCCACCCCCACCCCCCAGCCAAACCCCCGGAATAGCTCAGGCGTAGAAACTAATTCTACCACACACTCACTCTCTCCTAGCTGGGGTCAGCTGACTTCAGGATTAAACCAGGAACCTTCCTGATCTGTCTGGGTCCCATTGATACAACGCGGTGGATTTCCCCTGTGTGTCTTTTGAAAGTTGTTTTCTAACATAATATATTAGAGAATACAGAGAGATTAGAGAAGCTGGGGTTCTTCTCCTTACAGCAGAGAAAGTTAAGGGGAGATTTAATTGAGGTGTTAAAAATTATGAAGGGTTTTGAGGAGTGTAGATAGGGAGAAACTGTTTCCAGTGTCAGGAAGGTCGGTAACCAGAGAGCACAGATTTAATATAATCGGTAAAAGAACCAGGGGGGAGATGGGAGAATTTTTTTTACGCAGCGAGTTGTTGTGATCGGGAACGCGCTGCCTGAAAGGGCGGTGGAAGCAGATTCAATAGTAACTTTCAAAGGGGAATTGGATAAATACTTGAAAGGGAAAAATTTGCAGGGATATGGGGAAACAACAACTACTTGTATTTAGACAGCGCCTTTAACATAGTAAAACGTCCCAAGGTGCTTCACAGGATTGTTATAAGACAAAAATTTGACACCGATCCACATAAGGAGAAATTAAGGCAGGTGACCAAAAGCTTGGTCAAAGAGGTAGGTTTTAAGGAGCGTCTTAAAGGAGGGAAGAGAGACGGAGAGGTTTATGGAGGGAGTTCCAGAGCTTAGGGCCCAGGCAACAGAAGGCACAGCCACCAATGGTTGAGCGATTATAATCAGGGATGCTCAAGAGGACAGACTTAGAGGAGCGTAGATATCTCGGTGGGGCGAGGAGAGGTTGTGTGGCTGAAGGAGATTACAGAGATAGGGAGGGGCGAGACCATGGAGGGATTTGAAAACAAGGATGAGAATTTTGAAATCGAGGCATTGCTTAACCGGGAGCCAATGTAGGTCAGTGAGCACAGGGGTGATGGGTGAACGGGGCTTGGTGCGAGTTAGGACACGGGCAGCCGAGTTTTGGATGACCTCAAGTTTACATAGGGTAGAATGTGGGAGGCCAGCCAGAAATGCGTTGGAATAGTCAAGTCTAGAAGTAACAAAGGCATGGATGAGGGTTTCAGCAGCGGATTAGCTGAGGCAAGGGCGGAGACGGGCGATGTTACAGAGGTGGAAATAGGCGGTCTTTGTTATGCTGCGGATATGTGGTCAGAAGCTCATTTCAGGGTCAAATATCACAGAATCCCCACAGTGCAGATAGAGGCCATTTCGGCCCATTGAGCCTGCACCGACACATATCCCACCCTATCCCCGTAACCCCACGTATTTAATCCCCTCTAACACTAAGGGTCAATTTATCATAGCCAAATCAACCTAACCCGCACATCTTTGGACTGTACATATGACACCAAGGTTGCGAACAGTGTGGTTCAGCCTCAGACAGATGTTAGGGAGAGGGATGGAGTCATTGGCTAGAGAACGGAGTTTGTGGCGGGGACCGAAAACAATGGCTTCGGTCTTCCCAATATTTAATTGGAGTAAGTTTCTGTTCATCCAGAATGAGATGTCGGACATGCAGTCTGACAATTTAGAGACCATGGAGGGGTCGAGAGAAGTGGTGGTGAGATAGAGCTGGGTGTCGTCAGTGTACATGTGGAAACTGACGCTGTGTTTTCGGATGATGTCGCCAAGGGGCAATATGTAGATGAGAAATAGGAGGGGGCCAAGGATAGATCCTTGGGGGACACCAGAGGTAACGATGCGGGAGCGGGAAGAGAAGCCGTTGCAGGTGATTCTCTGGCTACGATTAGATAGATAAGAATGGAACCGGGCGAGTGCAGTCCCACCCAGCTGGACGACGGTGGAGAGGCGTTGGAGGAGGATGGAGTGGTCGACTGTGTCAAAGGCTGCAGACAGACCGAGAAGGATGAGGAGGGATAGTTTACCTTTGTCACAGTCACAAAGGATGTCATTTGTGACTTTGATGAGAGCTGTTTTGGGACTGTGCCAGGGGCGGAAACCTGATTGGAGGGATTCAGACATGGAGTTCCGGGAAAGATGGGCACGGATTTGGGAGGCGACAACACGTTCAAGGACTTTGGAGAGGAAAGGGAGGTTGGAGATGGGGCGCTAGTTTGCAAGGACGGAGGGGTCAAGGGTTGGTTTTTTGAGAGGGGTGATGATGGCAGATTTGAAGGAGAGGGGGACAGTACCTGAGGAGAGAGAACCGTTAACAATGTCGGCTAACATGGGAGTCAGAAAAGGAAGTTGGATGGTTAGCAGTTTAATGGGAATAGGATCGAGGGAGCAGGAAGTGGGTCTCATGGACAAGATGAGCGTGGAGAGGTCAAGAGGGGAGATCGGAGAGAAACTGGGGAAAGATGCGAGTTCAGGGCTAGGGCAGGGGGGAACCTTAGAGAAAGTTTGGCCCAGTGGGCTAGGGGAAGGCAGAGGAAAGAGCAGAGGAGTGGGATTAATTGGAGAGCTTTATCCAAGAGCCAGCACAGACATGATGGACCAAATGGCCTCCTTCTATGCTGTATGATTTCAAAATTTAGGTATCTACACGGCCATTTAGGATAAGGCTATTGCAGGGCTCAATCCTGTAATATTCTGCTGATCCGAGGCATGCAGCAGGATGGGTTCTTATCAGAGAAGGCGCTGGTCTTAATCTGCACTACACCGTCTAAAAATGATAACCAGAGACCTGGATGGGCAGTCAGGGACTTGAGAGGAGATTGGGGAGGGCTGAGCCTCCCCCCGACCTCCTCGCACCACCCCCCGCCCCCCGAAAGATTGTGACTGGGAGAGGATATAAATACAGAACTAGGGAGGGTCCGGCCGCAATATTTACCTGTTTGTGTTTGTGCTTCTGTTTCAGATCAGGCCCGGCTGTTTGTGAAAGTGTTTGTGGCGGTGGACCGAATGCCCCAGCTCCTGACCTACTACTACAAGTGCCACAAGGTCGGCTACAGCGCTCGCCTTCCCGTACTCGAAGCAGGGGGCCGGACAGACAGTGGGGGGGGGGGGTGGGGGGCGAAGCGGGGTTAATCGCCTGAAGGCTAAGGGGTAGAATATCCGCGCGGGTTCTGCGGAAATTCCTGTCACGGGACTGGGCAATGAGCCGTGGGTAACTCCCTGTCTGCGAGGGACGGGGGAAAGTCTTGCGTGTTCCTGTTTCGTTCCAGACATTGCTCGCGGTCATTCAGCCATTAACGGTGCTTTCCTCCTTCAGTCCCCCTCCCACCATGACAAATCCCCAGTCCCCAAACCCCCCCACCCCCGGACTGGGATTCCACTTATTACCCCACCTTGGGTAGCAGTGTTGGGTGGGCGGAGGGTTCACACGCCCCGCTTCTGATCTCTATTCAGTGACTCTTCCCGTGTGGATTTCCAGGAAGAGCAGGTTCGGGATCGTCTCCCATTCGCTGTCCAGGCCAACACACAAAGAATGGCGACTAACCCAGCGTATTGGAGGCAGCCGGTGTGAGCCCCGTGTCCCAGTGCCTTCAGGAGAGGGGAGCTGAGAACTGTGCGGGGAGGGGGAGAACTCTTTATTCCTGCACTCTCTCTACGCTCAGTCTCTCTTTGGAGTCTAGCGCCTGCGCATCCCCATGGGTTGCAGAACATTAAATGCAGGAACCTAGTCGCCTGCCAGCCATTCATTGCGGAGTGGGGCAAGGGGGAAGTCAGAGGAAGTAAAGGCGTGAATTAAGCTGCGGTTGTGCCTCGGGTGGAGTCGGGGATGGGTCTGTGCTGTGTGCTGCGGTGAACTCCCATTGAATTATTCGTTTGACCGAATTGTGCCTGGCGTTCTGCAGGGCCAGCTGGTCTCCACGTGGCAGGAGCTGTGTCAGAGCGACCTCAGTCTGGATCACCAGCTAACCGAGTTCTACGATACTCTCCTGGCAACATGGCACTCCCAGCTACAGTGGACCAGTCAGGTAACACCCGAAACCGCGTATAAAGGCCCGGTACTCGCACTTCAGCAGCGCCATTCATGACCTCGAGACGCCCCAAAGTGCTTCGCTGCCAAGTGTAGTCACTCTCGTAATGTACGAAACGTGGCAGGCAGCCACATATGCACAGCAAGATCCCACAAACAGCGATGTGATAAATGACCAGATCATCTGTTTAGGCCAGGGTAAACAGCACAAATCTCTCAGGAAATTATGGTGTGGCGTAAATCACTTGCACCATAATTTCCTGGACCTTCGCACCAGAATAAGAAAGAAAGACTCGCATTTCTACAGCGTCTTTCACGACCACCGGACGTCTCAAAGCGCTTTACAGCCAATGAAGTATTTTTGAAGTGTAGTCACTGTTGTAATGTGGGAAACGTGGCAGCCAATTTGCGCACCGCAAGCTCCCACAAACAGCAATGTGATAATGACCAGATCATCTGTTTTTGTTATGTTGGTTGAGGGATAAATATTGGCCCCAGGACACCGGGGATAACTCCCATGGCTGCTCTTCTTTGAAATAGTGGCCGTGGGATCTTTTACATCCACCTGAGAGAGCAGATGGGGCCTCGGTTTAACGTCTCGCCTCCGACAGTGCAGCGCTCCCTCAGCACTGGAGTGTCAGCCTAGCTTTTTGTGCTCAAGTCCCTGGAGTGGGACTGTGAACCCACAACCTTCTGACTCAGAGGCGAGTGTGCTACCCACTGAGCCACGGCTGACACTGCGTATAACTGTGGACGCACCCAATCTATGGCACAGCTTTTCAGAGCAGAACGGCCCTGCTCTTCAAGGTCGCGCCATGGGATCTTTTACATCCACCTGAGAGGGCAGACGGGGGCCTTTGTTTAACGTCTCATCTGAAGGACGGGCCGAGGCACCTTGCATCCAATGTTTCCCCCTAAGGTGTGCGGGTGCGCATCAATTGGGAGCTCCTGCGCAGGCCGCTCACAAGCTGCTGCCGCTGGTAGATAACCGCGCAACAGGGGCCCTGCAGCAAATTTAAAGGGACCGCACGCAAAAAAAAATATTGGAGGGAGCATTGCTGACATCTATCACTGTGTGGAGAGTGGGTAATCGGCACTTACACCATGTGGCTAATGAAGCCAGAGGGTCAGCGCGTATTCCTGTCACTAGAGGGAGTGTGTTCTTTTAAAATAAATTGTTCTGGGATACGGGAGACACTAGCAAGGCAGTATTTATTGCCCAGGGCATTAAAGAGTCAGCCACGTAGTGTGGGACTGGAGTCACCTATAGGCCCAGATCAAGAAAGTGGGAGATCCTCTCCCTGAAGGACATTAGTGAACCAGTTGGATTTTTACAACAAGCTTTCATGGTCACAAATTGCCAGATTGATTGAGTTCAATTGCACAGCTTGACACGGTGGGATTTGAACTTGTGACCCCTGGATTGCTAGTCCAGTACCGTAACCATTCGGGCACTGTTCCCTCTATCATGCGAACCAAATCTCCCCATTAGCGAGCTGAAACTAGCTCATTAATTGTTTCAGCTTACACAGGGCCGGACCTGCTTTAACAGTCGTGTGGTACCCCTGCTACCAGAGTAGGTACCGTGCTGATGGAGGCAGTTCTTACACCATAGTGCCCTGCGAGTGAAGCACTCTATAATCCTTGGTGATTATAGATCGGGATCAGTCTTGCTGAGAAAGACAATTGGATGTATACTTGAAAAGGAAAAATTTGCAGGGCTATGGGGGAAAGAGTGGGGGAGTGAGATTAATTGGAGAGCTCTTTCAAAGAGCCGGCACAGGCATGATGGGCCGAATGGCCTTCTATTGTGCTGTATCATTCTAGAAGAATGGGTAAACTCCACCTCCCATACCAAGAAACTTGAGAGAAACACAGTGGGATATAAATGCACGTATTGTGATGGTTGACATATATCTTGCTCCTGAGGCTAGCCCGACTCCTGGGATCACAGCTGCAGGGGCCAATCCAGTTGTACTGGCCAGTAATATATTGGGAATGATAAGGGGAGGGGCTATGCGACGGTGTGTCACGTATAGTCACATTGCTTTGGTACATTAGAACATCAATGCAAGGTGTTAAATGGTGCAGGTTCGTAACCAGGATCTCCCCCACAGCCACCTGAGTGTGCATTTGGTGTGTCTCGTGCTCTCTCTCTCTCGCTCGCATGCATGCTCTCTTGGCGCATGAAGCTCAGGTACTTCCTCGCTCAAGAGATAAATGTAATCAGAGTGGCTCTCCTGGTTACTCAGTGAGCATGTGCAGTGGGTAGCTGAGCCTTGCGCCCCAGGAGCCTCCCGGGCCTGATGTCTGGTGTGTGCTGAGTTAGTGGATCTCAGGCCTGGTGTTGTCAGGGGCTCGGGCATGAACAATGACAATGGCAGTGGGATAACTAGGCTGGCTGGTGCCTGTGGGGCTTTATCCCAGCAGGAGTGTACCCTGGTGCGGGATTGACTGTATCCCAGCAGGAGTGTACCCTGGTGCGGGATTGACTGTATCCCAGCAGGAATGTATCCCGGTGAGGGATTGACTGTATCCCAGCAGGAGTGAACCCTGGTGAGGGATTGACTGTATCCTAGCCGGAGTGTACCCCAGTGAGGGATTGACTGTATCCCAGCAGGAGTGAACCCTGGTGAGGGATTGACTATCCCAGTAGGAGTGAACCCTGGTGAGGGATTAACTGTATCCCAGCAGGAATGTACCCCGGTGAGGGATTGACTGTATCCCAGCAGGAGTGAACCCTGGTGAGGGATTGACTGTATCCCAGCAGGAGTGAACCCTGGTGAGGGATTGACTATCCCAGCAGGGCTGAACCCTGGTGAGGGATTGACTGTATCCCAGCAGGAATGTACCCTGGTGAGGGATTGACTGTATCCCAGCAGGAGTGAACCCTGGTGAGGGATTAACTGTATCCCAGCAGGAATGTACCCTGGTGAGGGATTGACTGTATCCCAGCAGGAGTGAACCCTGGTGAGGGATTGACTGTATCCCAGCAGGAGTGAACCCTGGTGAGGGATTGACTATCCCAGCAGGACTGAACCCTGGTGAGGGATTGACTGTATCCCAGCAGGAATGTACCCTGGTGAGGGATTGACTGTATCCCAGCAGGAGTGTACCCCAGTGAGGGATTAACTGTATCCAGCAGGAGTGTACCCCGGTGAGGGATTGACTGTATCCCAGCAGGAATGTACCCCAGTGAGGGATTGACTGTATCCCAGCAGGAGTGAACCCTGGTGAGGGATTGACTGTATCCCAGCAGGAGTGTACTCTCGTGAGGGATTGACTGTATCCCAGCAGGAATGTACCCCGGTGAGGGATTGACTGTATCCCAGCAGGAGTGTACCCCGGTGAGGGATTGACTGTATCCCAGCAGGAGTGAACCCTGGTGACGGACTGACTGTATCCCAGCAGGAGTGAACCCCAACCCCAGGGACGCCGCGGCACCGGTGGAGTAAGTGTTGTTTTCCTGGCGAGGTGGAGCTGGCCGGAGCGCTGTGTGTGTGTGTGTGTGAAGGACGGGGCCAGTTTAGAACAGTCATGTGCCTTGTGTTGACGTGGGCTCCACAGCTCCGAAATGCTAAGTGGGACTGTGCAAGGGCAGAGTGGGTCTCAGCCGGCTGCAGGTATCGCAATGTGCCTGTTTTTATGTTCCCATAACAGTAAAAAGAACAACGCCGTGTCAATATAACTTCTGAACGGATCCAGATAACGAGTCCCATTAACCACTGGACTGCGTTAGTGGAATTTGTTTAATGGCAATCTGTGAGCTGGTTGTTTGCTGGTGTTGTACTGTGTCCTGAAATGGCTTGGTGTTTCACTGTCCCGCTCCCTTATTTCTCTCTCTCCTACTTGCAAGCCCCCTGAGTTGGCAGTCAGCTGCAGAGCCCAGCAGCTGCAGGCTTCACCTTCGCCAGCTGTGCCGATTGTGTCTTGTCCAGTTGCTGGCTTCCCAACCCCCTGGCCTGATAAATGAGCCACAAGAAACCTGGAGGGTCCCCAGCTCGACCCTGACCTGTGTTGAATTGGCTGACCTCGGCTCTAGTCGAGGTTGGGATCCTGCAAAATGACCTCAACCCCGGGCTGGAGGGTGAAGATCAATTGGCCAGAAAACATTGAACGACACAAGGTCATCATCCCAGCGCTCCCAGTCCTTCCAAACATGATCATCATCCCATCGCTCCCAGTCCTTCCAAACATGATCATCACTCCAGCGCTCCCAGTCCTTCCAAACATGATCATCATCCCATCGCTCCCAGTCCCTCCAAACATGATCATCATCCCATCGCTCCCAGTCCCTTCCAAACATGATCATCATCCCATCGCTCCCAGTCCCTACAAACATGATCATCCCATCACTCCCAGTCCTTCCAAACATGATCATCCCATCGCTCCCAGTCCCTCCAAACATGATCATCCCATCGCTCCCAGTCCCTACAAACATGATCATCCCATCACTCCCAGTCCTTCCAAACATGATCATCCCATCGCTCCCAGTCCTTCCAAACATGATCATCCCATCGCTCCCAGTCCCCCTCAACATGATCATCATCCCAGCGCTCCCAGTCCCCCTCAACATGATCATCATCCCATCGCTCCCAGTCCTTCCAAACATGATCATCCCATCGCTCCCAGTCCCTCCAAACATGATCATCATCCCAGCGCTCCCAGTCCCCCTCAACATGATCATCATCCCATCGCTCCCAGTCCTTCCAAACATGATCATCCCATCGCTCCCAGTCCTTCCAAACATGATCATCCCATCGCTCCCAGTCCTTCCAAACATGATCATCCCATCGCTCCCAGTCCCCCTCAACATGATCATCATCCCATCGCTCCCAGTCCTTCCAAACATGATCATCCCATCGCTCCCAGTCCTTCCAAACATGATCATCCCATCGCTCCCAGTCCTTCCAAACATGATCATCCCATCGCTCCCAGTCCCCCTCAACATGATCATCCCAGCGCTCCCAGTCCCTACAAACATGATCATCCCAGCGCTCCCAGTCCCTACAAACATGATCATCCCAGCGCTCCCAGTCCCTACAAACATGATCATCCCAGCGCTCCCAGTCCCTACAAACATGATCATCCCAGCGCTCCCAGTCCCTACAAACATGATCATCCCAGCGCTCCCAGTCCCTACAAACATGATCATCACCCCAGCGCTCCCAGTCCTTCCAAACATGATCATCATCCCAGCGCTCCCAGTCCCCCTCAACATGATCATCATCCCAGCGCTCCCAGTCCTTCCAAACATGATCATCATCCCATCGCTCCCAGTCCTTCCAAACATGATCATCATCCCATCGCTCCCAGTCCCTACAAACATGATCATCCCATCACTCCCAGTCCTTCCAAACATGATCATCATCCCATCGCTCCCAGTCCCCCTCAACATGATCATCCCAGCGCCCCCAGTCCCTCCAGGCGAGGGCAACATTGGTGTTTATTCTCCACGGGAGGAATAGTCTAATCCCATGTGCCTGTCCTGTTCCTATATTTCTTTATCCCTCTTTCCTTCAACCATCTATCTATCCTTAAATGTTGACATGGTCTGTGCTTCAATCACTAACTCTGGTAATGAATTCTCAAAGGCTTTCTGAAAGTTCATGTACACCACAACCACCACATTTTCCCCATAGTGTCTGTATGTATGGGGAACCGTGGAGAGAGAGCTGGTAATGAAGAGCTGGGTGAAGCGACGAGTTGTAAAGCTGGGTGCAGCAGGTTTGAGAGAGAGCCTAACAGAGGGATGATGATTCCTGTAGCTGTGATTTTATTTCTGAATTTTAAGTGTAGACTTACACTCCCTGGTGTTTTATTTCATACTCTTCAATGCAAATATTCCCCCCCACACACACACTTAGAAATACTTGCCTCTCTTGTCTTCCCTTTTAATTGTTTCCCAGAGGCTTTAGTCTTCAGTCCAGTACGACTTATTACAGTTGTATTAAATGTTCTGCCTTATCTCTGATCTGTTTCCAGGAATAACTCTGTGTTAGCAGATTAAACATTAAGATGTTTCTTCTGAAAACCAATAAACGCAAAACGTCATGTAAAATATCTCTGGATCTCACATGCTGTGTTCCATAACTGCAGGCAACTTATTCAGGGCAGTCACCCATAGCCAAGGCTCTAGTGTTGTTCCCATATTAACAGGGATTCGAGTATTTGACACAAACTTTACTTGTACAGTGACATGGGATGGCAAATAAGGGAAACCAGAAATCTATAGGTTGTCGGCCATGGCTCAGTGGACAGCACTCTTGCTTCTGAGTCAGAAGGCCGTGGGTTCGAGCTCCACTCCAGTCACTTGAACATGTAACCCAGGCTGACACTCCAGTGCAGTACTGAGGGAGCGCTGCACTGTCGGAGGTGCCGTCTTTCGGATGAGGCGTTAAACCGAGGCCCCATCTGCCCCCTCAGGTGGACGTAAATGACACTATTTTGAAGAAGAGCTCCCCCCAGTGTCCTCAACCAACACCTAAAAAATCTGGTCATTAGCACATTGCTGTTTGTGGGAGCTTGCTGTGTGCAAATTGGCTGCCATGTTTCCTACATTACAACAGTGACTACACTTCAAAAGTATTTCATTAGCTGTAAAGCGCTTTGGGACGTCCTGTGGTCGTGAAAGGCGCGATAGAAATGCAATTATTTCTCTTTCTATAGGGACATGCGCGAGAGAGGGAAAAAAGCACGGGACTGGTTCCTGTTTATAAGCTGCAAGTTAAAGGAAATATGAAATCAAACAGGAGAAGCTGGAAGTACAATATAAAGCACCTTTCACACAATAAAACGCCCCAATGAGGGGTTGAACCCCGGCTAGGTGTACGGTGCTGTATTGGTTCGGTTACTGGATGAATGATCCAGGGAACGTGAGTTCAAATCCCACCGCGGGCAGTTTGAGGATTTGAAATCAGTTTTTAAAATACCTTGAAATAAAACGCTGGTCTCAGTAAAAGTGACCATGAAGCTGTCGGATTGTCGGAGAAACCCATCTGGTTCACTGATGTCCTTTAGGGAAGGAAACCCGCCGTCCTTCCCCGGTCTGGGCCTATATGTGACTCCAGTCCCACGCCTAACGTGGTCGACTCTTAGCTGCCCTCTGAAGTGAAACCACTACCAGCGGTTCAAGAAGGCGGCTCACCACCATCTTCTCAAGGCAACTAGGGATGGGCAATAAATGCTGGCCTTGCCAGCAACGCCCACATCCTGAGAATGAATTTTAAAAAGAGAGGGAGGGTGCAGAATTATGGGGAGAGGAACAAAGGCACATTCACAGAGTGGGTGGGGTGAGGGCATGGGTGGATTTGAAGACAAGTATTTTTAAATTAATATGCCGCAGACCGAAATAATGAAGGACTTTGTATTTATGCAGCGCCTTGTGAATTCTCTGAGGTTTCGACAAATTGAATAGAGTTTTTGTTTGTAGAAATGACCGATTGGACAGATAAAGGGAACACTGTTGGTGTGGTGTATGTTGATTTTCGGACGGTTTTTGATAAAGTCTTTCATAAGCGGCTGGTTGGCAGACAGTGAGGAGGATTGTGAAGGACTGAAGGAAGACGATGGTTAGCAGAATGAGCAAACCGGTGACTGGAGCAATCTAACTTCAGATACTAGATTACGGGAGGAAATAGAAGGAATGAGAGTATCTATTCAACGGAAAGGCAGTGGAGGGCGAGGATGAGCAGAGATCCAGGGGTTCAAATACAGCGTTCCCTGAAAGTGTGAGTGCAGGTAGATAAAGCCATTCTAAAAGGCCAGTAGAATTTGGGGGCTTTATAAATCGGGGCACAGAGTGTAAGATTGGCCTCCTTCTGTGCTGCACTATTCTGTGATTCTAAGATGATGCCAGCGATGGGAAACTCTAGTTATGAGGAGAGACCCGAGATACTGGCACTGTTCTCAACTGGAGCAGAGAAGGCTGAAGGAAGATTTAAGAGGTTTTTAAAATCGGTAGTGTGATTCGGGAGAGACTGTTTCCTCTGGTTGGGGAGTGAGTGCCGAGGGGGCCGTCAATTGATCATTATCACTGAGAGTGAGGGGAGAGGTTAGGAGACATTTCTTTACACGCACAGGGTTGTTGGAGCCGGGAATGCTTTTTAAAAATTTGTTCACAGGATGTGGGCGTCGCTGGCAAGGCCAGCGTTTATTGCCCATCCCTTGAGAAGGGAGTGATTCGCCTTCTTGAACCGCTGCAGTCCGTGATACTTCTTTGTAGCGGTTTGGCACAACTGAGTGACTCGCTAGGCCAACCAGTTAATAGTCAACCACCTTGCTGTGTGTCTCGAGTCACATGCAGGCCAGACCAGGTAAAGGCGGCAGATTTCCTTCCCTAAAGGACATTAATGAACCAGATGGGTTTTTGCGACAATCCAGTCGTTTCATGGTCACCATTACTGATACTAACTTTTTATTCCAGAATAGGTGAGGCAGAGACAATTGCTTCTTTTACGGGAAAATTGGTTAAATATTTGAAGCCAAGGAAGCTACAGGGCTATGGGGAGAGAGGGGGATTAGTTTGGGATTGATACAGGGCTATGGGGAGAGAGGGGGATTAGTTTGGGATTGATACAGGGCTATGGGGAGAGAGGGGGATTAGTTTGGGATTGATACAGGGCTATGGGGAGAGAGGGGGATTAGTTTGGGATTGATACAGGGCTATGGGGAGAGAGCGGGGTAGTGGGATTAGTTTGGGATTGATACAGGGCTATGGGGAGAGAGCGGGGTAGTGGGATTAGTTTGGGGTTGATACAGGGCTATGGGGAGAGAGCGGGGCAGTGGGATTAGTTTTGGATTGATACAGGGCTATGGGGAGAGAACGGGGCAGTGGGATTAGTTTGGGGTTGATACAGGGCTATGGGGAGAGGGCGGGGCAGTGGGATTAGTTTGGGATTGATACAGGGCTATGCAGAGAGAGCGGGGCAGTGGGATTAGTTTGGGATTGATACAGGGCTATGGAGAGAGAGCGGGGCAGTGGGTTTAGTTTGGAATTGATACAGGGCTATGGGGAGAGAGCGGGGCAGTGGGATTAGTTTGGGATTGATACAGGGCGATGGAGAGAGAGCGGGGCAGTGAGATTAGTTTGGGATTGATATAGGGCTATGGGGAGAACGGGGCAGTGGGATTAGTTTGGGATTGATACAGGGCGATGGAGAGAGAGCGGGGCAGTGAGATTAGTTTGGGATTGATACAGGGCTATGGGGAGAAAGCGGGGCAGTGGGATTAGTTTGAGATTGATACAGGGCTATGGGAAGAGAGCGGGGCAGTGGGATTAGTTTGAGATTGATACAGGGCTATGGGGAGAGAGCGGGGCAGTGGGATTAGTTTGAGATTGATACAGGGCTATGGGAAGAGAGCGGGGCAGTGGGATTAGTTTGAGATTGATACAGGGCTATGGGAAGAGAGCGGGGCAGTGGGATTAGTTTGGGATTGATACAGGGCTATGGGGAGAGAGCGGGGCAGTGGGATTAGTTTGGGATTGATACAGATCTATGGGGAGAGAGCGGGGCAGTGGGATTAGTTTGGGATTGACATAGGGCTATGGAGAGAGAGCGGGGTAGTGGGATTAGTTTGGGATTGATACAGGGCTATGGGGAGAGAGCGGGGCAGTGGGATTAGTTTGGGATTGACATAAGGCTATGGGGAGAGAGCGGGGCAGTGGGATTAGTTTTGGATTGCTCTAGCAAAGAGCCAGCACAGACACGATTAGCTGAACTGCCTCCTCTGTGCTGCAAACATCTATGGTTCCCAAAGAAATCACCAAGAAATCAAATAGGGAATTCAGAAGAAACCTCTTTATCCAGAGTGGTGAGAATGTGGAACTCGCTACCACAGGGGGTGGTTGAAGCGAATAGTATAGATGCATTTAAGGGGAGGCTAGATAAGCATTTGAGGGAGAAGGGAATAGAGGGTTATGCTGATAGAGTTAGATGAGGACAGACGGGAGGAGGCTCGAGTGGAGCATAAACGGCAGCATGGACTGGTTGGGCCGAATGGCCTGTTTCTGTGCCGTATATCCGATGAAAGTGCTTCACACGCATTAAGTTACTTCGAAATGTTAGGTATGCAAGAATGGCAGATTGTGAGATCTTGCTGTGTTTTTTAAAAATTCATTCACGGGATGTGGGCGTCTCTGGCAAGACCAGCATTTACTGCCCATCCCTATTTGCCCTTGAGAAGGTTCTGGTGAGCCACCGCCTTTAACTGCTGCAGTCCGTGTAGTGAAGGTACTCCCACAGTGCTGTTAGGGAGGGAGTTCCAGGATCTTGACCCAGCGACGATGAAGGAACAGTAATCTATTTCCAAGTCAGGATTGGTGTGTGACTTGGAGGTGATGGTGTTCCCATGCGCCTGCTGCCCTTGTCCTTCTAGGTGGTAGAGGAAGCCTTGCCATGTTGCTGCAGTGCATCTTGTAGATGGTACACACTGCAGACACGGTGGTGGAGGGAGTGAATATTTAAGGTGGTGGACGGGGTGCCAATCAAGCGGGCTGCTTTGTCCTGGATGGTGCCGAGCTTCTTGAGTGTTGTTGGAGCTGCACTCATCCAGGCAAGTGGAGAGTATTCCATTACACTCTTGACTTGTGCCTTGTAGATGGTGGAAAGGCTTTGGAGAGTCAGGAGGTGAGTCACTTGCTGCAGAATACCTAGCCTCTGACTTGCTCTTATTGCCACAGTATTTATGTGGCTGGTCCAGTTAAATTTCTGGTCAATGGTGACCCCTCCAGGATATTGATGGTGGGGGATTCGGCGATGGTAATGCCATTGAATGTCAAAGGGAGGTGGTTAGACTCTCGCTTGTTGGAGATAGTCATTGCCCGGCACTTGTGTGGCGCGAAGGTTACCTGCCACTTACCAGCCCAAGCTTGAATGTCATCCGGGTCTTGCTGCATGTGGGCATGGACTGCTTCATTATCTGAGGAGTTGCGAATGGAACTGAACACTGCAATCATCAGTGAACATCCCCACTTCTGACCTTATGATGGAGGGAAGGTCAAAATAGTTGCTGATTATGTCTACGGAACAAAGTGACTACAGTTGAAAGTAACTCGGAAACGTTTCTGGGAGATGTCTTTTTTTTTTCCCAACTGCACACTTGTGGCTGCCTGACCGTGCAGCCACAAGTGTGCAAGCGCTAGCACTATTGCTCACCACCACCTTCTGAAGGGCAATTAGGGATGGGCAATAAATGCTGACCTTGCCCGCGACGCCCACATCCCATGAATGAATTAAAAAAACATGTGCGACTCAGTCAGTCTTTATCCACACGCGATCTAGCATTGGTGCACATTCACCTTGCGTGTTATCCTTCTTCTTCTTAGGCAGTCCCTCGGAACCGAGGATGACTTGCTTCCACATTAAAAATGAGTTTGCAGGTGACTGATGAGTCCAATGCGGGACCTACAGTCTCTGTCACAGGTGGGGCAGACGGTGGGTGGGTGGGGTGCTTGGGTTGACACGCGCTCCTTGCTCTGCCTGCGCTTGGCTTCCGCTTGCTCCCGGCGAAGAGACTCGAGGTGTTCGGCGCCTTCCCGGATGCTTCTCCTCCACTTTGTGCGGTCTTAGGCCAGGGATTCCCAGGTGTCGGTGGGGATGCTGCACTTTTTCAAGGAGGCTTTGAGGGTGTCCTTGAAGCGTTTCCTCTGCCCACCTGGGGCCCTCTTGCCGTGCCGGAGCTCCGAATAGAGCGCTTGTTTTGGGAGTCTCGTATCCTACTGCGCCGCTCTTTGACTATGCATGGCGGCAGAGCGCGTTCTCATCTACATATCTGAGTCTTTGAGTATATTCAAGGCTGAGATCGATAGATTTTTGGACTCATGGGGAATCAAGGGATATGGAGATCGGGCAGGAAAGTGGAGTTGAGGTCGATGATCAGCCATGATCTTATTGAATGGTGGAGCAGGCTCGACGGGTCGTCTGGCCGACTCCTGCTCTTATTTCTTATGTTGTTATCATGGACTCCTCATCGATGTATTTCCTGGGTGCGTGAATGATATGTGACTAGACCAGCGGGCAAAGGAATGTTGAGTGGCTGTGTTAACTGTCTTTCTGACATTCCTTTGCCTGCTATCACATTAACCCATTCAAAATGTCAGCAGTCATTTCCAGGCTTTTATATATAGGTTGGTGTTTGTATGTCAGTGTGTCTGTGTCGTGCACACAGAGAGATGGGGGAGCATAACATAAGCACCAGGAAAGTTAGTCCTCTTTGCAGTTGGGGAAACTTTTTTTAAATGGTGTAGATTCATAAAAAAAACGTTTCCCAAACAAATGAATAGCCAACAAGCTGTTGGAGCCATGTTCCCCGGGGGCAAAAATAAAAATAATCAGCTCCTAGAGTGTTATTAAAAGGAGAAAATAAAAACTGAGGCTTTTAACCCTTTAAAATCTTTTTAAAGAACGATCTTGGAAAACTGAGTTGGGCAGTGGGTTAGATACTGACCTTTAAAAAGAAAAGATTTGTATTTCTATGGCGCCTTTCACGACCTCTGGATGTCCCAAAGTGCTTTACAGCCAATGAAGTACTTTTGAAGTGCAGTCACTGTTGTAATGTAATGTTAGATAAATATTGGCCAGGACACCGGGGAGAACTGCCCTGCTCTACTTCAAATAGTGGCCATGGGATCTTTTACATCCACCTGCGAGAGCAGATGGGGCCTCGGTTTAACATCTCATACGAAAGACGGCTCCTCGACAGTGCAGCACTCCCTCAGTACTGCCCCTCCGACAGTGCAGCGCTCCCTCAGTGCTGCCCTTCCGACAGTGCAGCACTCCCTCAGCACTGCACTGGAGCGTCAGCCTGGATTATGTGCTCAAGTCTCTGGAGTGGGGCTTGAACCCACAACCACTGACTCAGAGGCGAGAGTGCTGCCCACCGAGCCATGGCTGAAGAGCTGATATTTGGACAAGACCTCGGTGGAGGAGTCAGCGTCTTGTGTACAGAAGAGGCAGGCAGGGTATCCTGAACAAGCTTGCTACCGCATGGAGTGGTTGAGACGAATAGCATAGATGCATAGAAAGGGAAGCTAGATAAGTGCACGAGGGAGAAAGGAATAGAAGGATATGCTGATGGGGTGAGATTAAGATGAAGTAAGTTGGGAGGAGACTCGTGTGGACCTGTTGGGCCGAATGGCCTGTTTCTGTGATGTAAGTTCTTTATAAGTCCCAAACCTTACATGTCGCAGTGTCTGCTTTTGTATGGAATTCACAGGATGAGGGGTGAGAGTTTATGGTCCAAAACCAATGATATTTTCACTAATAATAATGTCAGTGAAGAATTAACTTTTAATGAAATCTCTTCATTTCTTTTTAATCTCTTGGTTCATGCTAAAATTTGCTCCGACATTGTGACTAGTTTTGTACTTACTGGGGTGCAGATCTTGTAACCTGTGCCTAAATCCTTCTGTTGGACAGGTCTTCAGGAACCCCTATGAGATTGTTACCGTGCTGCTGATCCAGACCCTGGGGGCCGTCATTCCGTCAATCCCTGTCTGCCTCAGCACCACGATGGAGCGAGTGAGCCAGGAGGACAAGCTTCGCACGCTGCTGGATCTCCACGACAGCACCGCTCACTTTGCTAAGGGCCTGGAGGCAGCGATGCTTCCGCACCTGGGTACGTTGGCACAGTGGACCGGGCACCCGACAGGAATAGCGGGGCAACGGTGGGCATTTATACTGGGCAAGGCATCAGGCAACTCTCCTCTTGGAGCAGAAGAATTCCTAGGAACAGGAAGGCCAGCAAACCCATCCCCTTTGATAGATCGATCTCGCCTCTACACTCCGGGGTAAATTCACAGCGGTCTCATGCTCCCAGAGGGAAGTATGGGGCGGCGAACCAACCCAGCTTGTCCTAGCCCTGTTTCCGACTTGTCAGCGCTTCGAGCACAGCTCCCCTTGGCATTGCGGGACTGGTGAATTTATCCTCCTATCCCTTAATCCCTGGTGCACCTAGTCTCCTTGGGAGCTGTTTCTACTGCCTGCTTCGATGGGACCTTGTTCTGTACAGCCGCGATACTTTGTACAAGGTGCATGGTGCCTGAGAATCTTCACCCCGGGGATTATCCAGATTTGTTGAGGTGCAGCTTCAGTGGCCGAGCGCGCTGCCTGTGACCAGTGGTGTTCCCCAGGGATCTGTACTGCGGCCTCAGCTTTTCACTCACCTTGGATGAATGAATAGAGAATTGTATATCCAAGTTTGCAGACGACTTTAAGTTAGGAGGCACAGAAAGCTGTGTGGGTGGGATAAGGAAGTTACAAAGGGACTCGACAGACACAGTGAATGGGGGAAAAACTGTGGTGGAGAGAGTTCGATGTGGGGAAGCGTGGGGTCATCTACTTGGGATCTGAGAAAGACAAATCGGAATATGTTCTTAATGGCGAGAGACTCGGAGCTGTGGATGACCAAAGGGATTTGGGTGTCCAGGGTAACGGATCACTGAAAGCTAGTGCACAGGAACAAAGAGTCATCAAAAATCCCAATGGAATGTTGCCCTTTATCTCGAGGGGGCTAGAATTCAATAGTGAGGAAATGAATGCTTCAGCTGTACAGAGCCTTGGTCAGGCCAATCCCTGCGTCGTGATTGGCCATTCGCCCCAGCGCCTGTGATTGGCCGCCCATCCACGTACGGCGATTGGCTGTGTGCTGGGACCAGCCGCCCGCCTGTGCCTGCAGCGTCTCGCCGTCGCTTCCAGGTTATTTTTCTTTTGCTGCTCACAGGCGGGAGCAGAAGAAACAAATTGGTCCGTATGTTTTCTCCCCAGTGCCCTTGGCTGTGAAGACATTGGTCTGCGCTTCCCATTGCTGGCTTGTCCTGTCCATCTCCCAAGTCCTGAGGCTGCAGCGAGCTGCCAACTGGGAGCAAAGTGTCTGTGTTTGTGTGACCAAGGTTGCAGAAACCCCCTCAATCCTGCGCAATTTTCACGGTGAAACTCCACCAGCAAGGTTTTTGATATTCCTCCTAACCCGACTGGTTTCCTGTACCCTGGGAAGGTTTTGTGAGACTCGCTCACTTTTACACGTTCGGGCGTCCTGCTCGTCCTGCAGGTTAAAGGCAAACGCAGCTTGACAAAATCGTTGGTTCGGATTCTGGGAAATGTCAGCAAGCCTTTAAACAATTGTTAATTTTCATTGATTTGCAGGCGAGACCAATCTGGTGAAAGTCACGGAGCTGGTGTCGGCAATCCACAGCCCTTACCTGCCCTACCAGCTGCAGTACGGTGACCTCGAGGGCTCAAACCTGCTCATCCAGATCAGTGCAATCCCGCTGGTGAGACCCATACTGCACTCGGCTCAGGTCGCTGTCTGCCGTCCCGCTGGTGTAACGGCAGTGGGGGGGAGACTGCGTAATGGGGACGGAGGGGTTATGTAATAGGGGTGGGGAAGTGTTGGTATTGTAATTAGTACTGGGCTCAATGTGAAATTAGTTTTCCCATGTTTTGAGCAAAACCCCAATGCCCACACTGCCGGATGCCAAGCTTTAAAACTGTAAAAGAGAAGGCAGAGCAAACCAGAAATAACCGCCATCGAGCTTGGGTTTTTAAAAAAACTGTTGGTCGAAGGAAGACTAAGGGAGGCGATGAGTTCAAACTGTCTCGCGGATCTGTGAAAAACGAGTGAGGAGTCTGTGCAATGAGCCTTGATCTCAACATAGTGAGACGCAAGGAGGAAGAGTGTGTCGGCTGAGCTTCTTGGAGCTTAGGAGGAACACGAGAGGAATGATCGGAGCAGAAAGCACCGCAGTAGTAGTAATAGCGCGAGAGCAGGATGGTTGGTTCAGGTCCGTATTGAGTGAAAGGTAGCAGAGCACCTCTTTCAGTAGAACTTGTCCCTCCTTCAGTGAAAGTTTTCTATGTTCACCTTCCTTTGTTAACGATTCCCTTTGTGTGCCTTTCTGCTTCAGGAACGGGGCGAGCTGATCGACTGTGTGCAGGAGCTCAGTCAGTCGGTGAACAAACTCTTCGGCCTGGCCACTGGGGCAGTGGACAGATGCGTTAAACTGACCGATGGCCTTGCTGTTTGTGGCCTGCTCAAAGCACTCAAAGCTCTCTTCTCGAAGTGAGTCCACTTCTATTATCCGGTGGCCGTGCCTTGCTGCATTGTCCTGCAGCCATGCCGCGCTGTCCGGTGGCCGGGCGTTGCCGCGCTGTCCGGGGGCCAGGATTTGCCGCGCTGTCCGGGGGCCAGGTTTTGCCGCGCTGTCCGGGGGCCAGGATTTGCCGCGCTGTCCGGGGGCTGGGCGCTGTCCGGGGGCTGGGCGTTGCCGCGCTGTCCGGGGGCCAGGATTTGCCGCGCTGTCCAGGGGCCGGGCGTTGCCACGCTGTCCGGGGGCCAGGATTTGCCGCGCTGTCCGGGGGCCAGGATTTGCCGCGCTGTCCGGGGGCCGGGCCTTGGCGCCCTGTCCGGGGGCCAGGATTTGCCGCGCTGTCCGGGGGCCAGGCGTTGGCGTGCTGTCCGGGGGCCGGGCCTTGGCGCGCTGTCCAAGGGCCGGGCCTTGGCGCCCTGTCCGGGGGCCAGGATTTGCCGCGCTGTCCGGGGGCCAGGCGTTGCCGCGCTGTCCGGGGGCCGGGCGTTGGCGTGCTGTCCGGGGGCCGGGCGTTGGCGCGCTGTCCGGGAGCCGGGCGGTGCCGCGTTGTCCAGGGGCCGGGCGTTGGCGCGCTGTCCGGGGGCCGGGCGTTGGCGCGCTGTCCGGGAGCCGGGCGGTGCCGCGCTGTCCGGGGACCGGGCGTTGCCGCGTTGTCCGGGGGCCGGGCGTTGGCGCGCTGTCCGGGTGCCGGGCGTTGGCGCGCTGTCCGGGAGCCGGGCGTTGGCGCGTTGTCCGGGGGCCGGGCGTTGCCGCGCTGTCCGGGGGCCGGGCGTTGCCGCGCTGTCCGGGGGCCGGGCGTTGCCGCGCTGTCCGGGGGCCGGGCGTTGCCGCGCTGTCCGGGGGCCGGGCGTTGCCGCGCTGTCCGGGGGCCGGGCGTTGCCGCGCTGTCCGGGGGCCGGGCGTTGCCGCGCTGTCCGGGGGCCGGGCGTTGCCGCGCTGTCCGGGGGCCGGGAGCTGTCCGGGGGCCGGGCGTTGCCGCGCTGTCCGGGGGCCGGGTCTTGCTGCACTGTCATCCAGTGACCATGCATTGATCTTTAAGCTAGCTGTCACTCTTGTAGATTGGGTTCTCCAGTGCACACTCCAACATGTACTTCTTTGCAATCTTGTAGCCTTTCCAGAACTATAGGAAACATAACAGGGCGGTCCAGAGGGATTCCTGCTTGAAATCCTTCTCTGCGTTGGTCTGCTCTGGCTGCTGCCTGACTTTGCATTATAACCTCTGCATGCACACAAACTGTTGAGCTTATTAATTGCCACCTCGTCATGTTTTCTACACGTGCAGCAAGCATTCAGATCCTTGCACTCTATTCATTGCCATGTAACAGCACGAACTGTTCTTTGTGTTCCATCATCTGATACACTCTTACAGGACATAACCATTTGAATTTGTCACATGCTCTGTGTTACGGATTATTCTGAATGCGATTAAGAACTAAAGGTTACAGTGCAAATTCTCAGGGTGGGGTGGGGTGGGGTGGGGTGGGGCGTTGTGTGATTGAGTGGAGCTGTGAGGGGGGGTCTGCCGCTGGCTGATGTTTAACTCTCTCTGCTCCTAGGTATGTGTCCGACTTCGCCAGCGCTCTGCAGTCCATCCGCAAGAAATGCAAACTGGAGGAAATCGCCAACGGATCCTTGTTCCAGGAAGACTGGGCTGCATTCCAGAACTCTATCAGGTGAAGGGGCAGTGAGTGAACACATAACAGACCCCACCTTCCCCCCCCACCCCCGGCTGTCAGTGTAACACTGTCATACGCACCCCCTGCCAGAGGTATAATAGAATCATAGAAATTCACAGCACAGAAGGAGACCATTGTGTCCTTGCCGGCCGAAAGAGAGCTCTCCAGCCTAATCCCACTATCCAGCTCTTGGTCCATAGCCTTGTAGGTTACGGCACTTCAAGCGCATATCCAAGTACTTTGTAAATGCAATGAGGGTTTCTGCCTCTACCACCCTTTCAGGCAGTGAGTTCCAGACCCCCACCACCCTCTGGGTGGAGAAAAGTTCTCCTCGACTCCCCTCTAATCCTTCTACCAATTACTTTAAATCTATGCCCCCCTGGTTATTGACCTCTCTGCTAAGGGAAACGTGCTGCTATATACCTCTTCTCCACCCAGACTGCCAATATAAAGCACTGTTATACTTGGAAATGCACCCAGTCCTCAGTATAACACACACTAACACAAGTCCCTGCCTTCACCCCGCCCCCCCCCCCCCCCACTGCCAGTTTCATGCCCTCCTCACATTGTCGGTCTGTTTGGTCTGAGGGGTAAACAAAAGATAATCCCAAGGAAAGACATTTTCTGCGTTGTGTTCTATTTGTTGGGAGTTGCTATGACAGACGGGGCGAGAGCAGACTTGCGGTTTGGTAAGGACAGGCCGACAGTCCCCACATCGGGATCACTCGGATTCGGAGAGGGAGGAACCTGCTGCGGTTACTGCTGCTGATGTTTGGGTTCAGTACAGCCAGTGACCGCAAGCTCCTTCCTCTTTCAGGGCGAGCTGTGCGTGTTGGTGTCGGCTGTTCGCAGCTTCTGCGTGTATCCTGCTTTTCCTTTGTCTCACTTTTAACCGAAGTTCTCGATTGGTTAGAACTGACTGACTGGTTTGATACTTCCGTTTCCGGTCTCTAATTCCACCCTTTGCTTTAATTTCAGAATTATAGCGACCTGTGGTGAACTACTGCGGCAGTGTGGGGACTACGAGCAGCAGCTGTGCAACAGGTCAGCTCCAAGCAGCGCGCACACGCTTCCGTCACAGCCAGCTGGGGGTCTGCTGGCACAATGGGGCTAGTTACTGGGGTGGAGATGGAAGCCAGTGAGGCTGGCTGGCTGTGGGGTGGGGTGGAGATGGAAGCCAGTGAGGCTGGCTGGCTGTGGGGTGGGCTGGAGATGGAAGCCAGTGAGGCTGGCTGGCTGTGGGGTGGGGTGGAGATGGAAGCCAGTGAGGCTGGCTGGCTGTGGGGTGGGGTGGAGATGGAAGCCAGTGAGGCTGGCTGGCTGTGGGGTGGGGTGGAGATGGAAGCCAGTGAGGCTGGCTGGCTGTGGGGTGGGGTGGGGATATGAAGCCAGTGAGGCTGGCTGGCTGTGGGGTGGGGTGGGGGATATTAAGCCAGCGTGGCTGGCTGGCTGTGGGGTGGGGTGGGGGATATTAAGCCAGCGTGGCTGGCTGGCTGTGGGGTGGGGTGGGGGATATTAAGCCAGTGAGGCTGGCTGGCTGTGGGGTGGGGTGGGGGATATTAAGCCAGCGTGGCTGGTTACAAAGGGATAGGGGTGGGAATCTGGTGGGTGTGTCGAGTCGGGTTATTGGGGAGTGGTGTGCTCGCCACGAGCCACTCAATCCTGGGCATTGAGCCAGAAGGAGAATTCTTGAGGAGGGGGACAGGCTGTTGAGGTCGGTTGCCGGCTCAGCAGCTCACAGCCGAAGGCAGACATTCCAGGATTATGTGTCTAGTCTTTGAGCAGTGTTGTGATTTTTCTCTGCCACTTTTCTCCCCTCCCCTGAAGGCATTGACTCCTTGCTGGGGTATGGTTCCTTGGGGTCTGCTCCCCCTCTTGTACCTTACCCAAGTGACCATTATTCATGGATAAGACTTGATGGGGAGTGACGGCTGCCTGTTTAACCACAGGTCTAATCCTACCCCGCGTACACACCCAGCGGGGGACAATGGATGGTGAGCGGGAGGAGGAGCACTGGCCGTATTTTTTTTTTTTCCTACCCTTCCTGTCCCAGTGGTGCTGACTTTAGTGTCCATGAGACCAGCCATCTCTTTGCTTTCCCGGTCTGTATGGGTCGGCCATTCACTGGATCGACTGCTTGAGTAATTGGCGAGCCGCCTCAATGCCACTTAGGCTGAGCATCCAGGAGCCTCTCCACCCAACCTCGCCCCCTTCGAGGGTAAACCGCAACGGAGTGATTCCACTGATCAGCAACCATCAGACAATCACAAGCGTGAATTAACTGGGAGGCAGAAAAAAATATCTTCGTAGTTGTTTTTTTCATTCGTGGGATGTGGACGTCACTGGCAAGGCCGGCATTTATTGCCCATCCCTAATTGCCCTCGAGAAGGTGGTGGTGAGCCGCCTTCTTGAACCACTGCAGTCGTGTGGTGAAGGTGCTCCCACAGTGCTGTTAGGGAGGGAGTTCCAGGATTTTGACCCAGCGATGATGAAATAACGCCGATATATTTCCAAGTCAGGATGGTGTGTGACTTGGAGGGGAACTTGGAGGTGGTGGAGTTCCCATGCGCCTGCTGCCCTTGTCCTTTTAGGTGGTAGAGGTCACGGGTTTGAGAGGTGCTGCCGCAGAAGTGTGGTTAGAATGTGGAATTGTTTTGTCAAAAAACCATTGTCGAAGTAGAGTCTGTAAATTCTTCTAAAGGGAATTAGAGGCTTGTTTGAAGAATAGGAATATAAAGGGTATGAGGAGTGAGCAGGAGAATGGGATTCGAGCAGGTGGTTGATGCAGCGATAAATACTGGCACAGTCTATCTATGCCCAGTGGCCTATTTCAGTCCTGTAACAGTCTGTGTATGGGGGAGAGACGGAGAGGGAGAGGCTATTCTCCACATTACAAATGCTTCACCACATTTAAGCTGGATTGTGAACAGTTTTCCGATCCTTTGGAATCTCTCTCGCAGGATATTATCTACCGCAGGGAAGTATTTGTCGGAGTCGTACAGTCCGCACAGCCTGACCGGGATACAAGAAACCAGCTTCTCCGACAAAAAAACCTCCACCAGGAATCCTTGGCAAGAATACAACTATTTACTGAAGGCAAACGCGAGTGAATATGCCAGTCTGATGGAAATGCTTTACACGCTGAAGGTGAGAGTCCATTCTCTGCAGCAGAGCTAGCTGGTGGGGGGCCAATCGACTGTCTTTCAAAAGATCAAGTGCAATGGTCCCTATGGTTAAGGGTTCGTTGCTAAAATTCTTTTCCTTCTGCTTTGTAGGAAAAGGGAACGGGAAATAATAACCTGCTGTCGGAACCTCGCGCAGCGCTGACCCGCCTCAACCAGCAAGCACATCAGCTCGCCTTCGACTCCGTGTTCCTCCGCATCAAGCAGCAGCTCGCACAGGTGCCCAGGATGGAGGTGAGGGGGGGGGGGGGGGGTGGTTGGGATAGTGGGGGCATGGCCGTTCAGTCCATTGGAGCTCATCTGTGCGCGGAGGGGGGTGGGGTGTGGGGAAACAGCTGCGTGGGTGGTGGGAAAAGGGGGCTGCGGGATGGAGAAACAGTTGCGTGGGGAGGGGATCGACTGTGGAGCGGGGGAGCGGCCGCGAGGGTGGTGGGGGAGCGGCCGCGAGGGTGGTGGGGGAGCGGCCGCGAGGGTGGCGGGGGAGCGGCTGTGGGGGGGGGTGGGGGGAGAACGGTTTGGAGGAAAAGGCTGGGTGTAATATTAATTCAGCTGCTTCGCTGAAATTTGAAGGAGTTTCCACTTCCAACACTTCCTGATCTCTCAATCTCAGAGCGGATGGTTAACGATGGATTTTTAAATGGAATAGAAATCTTCCAAGAGTTACATTTGACCAGCCAAAAACCAAAGGTTGTTTGTTCCTGCCATTGAAGTGGAAATTTAGCACGTGTGCAAATGTTTGTGTTGGTGCCCCGATTACTCTAGTCTGCACCAATGTTCTGTTACTCTGTCCCGTTTACACTGACTCTTGTGTTTTCTCCTACCCTCTGAGTAGACCTGGAACACAGGAACAATGGGAGAGACACTAACCGAGGATCTCCCAACATTCAGCCTCGCTCCGCTTGAATACATCAGCAATGTAAGAGTCTTATTTTCTTGAGAAGCAGTCTTGTGGGTTTTTTTTTCACTAGTATTGTATCTGTTCTCATTGCTTGCTGGTGGGGTCTAATGTTCACAGATTGGCCAGTACATCATGTCCCTGCCTCTACACCTGGAGCCCTTTGTGACACAGGAGAACCCGGCACTGGAGCTGGCACTGCATTCCGGGAAGCTTCCCTACCCTCCAGAACAAGGTAAGGGGGATAGGCACTTAATGTGGGGCAGGTGGGAGAGCCCGGGGAGTGGGTGGAGTCATGGTGGAGGGAGAGCGGGGTACAGTGGGAGCAGACAGCCGAGCTGCAGGCTGTCTGGGGGGAGGGGGGGTGGGGGGTGGGGGGGTGGGGGGGGGGGGGTGAGCGAGGGCAGGAGCTTTGAGGGGGGGGCGAGCGAGGGCAGGAGCTTTGGGGGGGGGGGGTGAGCGAGGGCAGGAGCTTTGGGGGGGGGTGAGCGAGGGCAGGAGCTTTGGGGGGGGGGTGAGCGAGGGCAGGAGCTTTGGGGGGGGTGAGCGAGGGCAGGAGCTTTGGGGGGGGGTGAGCGAGGGCAGGAGCTTTGGGGGGGGGGTGAGCGAGGGCAGGAGCTTTGGGGGGGGGGGTGAGCGAGGGCAGGAGCTTTGGGGGGGGTGAGCGAGGGCAGGAGCTTTGGGGGGGTGTTGAGCGAGGGCAGGAGCTTTGGGGGGGCGAGCGAGGGCAGGAGCTTTGGGGGGGGCGGAAGCGGAAGCTGCGGGGGGGGGCGGAAGCTGCGGGGGGGGCGGAAGCTGCGGGGGGGGGCGGAAGCTGCGGGGGGGGGCGGAAGCTGCGGGGGGGGGCGGGAAGCTGCGGGGGGGGGCGGAAGCTGCGGGGGGGGGGGCGCGGAAGATGCGGGGGGGGGGCGGAAGCTGCGGGGGGGGGCGGAAGCTGCGGGGGGGGCGGAAGCTGCGGGGGGGCGCGGAAGCTGCGGGGGGGGGGCGGGAAGATGCGGGGGGGGGCGGAAGCTGCGGGGGGGGGCGGAAGCTGCGGGGGGGGCGGGAGCTGCGGGGGGGGGCGCGGGAAGCTGCGGGGGGGCGGGGAAGCTGCGGGGGGGGGCGCGGGAGCTGCGGGGGGGGGGCGCGGGAGCTGCGGGGGGGGCGCGGGAGCTGCGGGGGGGGGGGGGGCGGAAGCTGCGGGGGGGGGAGAGCAAGGATGGGCAAGCGGGGGAGGAGGTGCAGGGACGGTATTGTTTACTGAGGTACGAGAGGACAAAGAAAGAAACTAAATGACAAAATGAAAGTTGAAAACTAGACGTTGAGGTTTCTTTTAATGATGCCTGTTTGTGTCTGTAATTCGATCTGCGAATGCATGACTGTGAAGCTTACTGTTTCTGAGAATGTGATTTCATTAGCAGGTCAATTATGGAGGATAAATTATGTCAGAATGATACCGGAGCTTGGAGGGTTAAATTACGAGGACAGGTTGCATGAACATGGCTTTTGTTCCCTTGAGTATAGAAGATTGAGGGGTGATCCGATCGAGATGTTTAAAATGTTAAAAGGATTCGACGGGATAGATAGAGAAAAAGTATTTCCTTTTGGTGAGGGAATCGAGAACAAAGAGAACACAATCTTAAAATTAGAGCTGGGTCATTTAGGAGTGAAATCAGGATGCATTTTTACACACAGAGGGTAGTGGAAATCAGGAACTCTCTCCCCCAAAAGCCTGTGGTTGCTGGGGGACAATTGGAGCTTTCAAGAATGAGATGGATAGATTTTTCTTGGGTAACAAACCTTGGTGTTGTATTTGACCCCGAGATGAGCTTCCAACCACATATTCGCGCCAGTATTAAGACCGCCTATTTCCACCTCCATAACATCGCCCAACTTCACCCCTGCTTCATCTCATCCGCTGCTGAAACCCTCATCCATGCCTTTGTTCCCTCTAGACTTGACTATTCCAACGCACTCCTGGCTGGCCTCCCATCCGTCACCCTCCATAAACTTAAGCTCATCCAAAACTCTGCTGCCCGTGTCCTAACTTGGAACAAGTCCCGTTCACCCATCACCCCCTGTGCTCGCTGACCTCCATTGGCTCCCGGTTAAGCAGCGCCTCGACTTTAAAATTCTCATCCTTGTTTTCAAATCCCTCCATGTCCTCGCCCCTCCCGATCTCTGTAATCTCCTCCAGCCCTGCAACCCTCTGAGATATCTGCGCTCCTCCAATTCTGGCCTCTTGCACATCTCCGATTTTCATCACTCCACCACTAGCGGCCGTGCCTTCAGCTGCCTGGGCCCTTAACTCTGGAATTCCCTTCCTAAACCTCTCCGCCTCTCTTGGCTCCTTTAAGGCGCTCCTTAAAACCTACCTCTGCCCTAATATCTCCTTATGTGGCTCGGTGTCAAATTTTGTTTGATAACACTCCTGTGAAGCGCCTTGGGACGTTTTATTATGTTAAAGATGTTATATAAATGCAAGTTGTTGTTGTAAGGATACGAAGCAAAAACTGGTGATTGGAGTTGAGGTGCAGATCAGCCCTGATCTAATTGAATGGAGGAGCAGGCTCGAGGGGCTGAATGGCCCCCCCCTGTTTCTATGTAAAACAACCATGCTCCTGTTTCCATTGAGGAATTTCACCCCAAAAGCAGCTTGTACCCCGACTGCCTGATCACCAGCGTAAGTCTTCAGCACCTACACAATATCCCGATCAGAGCGGAGGGGATAGGGACAGGGGAGGATGTAGGGTCCCCATGAGTAACCTCTCCGCGGCATCCCAATACTCGAAGACTAGGTCTGCGTACACGAGTACTACTTAAAAGGGGCTTGTCGAGCTGTTCGGGGGCTTGAGCTTGACTCTAATCCTGACCATATGGAAGTCCTTAACTGCAACAAACTTTAAGGCAGTCTCCACCCAGTTCCTAATTTCACAATACAACAGCTGCTTACATTTCTTTAGCACCTTTTTAATGTACCAAAAACGCCCAAAGGCACTTCACTGAAATAATAAGGAGCGGAAGCCAAGCGGTTGCGGAGAGGTTAGGAGAGGTGAGTGAAGGGCAGATGAGAAAGATGGGTTTGAGCAGGGTTTTTGAAGAACATGGACGAGAGAGGCAGGGGTGTTTAGGGAGGGAGTCCCGAGGGAGTTGGGCCAAGGCTGAACGGCTCCCCCAATGATGGTGGGGCGAGGAGGGGGTGCACAGCAGCTCAGAGTCGTAAGATGAATACGAGACTGGAGAATGTTGTAGCGGTAGAGAGGAGCAGAGCTGTAGCGTGAATTGAAGACTAGGTCGATGCATTGGGGGGAAGCAAGAAGCCAGTGTGGGCCAGTGAGGTGATGGGGGAGAGGGGAGCCGGTGAGGTGATGGGGGAGAAGGGAGCCGGTGAGGTGATGGGGGAGAAGGGAGTCAGTGAGGTGATGGGGGAGAAGGGAGCCAGTGAGGTGATGGGGGAGAGGGGAGCCAGTGAGATGATGGGGGAGAGGGGAGCCGGTGAGGTGATGGGGGAGAGGGGAGCCAGTGAGGTGATTGGGGAGAGGGGAGCCAGTGAGGTGATGGGGGAGAGGGGAGCCGGTGAGGTGATGGGGGAGAGGGGAGCCAGTGAGGTAATGGGGGAGCCGGTGAGGTGATGGGGGAGTGGGGAGCCGGTGAGGTGATGGGGGAGTGGGGACTTGGTACAGGACAGGATGTGGGCAGTTACACAAGCTCTGGACAAGTTGAAATTTATGGAGGGTGGTGATGGAAGGCCAAGGGGGGAGCAAGTTGGAGTAATTGAGTCTGGAGCTGCCAGGAGTATGGATAAGGGACTGCTCATAATTCAGCGCTAATTAGCAATAAATGAAGAAGAGTAGGTGAAGCTGGAACATGGCGTGGGGATTTTCTGTTTGGGTTCATTTACAGACGGGATTTGTCTGTCAGCTCACCTTGAATGCTTGAAATCTCTCCCAGGGGACGAGCTGCCAGAGTTGGACAACATGGCTGATTATTGGCTGGGCTCCATTGCCAGGGCGACAATGCATACTTACTGCGAATCCATTCTGCAGATCCCAGAGCTCACCCCACACGCAACCAAACAACTCGCCACAGATATCGGTAAGTGTAACATAAACAGAGAGAAGTATGTGTGTTTTATTGACACTCCTATGGTCAGTAGTAGAATCTTAAAGCGCAGAAGGAGGCTGTTCGGCCCAGCGTGCCTGTGCCGGCTCTTTGAAAGCGCTATCCAATTAGTCCCACTCCCCTGCTCTTTCCCCACAGCTATGCAAAGGAAAGTTTCTCTGAACTTTCATTTCTTATTGCTCCTAATCACCAAATATCCCATCCTACACACTCCTCCTCCACCCAATATCCTGAATGTATTGGAAACAAAAAACATTCTTACCCAGGACATAGGAATAGGAACAGGAGGAGGCCATTCAGCCCCTCGAGCCCGCTCCGCCATTCAATGAGATCATGACTGATCTGCGACCTAACTCCATATACCCGCCTTTGGCCCATATCCCTTAATACCTTTGGTTAACAAAAAGCTATCAATCTCCAATTTCAAGTTAACAATTGATCTAGCATCAATTGCCGTTTGCGGAAGAGAGTTCCAAACTTCTACCACCTTTTGTGTGTAGAAGTGTTTCCTAATCTCACTCTTGAAAGGTCTGACTCTAATTTTTAGACTACGCCCCCTAGTCCCAGACTCCCCAACCAGCGGAAATAGTTTCTCTCTATCTACCCTATCTGTTCCCCTTAATATCCTGAAAACTTCGATCAGATCACCCCTTAACCTTCTAAATTCTAGGGAATACAACCCTAATTTGTGTAATCTCTTCTCGTAACTTAACCCTTGAAGCCCGGTTATCATTCTGGTAAACCTACGCTGCACTCCCTCCAAGGCCAATATATCCTTCCTAAGGTGTGGAGCCCAGAACTGCTCACAGTACCCCAGGTGTGGTCTAACCAGGGCTTTGTACAGCTGCAGCATAACTTCTACCCCCTTGTACTCTAGATATAAAGGCCAGCATTCCATTAGCCTTTTTGATCATTTCTGTACCTGTTCATGATATTTTAATGATCTGTGTACCTGAACCCCCAAGTCTCTTTGAACATCCACTGTTTCTAGTTTTTTACCATTTAGAAAGTACCCTGTTCTATCCTTTTTAGGTCCAAAGTGGATGACCTCATATTTACTTACATTGAAATCCATTTGCCACAGTTTTGCCCATTCATTCACTTAATCTGTCGATATCCCTTTGTAATTTTATGCTTCCATCTACACTGCCACCTATCTTTGTGTCATTGGCAAATTTGGATATATGACTTTCTATGCCATCATCTAAGTCGTTAATAAATATTGTGAATAGTTGAAGCTCCAACACAGATTCCTGTGGGACACCACTAGTCATATCCAGCTAATTAGAGTACCTGTCCATTATCCCTACTCTGTCTCCTGCCGCTCAGCCAATTTCCTAACCAGGTCAATAATTTGCCCTCAATTCTGTGGGCTTCTACCTTAGATAACAGTCTCTTATGTGGGACTTTATCAAATGCCTTCTGGAAGTCCATATAAATAACATCCATAGACATTCCCCTGTCCACTACTTTAGTCACCTCTTCAAAAAATTTAATCAGGTTTGTCAGGCATGACCTGCCTTTTCACAAATCCATGCTGGCTCTCTCTGATCAGCTGAACATTTTCGTGATGTTTCATCATCCTATCCTTAATTATAGACTCCAGCAATTTCCCCACAACAGATGTTCAGCTAACTGGTCTATAATTCCCTGGTTTCCCCCTCTCGCCATTCTTAAATAGTGACGTGACATGCACAATCTTCCAATCTAAAGGGACGGTTCCTGAATCGAGAGAACTTTGGAAGATTATAGTTAGGGCATCTACAATGTGCTCACCTACTTCCTTTAAAACCCTGGGATGGAAACCATCTGGCCCTGGGGGATTTGTCACTCTTTAGTGCCATTATTTTCTTCATTACTGTTAATTTACTTACGTTAATTTTATTGAGTCCCTGTCTCCAATTCAATATTAGTTTCTTTGGGATTTCTTCTACTGTAAATACTGACACAAAGTAATTATTCAACATGTCCACCATTTCCCCATTGTCATTGACAGTATCACCATTTTCAGTTTTTAAGGGGCCAACATTGCTCCTGACCACCCTCTTTTTCCTAATATAATTGTAAAAATTCTTCTTATTGATTTTGATATCCCTTGCAAGTTTCTTTTCATACTCCCTTTTCTGTAGCTCTTACTGTCTGTTTTGTGACCCTTTGCTGTTCTTTGTATCTTCCCCATTCGCCAGGATCTGTGCTATTTTTTGCATTTTTGTATGCCCTTTCCTTTAGTTTTATGCTGTCCCTCACTTCTTTAGTTGTCCATAGCTGTTTTTTTTTGGCAAATAGAACTCTTGCCCCTCAGATTAAATTCTTTTTTAAACATCTCCCACTGATCTTCTGTAGTTTTACCCTCAGAATTGTTGAGCTCCTCACCTCCCCCAGTCTCTTATACACCTACAAGCTTTTAAAATCCAAGGTTGATGTGATGATAGGAATGGTAGCATAGTGGTAAAGTTAGTAATCCAGAGACCTGGACTAATGATCCAGAGACAAGAGTTCAGATCCCACCACGGCAACTGGGGAATTTAAATTCAGTTAAATAAATCTGGAATTTAAAAAAAGCTAGTAAAAACCCATCTGGTTCACTGATGTCCTTTTAGGGAAGGAAATCTGCCGTCCTTACCCGGTCTGGCCTGTGACTCAGACCCACAGCAATGTGGCTGACTCTTAACTGCAAGCCACTCAGTTGTCAAGAAGGTGTCTCCCCACCACCTTCTCAAGGGCAATTAGGGATGGGCCAGCGACGCCCACACCCCGTGAATGAATAAAAAAAATACGTAACCACAACCTCTTCATTTAGGTCATCTTCTCTCCTGCTCTTTTCACCTTGAAGCTGTTCTGCACTGGGTGCTGTTGTTGTTGGGCGAGCTTTGCGATGGCGTTCTTAAAGGAACGTTGCCTTTCTTCCGTTCCCAGATTACCTCAGCAATGTCATGGACGCTCTCGGCCTGCAGCCATCCCGGACTCTGCAACAGATCCTGACGGTCCTGAAAGCAAAGCCCGAGGAGTTCAGACAGGCAGCGAAGGGCCTCCCACGGAGACTGACCAACGCGATCACAGCCATGAGGAACATCCATTACTGACCGGCCGTCCTGCTCTCAAAGCGATGGTGCAAATACACTGTTTATAAGCAAAGTCTGTGTTTCATTCTGGTGGTTGAGGGTACCCTAATTTTGATTGGCTCGTGGATCCACTGCCAAGAGCGGTCCATCCTCCTGCTAAGATGCACCGTGTTCGTGAGGAGGAGGTGCTCTTTTCGAAAGGTTTTGGTGGCGGTCCTTTGATAGTTTTAGGCACTGAGTATCTGACCCAGCTCCCAGCTTCGATCTCCAGTCTTGTGCTGAATAAGTCGGGATTGATGATCGGGACACTGCAAGTGGCTCGATATCCCCGGGTTAGGGAGGAGAAAATCGACCAGGGGCCCCCCTGCTCCTGCTCACTATCCAGAGACCCCCCTCACCCCCATGTTGGAAGTATGTGGGTGTTCGGGGAG
The DNA here is from genome assembly GCA_030390025.1 of Squalus acanthias. Lineage (NCBI taxonomy): Eukaryota > Metazoa > Chordata > Chondrichthyes > Squaliformes > Squalidae > Squalus > Squalus acanthias. The sequence goes on from CM059442.1 coordinate 69,205,406, forward strand.
GATGGGACCAGGATCAGCGTGTTGCTGGATGGCCTGTTGATGCTCTCTGTTCAGCTCACGTGACTGAAAATGACCCTTTGGGGTGACCCGTCGGAGGGGACCCAGCACCCTGGCACCTAGTCAAAGCCTCCTGGCGCGGAGAGGGGAAAACCGGCATGAAAGGGAATAAGTGAACGTTGAAGGAATGTTGGGGAAGGTGTTTTGGGTGGTCTAGTGTGACGTTGTGTTAAGACACCGCCTCACACGGGACTGCAGCCTCCTCCCAGCCTGAGTCGCCTCACTCACTGAGACAAGAGAAAGGAAGTTACAGAGGCTCATCCCACAGCCCCGTGCCTCCCCACCGAGGCTGATCAAAGAGTCACATTGGGCAAGCAGCAGAGGGAGATTCCACGGCTTCATCGGAACCATGGTGGAGCGAGCCTGCGTGATTCTGCAAGGAGTTGAATACTCACAGGTCAGCCGCACAGTGTAACAGGCTGAGGTTTGCACGGGCTGCAATCATTGGTGATGGATTGGGGGCTTCTAGGTGTTTTTACATCCCGTGTCGGCATCAATAAAATAAAATAAACCAACACCTTTTGATAGAACTGGGTGTGGGCTCTGGGGGTGGGTGTGGGCTCTGGGGGTGGGTGTGGGCTCTGGGGGTGGGTGTGGGCTCTGGGGGTGGGTGTGGGCTCTGGGGGTGGGTGTGGGCTCTGGGGGTGGGTGTGGGCTCTGGGGGTGGGTGTGGGCTCTGGGGGTGGGTGTGGGCTCTGGGGGTGGGTGTGGGCTCTGGGGGTGGGTGTGGGCTCTGGGGGTGGGTGTGGGCTCTGGGGGTGGGTGTGGGCTCTGGGGGTGGGTGTGGGCTCTGGGGGTGGGTGTGGGCTCTGGGGGTGGGTGTGGGCTCTGGGGGTGGGTGTGGGCTCTGGGGGTGGGTGTGGGCTCTGGGGGTGGGTGTGGGCTCTGGGGGTGGGTGTGGGCTCTGGGGGTGGGTGTGGGCTCTGGGGGTGGGTGTGGGCTCTGGGGGTGGGTGTGGGCTCTGCGCGTGGGTGTGGGGGCTAGGTGTGTATTGGAGGGCGTGTGTGGGCTCTGGGTGTGTGGGGGCTGGGTGTGGGTTGGAGGGTGTGCGTGCGCGGGCTCTGTGTGTGTGTGTGGGGGGGCTGGGGAGCTGTGCGTAGTGCAGTGGGTGCCAATGTTCCTTCTAATTATTTGGGGGCCACGCGGCCCATTCAAAATTCCGCGCATGCACGTTTTTTTCCATTTAAAAGCCAGTGAGCCGGCTGTGCAGGAGCTCCAGAGCGCCGCGCGGACCCGCAGCTTAAAGGGAACGTTGGCGGGTGCCAGTGATACCCAGACTGGGCGGCAGTATCAGCGGATGGGCGGTCAGGAACTGGAAAAGGCCTTTTGTTTGAGTGGGTTTCTTTTTTGTTGGAGCAATTGTTGTGATTTGTTAAGTTGAAGTATGTCCGAGCTGGGGAATGTGATGGCCTTTGGCACCCAGTAATGGCAGCTTGCTGTGTGATCAGATGTGGGATCATGACCTGGTTCCCCACGGTGTGAATTCCTGGTCTCTGCTCCGACAGAGGGAGTGTTGAGGAGGCCAGGCACTGATGGAAAGACATCCCAAAACACTTTCACAGTCAGTGAGTTAGATGTAAGCCGGGGCTCAGTGGGTAGCACTCTCACCTCTGAGTCACAGGGTCATGGGTTTGAGCCCCACTCCAGAGACTTGAGCACAAAATCCAGGCTGACACACTCACCTGGCACTGAGGGAGCGCTGCACTGTCTGAGGCGTCGTCTTTTGGATGAGATGTTAAACCGAGGCCCCGTCTGGTGGATGTACTATTTGAAGAAGAGCAGGGGAGTTCTCCCCGGTGTCCTGGGGCCAATATTAATCCCTCAATCAACATCGCTAAAAACAGATTATCTGGTCATTATCACATTGCTGTTTGTGGGAGCTTGCTGTGCGCAAATTGGCTGCCGCGTTTCCTACATTACAACAGTGACTACACTCCAAAAATATTTCATTGGCTGTAAAGTGATTGGGACGTCCTGAGGTGGTGAAAGGTGCTGCAGAAATGCCAGTCTTACTGTGGGTCACCAGCTGCTGGAGTTGCAGATTCTATCTTCATTCCCTCTGGGTATTCTCGCATCTCGCTGCTCAGATGCCTTTCAACCAACCAATTCTGACTCTTCATTTCTTAAGCCTTAACTTCTGTTCATGTTTTATTGCCCTCTCAGCTCAGTCTCGCTGTCTCCATAGATCATTTCGGAAATTTCTGTTTCTGGCAAAGTACCTCTCTCCTCCCCCATTGGTGTATCTGTGCTACTGACTGAATTTTAAAAAGCTGAAGGTTTGTAAACTGTTTCCAGCTGGAAAATCTCTGTCTACCCTGTTTATTAAATTGATTAAAATTCTTCTGAAATAAAAGTACTGGTGATGTAGTTCCAAATATATGTTGTCCCCTTGCGTTTCAGATCTCCCATGGAAAGGTTTTGTCGATACAACTGACTTCTGGTTTCGATACCTCCTCCCTGCCGTCACCGCACTCGCTCCGAACTGCTCCCTGCCACTGATGTGCAAAGGATGAAAGAAAGCTCTTATGACAGTTGTCTTTTCTCACTTCTAGCCTCCAACCTCTCTGAGTGTCTGTCTCTCTCCTACTCTCTCACACTCACACTTACTCTCCCTCGCTTACTCCCACTCTCTCACACTATACTTCACGCTCCCTCTTTCACTCACTCGCTCATACTGTCCCTCATTTATTCACACTTTGCCTCACTCTCAGTCTCACCCGCTCATACTTTGTCACCCTAACTCTCTCGCATCCTGACTCACTCACTCTCTTACTCTCCCTCACTGACACACTCTGCCTCTAGAGAGCAGCACCTGAGCTAAGGCTCCATAACTTTCCATGCCTCTTGCATTCTTTTCAGCTTTAGATCTGTGCCTGCCCTGGAGTGCTTGACAGTGTTTGATGGGACAGTGCAGAGGGAGCTTTACTTTGTATCTAACCCGTGCTATAGCTGCCCTGGGAGTGTTTGATGGGACAGTGTAGAGGGAGCTTTACTCTGTATTTAACCCGTGCTGTAGCTGCCCTGGGAGTTTTTGACGGGACAGTGTAGAGGGAGCTTTACTCTGTATCTAACCCGTGCTGTACCTGCCCTGGGAGTGTTTGATGGGACAGTGCAGAGGGAGCTTTACTCTGTATCTAACCCGTGCTGTACCTGCCCTGGGAGTGTTTGATGGGACAGTGTAGAGGGAGCTTTACTCTGTATCTAACCCGTGCTGTACCTGCCCTGGGAGTGTTTGATGGGACAGTCTAGAGGGAGCTTTACTCTGTATCTAACCCGTGCTGTATCTGCCCTGGGAGTGTTTGATGGGACAATGTAGAGGGAGCTTTACTCTGTATCTAACCCGTGCTGTACCTGCCCTGGGAGTGTTTGATGGGGACAGTGTCGCGGGAGCTGGCGTCAGTCAGTCACTGCAAGAGCTCTATTTTCTACCGACAACTTTTTTAATCTTCACCGAATTTTCCTTCCCACCTGTCAGGAAGGTGTTGCCTCCTTGCTGGTGTGCGGCCCCAGGCACACTCCAATACCAGGTTCATGCCTGATTCCGGGCAGTCCGTGTCCGAAGGCTATGCAGCTGTGTGGGGAATCGCACCAGCGCCTGATCCTGTCCTCACCCAACATTCACACGCATACGTTCCAACAGAGGCCAGGAGCTGATTCTATATTTCCTCCCTATTTACCATGAGAAGCGGGCACTAACCAGCTAACTCAGGCCAGGGCAAGCAACCAAACCTGGGACCATCCTGGTCTGTATGCTGCTGCTACAGCTCATTGAGCAACCCGGGAAGCACTCCCACTCTTGGTAACTGAATAATAAATTGCTTTTCTCCTGATTACACATTTTGCCAATATCCCACATAGACTGATACAGCACAGAAGGAGGCCTTTCGGTCCATCGTGCCTGTGCCGGCTCTTTGAAAGAGCTCTCCAATTAGTCCCACTCCCCCTGCTTTTTCCTCGTAGCCCTGGAAATTTTTCCTTTTCAAGTATTCATCAAATTCCCTTTTGAAAGTTACTATTGAATCTGCTTCCATCACCCTTTCAAAAGTGAGAAGTCGCAAAACACCAGGTTATAGTCCAACAGTTTGTGATTTCAAATAAAACTGTTGGACTATAACCTGGTGTTGTGCGACTTCTCACTTTTGTCCACCCCAGTCCAACACCGGCATCTCCGCATCATGATCACCCTTTCAGGCAGCGCATTCCAGATCACAACTCGCTGCGTAAAAAACATTCTCCTCATTTCTTCCCTCCCCCTCCCCCCCCCCCGGGTTCTTTTGCCAATTATGTTAAATCTGTGTCCTCTGGTTACCGACCCTCCTGCCAGTGGAAACAGTTGTAAACCTGTTGTACAGCCTGCTTTCCTCCTTCAAGCCCAGTTGTGAACAGCTGTTGAGAGTAGTGCGCGGTGTTGCAGCCGTGCAGGCAGGTTCCTATCTATGCTTCTCTGAACCACCGATAAGCAGTCACACAGACACAGTTGATTGGGCGGGCGTGCTGTGCACAGCGATAATTACACCTTTCTTCCTCCTTCATAGCCCCACTGTCAGTTCACAGACGCAGAACAGCCCCAGACCTGTTGCAAAGGCTTTGCGCCCAAGTCCTGGCCAGTTAGATCCAGGTGAAACCTGTACTCAGCCAACCTTAAGTGCAGTTCAGTCACTGTCGGTGGAGTGGGTTTGGTTTTTGGTGTTCTTTCTGCCTGAGGGTGGAGAGGATATGTTGTCAACTTTTCTTAATTAAACCATCTCTTTCAGGTTGAACTACTGCAAGAAAGACTCAGTCAGCAGTGGAAGCACAGGTTAATGCCGAGCCCGAAATGTGTAGCAGCAACATGACCAAGTCTGCTATTAGAGATCCAATATAATTTCAATTGTACCCAACATGGGTCCGTTTAAAGATGAGGAGCAATCTAGAGTAAAAATACTTAATTGGAGGAAGGCCAATTTCAGTGGGTTGAGAACGGATCTGGCCCGGGTAAATTGGAATCAAAGATTGGCAGGCAAAACTGTAATCGAACAATGGGCTGCCTTCAAAGAGGAGATGGTTCGGGTGCAGTCGAGGTACATTCCCACAAGGGGAAAAGGTAGGGCAACCAAAGCCAGAGCTCCCTGGAAGACGAAAGAGATAGAGATGAAGCAGAAAAAGGAGGCGTATGACAGATGTCAGGTTGAGAATACAAGTGAGAACCAGGCTGAATATAGAAAGTTCAGTGGGGAAGTGAAAGAGGAAATAAAAGGGGCAGAGAGAGTATGAGAATAGAAAGAAGAAAGAAAGACTTGCATTTCTATAGCGCCTTTCACGACCACCGGACGTCTCAAAGCACTTTACAGCCAATGAAGTACTTTTGGAATGTAGTCACTGTTGTAATGTAGGAAACGCAGTAGAGGGAGCTTTACTCTATCTAACCCGTGCTGTACCTGCCCTGGGAGTGTTTGATGGGACAGTGTAGAGGGAGCTTTACTCTGTATCTAACCCGTGCTGTACCTGCCCTGGGAGTGTTTGATGGGACAGTGTAGAGGGAGCTTTACTCTGTATCTAACCCGTGCTGTACCTGCCCTGGGAGTGTTTGATGGGACAGTGTAGAGGGAGCTTTACTCTGTATCTAACCCGTGCTGTACCTGCCCTGGGAGTGTTTGATGGGACAGTGTAGAGGGAGCTTTACTCTGTATCTAACCCGTGCTGTACCTGCCCTGGGAGTGTTTGATGGGACAGTGTAAAGGGAGCTTTACTCTGTATCTAACCCGTGCTGTACCTGCCCTGGGAGTGTTTGATGATGCGGAGATGCCGGTGTTGGACTGGGGTGGACAAAATTGAGAGGTCGCACAACACCAGGTTATAGTCCAACAGTTTTATTTGACAGTGCAGAGGACTTCTGTATCTAACCCGTGCTGTACCTGTCCTGGGAGTGTTTGATGGGACAGTGCAGAGGGAGCTTTACTTTGTATCTAACCCGTGCTGTACCTGCCCTGGGAGTGTTTGATGGGACAGTGCAGAGGGAGCTTTACTCTGTATCTAACCCGTGCTGTACCTGTCCTGGGAGTGTTTGATGGGACAGTGTAGAGGGAGCTTTACTCTGTATCGAACCCGTGCTGTACCGGCCCTGGGAGTGTTTGATGGGACAGTGTAGAGGGAGCTTTACTCTGTATCGAACCCGTGCTGTACCTGCCCTGGGAGTGTTTGATGGGACAGTGTAGAGGGAGCTTTACTCTGTATCTAACCTGCGCCTAATTTGGAAAGTTTGATGTTTCACTGTGTGCACCAAGTGGATAATTGTCCTATTTCCCAGCAGTGAATTCCTTCATCTTAACTTAAAACGTAACAAATTCATTTGAATTGGAATGTAAAGGTAAATGATTTTATTCTGAGTTTCTCGGACTTGTGAGTTGAAGTTACCGGCTCCTCTGTCCTCACTCCAAGCCTGGTCGTGTGTCATTAATCACCTCGTACCCTATCCCAGGTAGGAAGCATTCACAACTCAAGGTCCTGCTACAATGGAATGGCATCCTGTAGCTTTCCACAAACGTCATGAAAAAGCTAAAGAATTATTGACCACGGTCTTGTTTCCATTCCGGGATGGGGAGGGGGTGGGAGGTGGGGTGGGGAGGGGGTGGGATCAGGAGGGGGTGGGATGGGGAGGGGGTGGGATGGGGAGGGGTGGGAGTTTTTTTTGGAAGGGTTTGGGAGGTGGGTGGGATGGGGAGGGGGTGGGGGATAGGGGAAACGGGTTTCTTGTGTCAGTTAAGTCCCAGCACAATCTGACTCTGGTTCCTCCCCAACCTTAAAAGTAGAACAGATTTTATTCAACTTCTTTCATTCCCAGTTTCCCCCTTGTCTCCTGAATCCGGTGCGGGTCCACGAATTGCCATCCATTACTTTTCTGATGCATCCATTATTGATATATTGGCCTAGACTCTGTGTTGATCCAATGTGTGACAGCCGTGGGAGCAAGTAAACCCATGTAGTCCTCCCCCCGGGCTCCACACATACAGGAGTGGTTGCTCGATGGCCATCAGGCAGGCTGACTTCCCTCCGCAACCTGACCATCCTGAAGCCAATTGTAACATTCCTCACCCTGGTTGAGGTCAGCACAGGCCAGGGATTGAACCCTGAACCTTTCTGCCTGAAGGGGTATCTGAGCTGTAAACAATTCCATTGGCCAGATTTTAGCAACCTTCTTTATGTTGGACTTCAGATTTGCACATGTATTGAGGGTCTGGACTGCATTGATTGCTGGTCCTGGAAAATGTGACTGTTTCTGCAACTGAGCAGCTTACACGGGTCGTTCGGGTGAACCATACATTGTGGGATTGGAGTCCCATGTAGGTCAGACCAGATAGGGGTTGGCAGGATCCCTTCCCTGAAGTGCATTAGACAACCAGTTTGTTTTTTTTACCACAATCCGGCACTTTTCGGGATGATTTTCCCTGCTGCCGTCCCACAAATGACCACATTCAGCAAATTCCAGTTGCCAGGTTGGGAGTTGATCTCCAGAATCAAACCCACTGCCCTGCCTGTGTGGACAACCCGTGCACTGCAGTAACGTTGCAGTTAGTCCTGGCAATGCCCAAGGTCGGTTCGGTTTCCCCCAAACTTGTCAAAAGTTTCTGGAATGTTGACGCCCAGAAGAAACACACTGCGTCAGACTCTCTGGAATACTCATTTATTTCCATCTTATTCAATAGTGCGTTTTCAACAAATAGATATATATTTTTTTTTATTCTCTTGCAGCAAGCGAGTTTTAAAAACCCTTATTATTAAAATTAGCCTGGGTCCCTGTTCAATCCATCAAGATTTGAAGTATATTTGTGGCTAAATATGTCAAACTACAAGATCGTGTACTTTCAATACAGTCAATATTCACTACATTCAATACAGTGTCAGCTGTGGCTCAGTGGGTAGCACCCTCGCCTCTGAGTCAGAAGGCTGTGGGTTCAAGTCCCACGCCAGAGACTTGAGCACATAATCCAGGCTGACACCCCAGGGCAGTACTGAGGGAGCGCTGCACTGTTGGAGGTGCCGTCTTTCAGATAAGACATTAAGCCGAGGCCCTTGATGGCACTATTCTAAGTAGAGCAGGGGAGTTCTCCCTGGTGTCCTGGGCCAATATTTATCCCTCAACCAACATCACTAAAACAGATTATCTGGTTATTTATCTCAGTGCTGTTTGTGGGAGCTTGCTATGCGCAAACTGGCTGCCATGTTTCCTAAATTACAGCAGTGACTACACTTCAATAAGGTCGGGAATGTTTTTTCTCAAGCCCGTTGGGAAGTCCACCACCAACGTCTGCAGAACGTGGCTCAAAACATCCCTCTCTTAACTCTCGTCGCAATCCCAAGTCTTGGCGCCCTGGTTGATCGGGTGGATCCGGAGCGAGTCGTACTGAGGAGGGGGCGTCCCCGGGATCGCCAGGTCACACGGCCTTTCTATACGGGCTTCAGCGTGGTCTGGTTGGAACGCGGCATTTGTGTGGCCTTCGATCGACTGGGCCACGGTTGGCGGAGGGTCGGAGTAGTGCGCCCGAGCTCGACGGGACCTGCGCTCCGTGGACCACTTCACCACCTTGATAACGGTGATCCACAGGCAGTCGATGATGATCTCGGTCAGCTCGATGATGCATAGGATAGAACCACCCATCCAGAACCCAAACTGGCCACCCAGTTTGGAGGGAAGCCAATCGATCTGGAAAAGAGTCAGAGAACCATCAGGAAAAGCTTTCTCTTACAGTATAAATGTATACAGGGAACATGAAGAGGCCATTTGGACCATCAAGCCACACCCAATGTACAGTCTCCCCTATCATGGACTCTACCCACCCATTGAATCTCCTCCCACACCCCATGTACACTCTCCCCTATCATGGACCCTACCCACCCATTGAATCTCCTCCCACACCCCATGTACAATCTCCCCTATCATGGACCCTACCCACCCATTGAATCTCCTCCCACACCCCATGTACAATCTCCCCTATCATGGACTCTACCCACCCATTGAATCTCCTCCCACACCCCATGTACAATCTCCCCTATCATGGACCCTACCCACCCATTGAATCTCCTCCCACACCCCATGTACAATCTCCCCTATCATGGACTCTACCCACCCATTGAATCTCCTCCCACACCCCATGTACACTCTCCCCTATCGCGGGCTCTACCCACCCATTGAATCTCCTCCCACACCCCATGTACAATCTCCCCTATCATGGACCCTACCCACCCATTGAATCTCCTCCCACACCCCATGTACAATCTCCCCTATCATGGACCCTACACACCCATTGAATCTCCTCCCACACCTGGGTAAAAGGAAACAATTCACTCTCATCTGGTACTGTGCACCCCGTGTGTGTCAGGGTGTCTGGTACTGTGCCCGTGTGTGTGTGTGTCACAGTGTCTGGTACTGTGCGTGTTCTTTGTGTGCGTCCTGCACACGTACGCTGCGAAGGATGTGTGGAGCCCACCGATACTGGGGGAGGAATGAAGATTGCAGAGGGTGATGTGCACCGTAGGAACTTACTGTCAGGGCAGGGTCCTCCTGTATTGTCCTGTAATTAATCTCTTGGAAGTAGAGGTTTAATTTCAGGATGCTTGTCCTGTAAAACAGTTAAAGTCATGATTAAATGCTGTTTCAGACAGTTTTATTCTCATAGATATTCTGCCCACTTACATGTTGTAGCAGTGTCTGTTATCGATCTCCTCAACGCTCCAGTACATTATTTTCCATTTTCCCAAGGTCACATTTTAAGGTGATGCCCCCTTTGTGCTGGACTCCCCCACCAGAGGAAATCATTTCTCTCGAATTTTTTAATCATTTTAAACACCCCAATTAAGTCAACCTTGGCAGTCAAATTTTTTTGATATCGCACCTGTGAAGCGTCCTGGGACGTTTTTCTACATTAAAGGCACTATATAAATGCAAGTTGTTGTTGTAAACCCTAATCTGTCGGGTTCAGCTGTACATTGGAGAGTGCATTCCCCAGTGTGTCTGCTCCTCACCGCTCCCGGGCAGGTTACCAGTGCAGGGTAGCAAGTGTCCTCTCCAGAATGCTCCAAATATATTTCAGGTTGTGGGAGCACGGAGCCTGATATTGGGCCAACTCCGGCAACTCACCTGTTCACGGTCACAGTGGTCGAGAAATCCCTCTCGTAGGACAAGACATGGTAAATCCAGTCCTGAAATTCAGATCAAGAAACACGTTTAGAGACTTTTCTTGAAAGGTTTTTTGGAGCAAATGCTCCGACGGGTCGGCAGATTTATGCGGCGGCTCACTGAGTCTCAAAGACCAGCACCGCCCAGTTTCCGTCCCTGGGCTGTGCTGAGATTGCCGAGGACAGAATAAGTTCTGTACCTGGCGATAACCTTGAGTCAGGGAAAGGAGAAATCAGCCAAGGTTGCCGCTCTGGATCATCAGTACATTACAGAGAGCTTGCTGTGCACAAATTGGCTGCAGCACTTCCCACATTACACCAGTGACCGCACTTTAAATGTACTTTATTGACTGTAAAGCGCTTTGGGACGTCCGGAGGTCGTGAAAGCTGCGCATATAAATGCAGGTTCGTTATTGTTTATCCAGTGCCTCTGCTTGGACAGTGTGTGCGTGCTTACTCTCAGACCAGCTGACCAGGGAATGAAAGACAGAAGCGGCACCCTGCACTCGGACTATCTGTTTAAAAAGAAATTATTGTCAGTGGAGTGCTCCAGGAATGGCTCACTCACACAGCCTCGGGGCATGGATTATCTCTTAAGAACCATAGATGTTTTTAGCACAGAAGAGGTAATTTGGCCCATCGTGTCTGAGCTGGACCTTTGCTGTATCAATCCCAAGCTAATCCCACTGCCCCGCTCTCTCCCCATAGCCCTGTATCAATCCCAAACTAATCCCACTGCCCCGCTCTCTCCCCATAGCCCTGTATCAATCCCAAACTAATCCCACTGCCCCGCTCTCTCCCCATAGCCCTGTATCAATCCCAAACTAATCCCACTGCCCCACTCTCTCCCCATAGCCCTGTATCAATCCCAAACTAGTCCCACTGCCCCGCTCTCTCCCCATAGCCCTGTATCAATCCCAAACTAATCCCACTGCCCCGCTCTCTCCCCATAGCCCTGTATCAATCCCAAACTAATCCCACTGCCCCGCTCTCTCCCCATAGCCCTGTATCAATCCCAAACTAATCCCACTGCCCCGCTCTCTCCCCATAGCCCTGTATCAATCCCAAACTAATCCCACTGCCCCGCTCTCTCCCCATAGCCCTGTATCAATCCCAAACTAATCCCACTGCCCCACTCTCTCCCCATAGCCCTGTATCAATCCCAAACTAATCCCACTGCCCCACTCTCTCCCCATAGCCCTGTATCAATCCCAAACTAATCCCACTGCCCCACTCTCTCCCCATAGCCCTGTATCAATCCCAAACTAATCCCACTGCCCCACTCTCTCCCCATAGCCCTGTATCAATCCCAAACTAGTCCCACTGCCCCGCTCTCTCCCCATAGCCCTGTATCAATCCCAAACTAATCCTATTGCCCTGCTCTCTCCCCATAGCCCTGTATCAATCTCAAACTAATCCCACTGCCCCGCTCTCTCCCCATAGCCCTGTATCAATCTCAAACTAATCCCACTGCCCTGCTCTCTCCCCATAGCCCTGTATCAATCCCAAACTAGTCCCACTGCCCCGCTCTCTCCCCATAGCCCTGTATCAATCCCAAACTAATCCCACTGCCCCGCTCTCTCCCCATAGCCCTGTATCAATCCCCAAACTAATCCCACTGTCCCGCTCTCTCCCCATAGCCCTGTATCAATCCCAAACTAATCCCACTGCCCCGCTCTCACCCCATAGCCCTGTATCTTCCTCTGCTTCAAATATTTATCCAATGTTCCCTTAAAAGATGCAATAGTCTCGCGGCATCAACCACTCCCTGTGGTGAAGCATTCCAAGCTCCAATAACTCACTGAGTAAAGAAATGTCTCCTAACCTCTCCCCTCACTCTCCGTGATAATTGTAAATTTAATTTAGAATCCATTTCCTAGTTTGTGTGAAGTTGCCGGGATACAACAAGCTCTTGACCCGCCTCCCATGAGACGTACAGCTGTGGCGCGGTCCCTGTACCGTCCCCTCCCCGGGTGGCCGTGTGTGACCTGGGTGCTGAGTGTCGGCAGCACTGGTCAGTCTGGCCTGGTCCCCACCACTGCTCCACCTCCCAGCAACAGCCGGGAGCAGGAACCCCGGCTGATTTCTCCCCCCCACACCCCCCTCAGACCAGGGGCACGGACGATAACCATCCCCATGATATCAGTGCAAGCTGAGTGTGGGGAGCAGGGATGGAGGAATGAAACCTGGGATTCTCCTGGTCCGAATAACTCAGTAGCACACAAGGGGGCGCAGTTACTGACTGAGCCACTGGGGGCGCTGATGAGATATTCCTCAAGATGTGCTGGGAACTCCCACCTACCTCAGAGGATTCGGATGGCCAATCTGCCATAGAGATGGTCAGTCTGTACTGGGTCTCACTGTAGGGAAAGAAGATGCTTGAGTGAGTTACTCCAAACACATCTCAGTCTGTCTTTATCCCTCAGCCATTCTTAGTCAATTCGTCTTAGTATCTCTTATTCTTTCTTACTACTCCCCATTGTCTGTCTCTCCCATCCTCTCTCACTCAATCTCTCCTCCCTGCTCTCATTTTCTCTGTCTCTTTCATTTCTCCTCTCTCTCTCTCCCATCTATCCTTTCTTAATTCAATTACTCCTCCCCTCTCTCTTTCCCTGTCTCATTCATCCTTTCCCACTCGCTCTTCCGCTCTCTCATTCACTTTTTATTCTTCCTCTCTCTCCCATTTCTGCTCATGAAACCTCCATAATATCCCCAAAATACATTGACTTCACAATCCTTCTCCTGATTGCCTGGCCCCTCCGTCGCCTGGCCCCTCCATCGCCTCGCCCCTCCATCGCCTGGGCCCCTCCGTCGCCTGGGCCCCTCCGTCGCCTGGCCCCTCCATCGCCTCGCCCCTCCGTCGCCTGGGCCCCTCCGTCGCCTGGCCCCTCCGTCGCCTGGCCCCTCCGTCGCCTGGCCTCTCCGTCGCCTGGCCCCTCCGTCGCCTGGCCCCTCCGTCGCCTGGCCCCTCCGTCGCCTGGCCCCTCCGTCGCCTGGGGCCCTCCGTCGCCTGGCCCCTCCGTCGCCTGGCCCCTCCGTCGCCTGGGGCCCTCCGTCGCCTGGCCCCTCCATCGCCTTGCCCCTCCGTCGCCTGGCCCCTCCGTCGCCTGGGCCCCTCCGTCGCCTCGCCCCTCCATCGCCTGGGCCCTCCATTGCCTCGAGCTCCCTGCCCCTGTGACCTCCATCCGCCCTATATCCCAGCATGCGCTCTCTACGCTTATGACACTGGCCTCTGTTTCCCGTCTCTCGGGGCACTGAGGCTAGTTGTCGTACCTGTGCTGCCACCCTGGCTGAGATCGGCTATCGCTGCACAGACTATGGATGGACGCTGGGATCTTGCTGCTGTGTGTGACTCAGTACCAGTAGTTTATTCACCACTCTGAGCTCTGGGGAAACCCCAACAAGTGCTATTTTTAATGGTCGCAATGGGGCAATTGTGCTTGTGCAATAAGTCTTGGCGTATTGGGCCCAAAAACCCTTGAGCCTGTTGTGCGGGAGTTTAGGGAGAAGCGGGAATCCCAATACGCTCCTGACCCACCCCGAGTATTGGGGCTCGTCAGCTTTACATATTTTGGGGGGGAGGCACGTGGCTGCCCCCACTGTGGGGGTGCGGGGGAAGATGGGGTGCCCGAGGGACACGGGGTTTGGCCACTGGTCGGGGCGGGGGGCGCGGGGCGGGCGGGGCGGGGCGGGGGGGGCGGGGCGGGGCGGGGGGCGGGGGGGCGGGGGGCGGGGGGCGGGGCGGGGGGCGGGGGGGCGGGGGGGGGGGGGCGGGGGGCGGGGGGGCGGGGGGCGGGGCGGGGGGCGGGGGGGCGGGCGGGGGGGCGGGGGGGGGGGGGGGGGGGCGCACTGCTTCGCTCAGAGTGACCCAACCTGGAATGGAATCCAGGAGTGGAGGCAAAATCTCCCAAGTCATTCAGGAGGCTGTGCACCGGGTGGAGGAGGGGCATGGGCTTCTACGGAAAGATGGCCCGAATGGCCGCCCTGGACTGTATGTTTGGGAGTTGAGCAGGACCGTACTCACTTGCAGGGCTGCTTGCAGTTCTCCAGACAGTCTGAATCCTCTGCTTCTATCTGATCCTTCAGGCGGTAGTAACAGTAACCTAGTGAAGAGGGACCAGCAGAGTTTAGAATTCACAAAATCACGGCACAGGAGGAGGTCATTCAGCCCGAACTCTGCAACTGGTGCCAGCTCCACTAATCCCATTCACCCGACTTATTCCCATAATCGTTTATATTTTCCTTCTTTGAGTGTTGTTGTTGTTTATCTAATTCCCCCTTCTGGGAATGAATGCCACAATCCAATAACTCCCTGAAAAATATCATTCTCCCTTCCCACTTTATACGGCCACTTCTAAGCCTGAGTTTTTGCCTCTTTTATTGGTCATTGATCAGTGAAAATAATCTTTCAGTATTTCAAATATTCACAACAACCCTTATCTACACCAGCCAGGTATAATACACTCTCTATATACAGAGACGGGACCCTGTCAGTTTAAGACACCCTCTATATACAGAGACGGGACCCTGTCAGTTTAAGACACTGACTTACCCCAGTTTGGGTGGTCCTTGTTGCTGCAGTAACGTGCCCCCTCTGGGAGAGGGTAGTTGTGATAGCCACACCCACAGTGCTTCACCATGTGATCCTGGAGACAGGACCGCAGACAGGTCTGAGGATAGAATACAAACAGAACATTAGAGAAACCAACATCATAGAGGCTTCATCCCCAGAGTACACTGTAAGTAAATTTACTACAGTTTACTGACCTCCCAATAAAGGTGCACAACTCTAATCCAAATGGCCTCTGCCACTTCCCTCCCTTCCCTGAGCCCACTGGGCCAAACTTCCTCTAAGGTTCCCCCCCTGCCCTAGCCCTGAATTCGCATCTTTCTCCAGTATCTCTCCGATCTCCCCTCATGCCCTCTCCGAACTCATCTTGTCTATGAGATCCACTTCCTGCTCCCTCGACCCTATTCCCACCAAACTGCTGACCACCCAACTTCCTTTTCTGGCTCCCATGTTAGCTGATATTGTTAACGGTTCTCTCTCCTCAGGTACTGTCCCCCTCTCCCTCAAATCTGCCATCATCACCCCTCTCCTCAAAAAAACAATCCTTGACCCCTCCGTCCTTGCAAACTACCGCCCCCATCTCCAACCTCCCTTTCCTCTCCAAAGTCCTTGAAAATAGTGTCGCCTCCCAAATCCGTGCCCATCTTTCCCGGAACTCCATGTTTGAATCCCTCCAATCAGGTTTCCGCCTCTGCCACAGTACCGAAACGGCTCTCATCAAAGTCACAAATGACATCCTTTGTGACTGTGACAAAGGTAAACTATCCTTCCTCATCCTTCTCGACTTGTCTGCAGCCTTTGACACGGTTGACCACTCCATCCTTCAACGCCTCTCCACCGTCGTCCAGCTGGGTGGGACTGCACTCGCCTGGTTCCATTCTTATCTATCTAATCGTAGCCGGAGAATCACCTGCAACGAGTTCTCTTCCCACTCCCGCATCGTTACCTCTGGTGTCCCCCAAGGATCTATTCTCGGCCGCTTCCTATTTCTCATCTGCATGTTGCCCCTTGGCGACATCATCTGAAAACACAGCGTCAGTTTCCACATGTACGCTGACGACACCCAGCTCTATCTCACCACCACTTCTCTCGACCCCTCCACAGTCTCTAAATTGTCAGACTGCTTGTCCGACATACAGTACTGGATGAGCAGAAATTTCTTCCAATTAAATATTGGGAAGACCGAAGCCATTGTTTTCGGTTCCTGCCACAAACTCCGTTCCCAAGCCACTGACTCCATTCCTCTCCCTAACATCTGTCTGAGGCTGAACCACACTGTTTGCAAAATTGGTGTCATATTTGACCCTGAAATGAGCTTCTGACCACGTATCCGCAGCATAACAAAGACCGCCTACTTCCACCTCCGTAACATCGCCCGTCTCCGCCCCTGCCTCAGCTCATCTGCTGAAACCCTCATCCATAGAAACATAGAAGATAGCAGCAGGAGTAGGCCATTCGGCCCCTTGAGCCTGTTCCGCCATTTAATGAGATCATGGCTGATCATCCAAATTCAGTACCCTGTCCCTGCCTTCTCCCCATATCCCTTGATCCCTTTAACCATGCCTTTGTTACCTCTAGACTTGACTATTCCAACGCACTCCTGGCTGGCCGCCCACATCCCACCCTATGTAAACTTGAGGTCATCCAAAACTCGGCTGCCCGTGTCCTAACTCGCACCAAGTCCCGTTCACCCATCACCCCTGTGCTCGCTGACCTACATTGGCTCCCGGTTAAGCAGCGCCTCGATTTTAAAATTCTCATCCTTGTTTTGAAATCCCTCCATGACCTCGCCCCTCCCTATCTCTGTAATCTCCTTCAGCCCCACAACGCCCTGAGATATCTGCGCTCCTCTAATTCTGCCCTCTTGAGCATCCCTGATTATAATCACCGAACCTTTGGTGGCCGTGCCTTCTGTTGCTGAGGCAGTAAGCTCTGGAATTCCCTGCCTAATCCTCTCCGCCTCGCTCCCTCTCTCTCCTTCTTTAAGACGCTTCTTGAAAGCTCCCTCTTTGACCAAGCTTTTGGTCATCTGCCCCAATATATCCTTATGTGGCTCGGTGTCAAATTTTGTCTTATAACAATCCTTGTGAAGCGCCCTGGGACGTTTAACTACGTTGAAGGTGCTATATAAAAGCAAGTTGTTTGTTGTGGAACAAACCCATTCCCATTATACAGAATCCCAATGTACCAAACCATTTCCCAATGAAAGTCAGTGTCTGTGGAACTGCACCCCAGTGAGAGTCAGTGTCTGTGGAACCTGTACCCCAGTGAGAGTCAGTGTCTGTGGAACCCGTACCCCAGTGAGAGTCAGTGTCTGTGGAACCTGTACCCCAGTGAGAGTCAGTGTCTGTGGAACCCGTACCCCAGTGAGAGTCAGTGTCTGTGGAACCTGTACCCCAGTGAGAGTCAGTGTCTGTGGAACCCGTACTCCAGTGAGAGTCAGTGTCTGTGGAACCCGTACCCCAGTGAGAGTCAGTGTCTGTGGAAACCGTACCCCAGTGAGAGTCAGTGTCTGTGGAACCCGTACTCCAGTGAGAGTCAGTGTCTGTGGAACCCGTACCCCAGTGAGAGTCAGTGTCTGTGGAACCCGTACCCCAGTGAGAGTCAGAGTCTGTGGAACCCGTACTCCAGTGAGATTCAGTGTCTGTGGAACTGTACCCCAGTGAGAGTCAGTGTCTGTGGAACCCGTACTCCAGTGAGATTCAGTGTCTGTGGAACCCGTACTCCAGTGAGATTCAGTGTCTGTGGAACCCGTACCCCAGTGAGAGTCAGTGTGTGTGGGACCCGTACCCCAGTGAGAGTCAGTGTCTGTGGAACCCGTACCCCAGTGAGAGTCAGAGTCTGTGGAACCCGTACCCCAGTGAGAGTCCGTGTCTGTGGAACGGTACCCCAGTGAGAGTCAGTGTCTGTGGAACGGTACCCCAGTGAGAGTCAGTGTGTGTGGCTCTGTACCCCAGTGAGAGTCAGTGTCTGTGGAACTGTACCCCAGTGAGAGTCAGTGTCTGTGGAACTGTACCCCAGTGAGAGTCAGTGTCTGTGGAACTGTACCCCAGTGAGAGTCAGTGTCTGTGGAACTGTACCCCAGTGAGAGTCAGTGTCTGTGGAACTGTACCCCAGTGAGAGTCAGTGTCTGTGGAACTGTACCCCAGTGAGAGTCAGTGTCTGTGGAACTGTACCCCAGTGAGAGTCAGTGTCTGTGGAACTGTACCCCAGTGAGAGTCAGTGTCTGTGGAACCCGTACCCCAGTGAGAGTCAGTGTCTGTGGAACTGTACCCCAGTGAGAGTCAGTGTCTGTGGAACCCGTACCCCAGTGAGAGTCAGTGTCTGTGGAACCCGTACCCCAGTGAGAGTCAGAGTCTGTGGAACCCGTGCCCCAGTGAGAGTCAGTGTCTGTGGAACCCGTACCCCAGTGAGAGTCAGTGTCTGTGGAACTGTACCCCAGTGAGAGTCAGTGTCTGTGGAACTGACCCCAGTGAGAGTCAGTGTGTGTGGCTCTGTACCCCAGTGAGAGTCAGTGTCTGTGGAACTGTACCCCAGTGAGAGTCAGTGTCTGTGGAACTGTACCCCAGTGAGAGTCAGTGTCTGTGGAACTGTACCCCAGTGAGAGTCAGTGTCTGTGGAACCCGTACCCCAGTGAGAGTCAGTGTCTGTGGAACCCGTACCCCAGTGAGAGTCAGTGTCTGTGGAACCCGTACCCCAGTGAGAGTCAGTGTCTGTGGAACCTGTACCCAAGTGAGAGTCAGTGTGTGTGGCTCTGTACCCCAGTGAGAGTCAGTGTCTGTGGAACTGTACCCCAGTGAGAGTCAGTGTCTGTGGAACTGTACCCCAGTGAGAGTCAGTGTCTGTGGAACTGTACCCCAGTGAGAGTCAGTGTCTGTGGAACTGTACCCCAGTGAGAGTCAGTGTCTGTGGAACTGTACCCCAGTGAGAGTCAGTGTCTGTGGAACTGTACCCCAGTGCGAGTCAGTGTCTGTGGAACTGTACCCCAGTGAGAGTCAGTGTCTGTGGAACTGTACCCCAGTGAGAGTCAGTGTCTGTGGAACTGTACCCCAGTGAGAGTCAGTGTCTGTGGAACCCGTACCCCAGTGAGAGTCAGTGTGTGTGGAATCTGTACCCCAGAAGACTCGTCTCTTGAGAACAGTTGCCGGGTTGTGAGTGAGGCTGCACCTTCAGGAGGGGAGAGGAAGAGCTGGAAAATGAGACAGGAACGTGTCTGATTAACGGGCTGAGGTACCTGCATCGTGTAGGTGGTGTTGTAAAGGGTCTTCACATTCACATCTGAACCATCAAACGTACAGCGACTGTAGGAACCACCCAGACGCACTATTTCATCCTGGCCAGAGACAGAAGACATAAGAACATAAGAAATAAGAGTAGGAGTAGGCCACACGGCCCCTCGAGTCTGCTCCGCCATTCAATAAGATCATGGCTGATCATCGACATCAACTCCACTTTCCCGCCCGATCTCCCTTGATTCCCCTAGAGTCCAAAAATCTATCGATCTCAGCCTTGAGTATACTCAAAGACTCAGCATTCACAGCCCTCTGGGGCAGAGAATTCCAAAGATTCACAACCCTCTGAGTGAAGAAATTCCTCCTCATCTCAGTCTGAAATGGGCTACCCCTTATCCTGAGACTATGCCCCCTAGTAACATATGAACAGTTAAGAAAGATTTGCATTTCTATAGCGCCTTTCACAACCTCTGGATGTCCCAAAGCGCTTTACAGCCAATGAAGTACTTTTGAAGTGTAGTTTCTGTTGTAATGTAGGAAACGTGGCAGCCAATGAGTGCACAGCAAGATTCCACAAACAGCAATGTGATAATGACCAGGTAATCTGTTTTAGCGATGTTGGTTGAGTGATAAATATTGGCCCAGGATAGCAGGGAGAACTCCCTTGCTCATCTTCAAAATAGTGCCATGGGATCTTTGACGTCCACCTGAGAGAGCAGACGGGACCTCGGTTTAACGTCTCATCCGAAAGGCGGCACCTCTGACAGTGCAGCACTCCCTCAGCACTGCACTGGAGCGTCAGCCTGGATTTTTGTGCTCAAGTCTCTGGCAGTGAGGTCTACTCTCACCGAGTGCCGGGGAGGATGGGTGAACCCGATGGCTCAGAGAGTGTGGGGCACTGAGTCAAACAGGCTAAGGAAGATCCCGGTCTGTGCTGACTTGGCTGTTGTCAGTGGGGCCAATGCTCCAATCGAGAAGCCAAAATGGAGGGGCTGCGAGCTGTAGAAAGGATCATCTCTCCTTCCCCTCACCTCCACTGCCTGGTTTGTATTTCACCTCAGCTCCTAGAGGTCAAAGGGCAGAGCGCCCTCCACCCCCCCCCCAATCTGTCACCCAATGCCAAGCGCTACACCTACCACAAAGATGCCAATGGAGGTCTCTGTGCCTGCCCTGGCGTACAGGCCCAGGTCCTGGAGGAATGGGTGGGTGTTCTGCTGGTGCAGCATGAGCCTGGCTCCAGCAGCGATGGAGAGGAAGGGGTTGTAATCCTCCTGAGAGATATCCAGCACCAGCTTCAGCCCTGCACACGAAGATCAACAATCATTTCAGGACAGATCCTCTCAGCTCTATCACCAGGAAGACTGGAAGAACATTCATCTCCACGCATACACTAACACTGGGTAAAAAAATGCTTTTATTCATTCTCGGCATTTATTGCCCATCCCCAGTTACCATGAGAAGGTGGTTTGATACGACTGAGTGTCTTGCTAGGCCATTTCAGAGGGCAGCTAAGAGTAAACCACATTGGTGTGGGACTGGAGTCACATATAGGCCCAGACTGGGCAAGGACGGCAGGTTTTTCCTGGGTCTTTCAATTGGACACTGGCACTTGATTTGACACTTGAGAGAGAGAGAGAGAGAAATAGATGTAAAGAGAGAGATGGAGAGAAAGGGAGGGAGAGACAGATAGAGAGAGAGAGGAGAGAGACACAGAGAGAGCAAGAGGCGGAGGTGGGGAGAAACAGAGAGAGACGTGGACAGACAGAGTGAGAGAAATGGAGAGAGAGACAGACGGATACACACACACAAAACACAGTGCAAGTGTTTCTGAAGTGGAAGATGAGGATTATTTTAAAGCTATGAAGAGAGACTGGACACTTAGGGCCGTCACTGGTGGATTATGGGATTGTTCCGCTGGCGCAATGACCGTGAAACCTCGGATCGGAGAAAGTGTCATTGCTGGCACAAAAACAAAGCCAGATTGTACCGAACTCTGCGCCGGGATTGGATGTTACCAGCGCCTCTCCGTCTGAACCCCAGTTGAAGATGTAACAGTTGCCGTAAGTCGGATGCACCAACTGCGTGAAGTTCCTGAAAGACAAGAGAGCAGAAAGAGGCGGTTTTATTCTCGGTTTTCATCCCCGTCCCCTTCTGACGTTCTTGACTCTTGCTGTGCTGAATTCCTGTTGGACACGCTGCTCCTATTGCCCCATTGGCTCAGTGACCATCCTGGTCTGCATTGTGTTGGCTGGCAGCAGCCGAGAGGGCAGTGGGAGCGCCGCGATTGGGGTCAATACCCCAGGGGTGGAGAGGCTCAGTCAGGGGTGAGCCCTCCCTCTATGCACTCTGCTCGGGCAGCAATGACGGTATCCCATCCCATTGAATCGTGGAATTCAGCCCATGGAGTGCTGGTGCTAGCCCCTTGACTGGAACCACCTGTCAGCAGTGGTCACTTGTGTGGGGTACTGGATTTCAGGGGTTACCCGTGGAGCCGTGCCTAATGGAATGGAACCCCGGAGGACAGGATCTGGGGAGAATATCAAATACCCTTCCTCTAAGATTTGGGCACCTCACGTCTTTATTCTTTTCCACTCATTCTCGGGATGTGGGTGTCGCTGGCATTTATTGCCCATCCCTACTTGCCCTTGAGAAGGTGGTGGTGAGCCGCCTTCTTGAACCGCTGCAGTCCGTGTGGTGAAGGTACTCCCACAATGCTGCTAGGGAGGGAGTTCCAGGATGTTGACCCAGCGATGATGAAGGATCGGCGATATATTTCCAAGTCAGGATGGTGTGTGACTTGGAGGGGAACATGGAGGTGGTGGTGTTCCCATGCGCCTGCTGCCCTTGTCCTTCTAGGTGGTAGAGGTTGTGGGTTTGGGAGGTGCTGCCGAAGAAGCCTTGGCGAGTTGCTGCAGTGCATCTTGTAGATGGTACACATTGCAGCCACGGTACGCCGGTGGTGGAGGGAGTGAATATTTAATCTTAATGGAATTGGGAAATTACTGATCCCGTCAGTGAAATGGTGCAAAACCAGTGTTAGGAATATCATGCCTTCAGTGACCCTCCCTCCCCCATTGGATAACACAATTAGGTCTCTGGCGGTCTAGTGGCTTAAGACCCTTTAAGACGTGGTGCTTCCTTCCAGTGGGGGAGGGGGTCCCAGAACTTACTCAAGGTTACAGGGCTGCCCACCGAAGAGGCAGGTCAGAATGAAATCCTCGCCCCGCTCGCCCATCGCCAGGCGGTCTGATGGAGGCACGTTTGACAGGATGCTCATGTAGTGCAGGGAGTACCACTCACTCATCACCTCCAGCACTGTGCTGAAGTTCCTGTATATACAGCCCGACCGGTCCTCATTGCACTAGAAGGAAAGCACAAACACGGAGTCACACTCACTGTGCACACTGCACTCATCATACCTATACTGTGCACACTACCCACTATACAAACACCACACTCATACTCTACATACTCACTTTATTAACACACTGTATGCACACACTGAACTCACCAATACTGCACTAATACTGCTTGAAACGCTGCAAACACGCACACACACCACACACACGTGTGCACGCACACGCACAGGCACATGTACGCACACGCACACATGTACACACACAGGCACACGCACAGGCACATGTGCACACACACATGCAGACACACATGCGCACACAGACACACATGTGCACGCGCAGCACAGACACATGTGCACGCACAGGCACAGGCACATGTGCACACACACATGCAGACACACACGTGCACACGCACACAGACACACATATGTGCACGCACACAGACGCAGGCACATGTGCACACACACATGCAGACACACACATGTGCACGCACACACACACACGTGCACACACACGTGCACACGCACACACACATTGCAGTGCCTTTGCTCACCAGTTGCAGTGCCACCTTGTAGCCCCCTGCCCGTGACCTCTTCTGTGTTGGTGAGTGGGTTTGACTTTGAGCCGGTCCCAGGACATGTAGAACCCTCTCCTCCCCCTGATCACTCTCCTCAATGATCACCAACGATGCTACCTTGCTCCAGTTAGTCTGTGATTGCGGGAGGTCCCCGGGAATGGTTCCGTTCTGGTTGTAAATGTAAATTCGTTCCAGTGCAAGTTTGGCAAACCCATCCAGATGCTGCAGCAGCTCCTTGGACCTTGTGTACCTGAAACAGGGAACAGGCCATGTGAACATCATGGACCAGGAGATCCTACCACAGCGTGCTCTCCAGCAGGCAGTGACTCTGGCTGGGGAAGAAACCGACAGTCCTTCAGGATTATCGCAACAGGAGGAGGCCATTCAGCCCCTCTCGGGTGTGTTTTCTCGGGTGTGTTTTCTCGGGTGTGTTTTCTCGGGTGTGTTTTCCACTGGGAGTCAATGGGCCGTGATCAGGAAGCAGGAATCTGGCCTGATTAACCCCTCGCTGGCCTGCGGGCACTGTGGCCAATGGCAATGGTCCAATCACTGCCACCCGGCTGAGGCCTGCTCACTCAGCACAGGTGGGAGACAGGTGGTGGGAGACGGGCGGAGGGAGACGGGCGGTGGGAGACGGGCGGTGGGAGACGGGCGGTGGGAGACGGGCGGAGGGAGACGGGCGGAGGGAGACGGGCGGAGGGAGACGGGCGGTGGGAGACGGGCGGTGGGAGACGGGCGGAGGGAGACGGGCGGAGGGAGACGGGCGGTGGGAGACGGGCGGTGGGAGACGGGCGGAGGGAGACGGGCGGTGGGAGACGGGCGGAGGGAGACGGGCGGTGGGAGACGGGCGGAGGGAGACGGGCGGAGGGAGACGGGCGGTGGGAGACGGGCGGAGGGAGACGGGCGGTGGGAGACGGGCGGTGGGAGACGGGCGGAGGGAGACGGGCGGAGGGAGACGGGTGTGGGAGACGGGCGGAGGGAGACGGGCGGAGGGAGACGGGTGTGGGAGACGGGCGGAGGGAGACGGGCGGAGGGAGACGGGCGGTGGGAGACGGGCGGAGGGAGACGGGCGGTGGGAGACGGGTGGAGGGAGACGGGCGGTGGGACCCCCCTGGTTCGCTCCGGACGGCACCTTCCCATCTTGTGCTTCCAGCGGGAACGCGGGTGGGAAGATCAGGTGTGTGACGCACGGGACTTTCCAAACGCAGCGATGGGGAAAGCGCCTGTGACGGAATTTCCAGGGGCACCCTCCAGACGGGAGAGACTCGCTGTCGGGAGCACCGAGCTCAGAATTTACCCCCCTGTGCCTCTCGGGGGGAGGGGGCGAGGGGAGCCCCTGGGTGAAATATTCCGACAGCACAGTTTTACCTGAAAGGGTTGGTGTTGCAGACGGTGACGGCGGGGAATTCCATTGCTCGGAAGCCAGTCCACAGGTTCACGCTGACCTCCCAGGACAGGTAGCTCTGGATCAGGATCCCCCACTGCCAACAGACCAGCCCCGTGAAGACCAGAGTCAGCACGAACCACACCATCCGCTTCTTGGGCCCCTCAGTCACAATGCGCTTGGGCCCGTGTGTGTTGGTGTTCTCACAGTACCAGACCAGGAGCCCGGTGTAAGTGTAACCGGGTCCTTTCTGCAGCCGGTGCAGTGCGCGGGTGAAATATTGCCGCACCTTCAGACAAGCCATCCTGCTGGGCACAGTGGGAAAGACCGGGTCATTCAGCACCTTCTCACTGTCACAATGCTTCACTTTACACAGCACATAAACCAAGTTCATAATCTCAAACTAATCCCACTGCCCCGCTCTCTCCCCATAGCCCTGTATCAATCCCAAACTAATCCCACTGCCCCGCTCTCTCCCCATAGCCCTGTATCAATCCCAAACTAATCCCACTGCCCCGCTCTCTCCCCATAGCCCTGTATCAATCCCAAACTAATCCCACTGCCCCGCTCTCTCCCCATAGCCCTGTATCAATCCCAAACTAATCCCACTGCCCCGCTCTCTCCCCACAGCCCTGTATCAATCCCAAACTAGTCCCACTGCCCCGCTCTCTCCCCATAGCCCTGTATCAATCCCAAACTAGTCCCACTGCCCCGCTCTCTCCCCATAGCCCTGTATCAATCCCAAACTAATCCCACTGCCCCGCTCTCTCCCCATAGCCCTGTATCAATCCCAAACTAATCCCACTGCCCCGCTCTCTCCCCATAGCCCTGTATCAATCCCAAACTAATCCCACTGCCCCGCTCTCTCCCCATAGCCCTGTATCAATCCCAAACTAATCCCACTGCCCCGCTCTCTCCCCATAGCCCTGTATCAATCCCAAACTAATCCCACTGCCCCGCTCTCTCCCCATAGCCCTGTATCAATCCCAAACTAATCCCACTGCCCCGCTCTCTCCCCATAGCCCTGTATCAATCCCAAACTAATCCCACTGCCCCGCTCTCGCCCCATAGCCCTGTATCAATCCCAAACTAATCCCACTGCCCCGCTCTCTCCCCATAGCCCTGTATCAATCCCAAACTAATCCCACTGCCCCGCTCTCTCCCCATAGCCCTGTATCAATCCCAAACTAATCCCACTGCCCCGCTCTCTCCCCATAGCCCTGTATCAATCCCCAAACTAATCCCACTGCCCCGCTGTCTCCCCATAGCCCTGTATCAATCCCCAAACTAATCCCACTGCCCCGCTCTCTCCCCATAGCCCTGTATCAATCCCAAACTAATCCCACTGCCCCGCTCTCTCCCCATAGCCCTGTATCAATCCCAAACTAATCCCACTGCCCCGCTCTCTCCCCATAGCCCTGTATCAATCCCAAACTAATCCCACTGCCCCGCTCTCTCCCCATAGCCCTGTATCAATCCCAAACTAATCCCACTGCCCCGCTCTCTCCCCATAGCCCTGTATCAATCCCAAACTAATCCCACTGCCCCGCTCTCTCCCCATAGCCCTGTATCAATCCCACTGCCCCGCTCTCTCCCCATAGCCCTGTATCAATCCCAAACTTCACCTGACGAAGGAGCAGCGCCCCGGAAGCTTGTGATTTCAAATAAAACTGTTGGACTATAACCTGGTGTTGTGCGACTTCTCACTTCTCTCCTTACTGAGTGATCATTTTAAATTGACCTTTTCCTCACTCACTCCCCAACCACAGGGAATGTTCTTTCCTGATTCACTCTATGGAAACACATCATGATTTTAAACAGCTCGATGAAATCTCCTCCAGCCCTCTCCGCTCCAGTATCTCAAGTCTCTGCTCAGGGCTCGAGTTTCTGGCTTGTGTCAGTATTTAATTCCCACTCCCGGTCTAGTTCCCCTCCAGTTGTGTTGAGTGTCTGGGAGATTGGTTTGACCGCTTGATTTGTGGTGTGGTTAAACCTGGAGTGGAGTGGGATGGGGCGAGTGTTTAACCTCTCGGCTCCTCGAATCCCGTTCGCTCAGGAGCCGAGAGCGGGACATTGGGGGGAGAATCGCTCAGAGCTCCGGCCAGTCGCCCTCCTGTCCCCGGGGAGCCGCAGCACCCGCGGCCGCTGCAGGAGCTCCCAGCCCCGGGCAGGGCGGACAGGGCGAGCCGCTGAACCTTCCCGCCGGCAATCAGGCTCAGGGAGCCGGGTACTCTCACTCATCCCCCCGGGCACAAAGAACTCGCGTGTTGAACATTTTTAGAAACATTACAAATCCATAAAATGTATAAAAACACAGCTATAAGATACAATTAAAACATTTACACAATTTCCATACTTTAGTATAACAAAGGAGCTTGATATATTTAACATTTCAGTGCAATATATAATGATAAAAGTAAATTCATAATCATGCAATTTCTAAGGAATTTGTGGTGTATTTAACAAATCCAGCAGAGATGCATCTATTTGCAGTTAGTGCGAGTATTTGTTGAATATTGGCAGATGTTTGATCAGGTTTCTGAGTTTTTTATGAGCAGTTTTTTAAAACTAAATATTAATATTAATCATTTTATAGATTTTTGATTTGAAAATTCTGCTTGATTGCAATTGGAAATTCTCTCCGTTTTACCCAGACTGGTCCGGGTTCAATCACAGAGAATCTCGCCGCCAGAAACAGGAGGGTCCTGTAAATAATATTCATTATCAACCCACCGAGTCCCCCACAACCTCATCCCAAAACACCAGACACAAACCCAGCAGACCCGGGAGAAAGTGGAACTTTAAACTGGGACTGAGACTGAGAGTTACTCGCACTGAGGAAAGAGGCAGGACACAGAGAGAGAGAGACAGAGAGAGAGATCAGCCTCACCTTCTGCTCTGCTCCAGTCTGTGGACCGGCGCCGGATGAACAACTCCAACTAAACCCGGCTCATCAGCGTGACCCTGTCAGCAAGTCGCCCGGATCAAACTGCTGCTACACCCACTCACTCACACTTTCACTCACTCACACACTCACACTTTCACTCACACTCACTCACTCACACATTCACTCTCTCACACACACACACTCACATCAGACACACACACACATACACTCACTCACACACTCACACATACACTCACTCACTCACACTTACACACATTCACTCACACTCACACATCACACTCACTCTCACACACACACACTCACTCTCACTCACTCACACACACACTCACTCTCACTCACTCACACATACACTCACACACATTCACTCACACTCACTCACTCACACACATTCACTCTCACACATACACACACTCACTCACACACACACATCACACTCACTCTCACACACACACACTCACTCTCACTCACTCACACACACACTCACTCTCACTCACTCACACATACACTCACACACACACACACTCACTCTCACTCTCACTCACACACAAACTCACTCATACATACACTCACATCACACTCACACTCACATCACTCACACTCACACACACATCACTCACTCACATGCACACACACTCACTCACACTCAAACACACTCACTTAAACTCACACACACTCACTCACACTCAAACACACTCACTTAAACTCACACACACACACATCACTCACTCTCACTCACTCACATGCACACACTCACTCACTCACACTCACTCAAACACACTCACTCACACACACTCACACACTCACTTTCACTTAAACTCACACACACACTCACTCACACTCACACTCAGCCAGTAATTACACATCATGGATGAATAAAGAAATAAGGGCAAAATGGAAACTAAAGAAACAGGCAGACACTGAGTACAGAGACAACAAAGGAGAGGATGACAAAAGGGAATACGAAAAGATTAGGAGAGAAGTCAAAAAATAATTAGGAGGGCAAAGAGAAACTGCAAAATTAAATTATCAAGGAATATAGAAAGAAATAGTGACGTTTTCTACAGACACATAAATAACTAAAGAAAACTCCGGATCGGGATCGGGATCGGGATCGGGCCACTCAGGGACACACCATAAACTCACAGGGAATGACAGCGAAATGGCAGAAATATGAAATAATGACTTTCCTCGGTATTTACCAGGGAGACTAACAGGGTGGACATGACATTAGAAGAAGAGAACAAACAAGATATCAAGACGTATAAAAGAGGCAATGTTACATATATTACTCAGGATATACGGCACAGAAACAGGCCATTCGGCCCAACCAGTCCATGCCGGTGTTTATGCTCCACTCGAGCCTCCTCCCTGCCTTTCCTCATCTAACAATCAGCATAACCCTCTATTCCCTTCTCCCTCATATGCTTGTCCAGCCTCCCCTTAAATACATCTATACTATTTGCCTCAACCACTCCCTGTGGTAGCGAGTTCCACATTCTCACCACTCTCTGGGTAAAGAAGTTCCTTCTGAATTCCCTATTGGATTTGTTGGTGACTGTCTTATATTGATGACCTCTAGTTATGCTCTTCCCCACAAGTGAAAGTGTCTTCTCTATGTCTACCCTATCAAACCCCTTCATAGTCTGAAAGACCTCTATCAGGTCAACCCTCAATCTTCTATTTTCTAGAGAAAAACACCCCAGCCTGTTCAATCTTTCCTAGTAGTGTCAGCTGTGGCTCAGTGGGTAGCAACTTGTCTCTGAGTCGGAAGGGACCTGAGCACATAAATCTAGGCTGAAACTCCAAGGGAGAGTGCTGCACTGTCAGAGGGGCAGTACTGAGGGACCGCTGCACTGTTGGAGAGGGCAGTACTGAGGGAGCGCTGCACTGTCGGAGGGGCAGTACTGAGGGAGTGCTGCACTGTCGGAGGGGCAGTACTGAGGGAGTGCTGCACTGTCGGAGGGGCAGTACTGAGGGAGCGCTGCACTGTCGGAGGGGCAGTACTGAGGGAGTGCTGCACTGTCGGAGGGGCAGTACTGAGGGAGCGTCGCACTGTCGGAGGGGCAGTACTGAGGGAGCGCCGCACTGTCGGAGGGGCAGTACTGAGGGAGTGCTGCACTGTCGGAGGGGCAGTACTGAGGGAGTGCTGCACTGTCGGAGGGGCAGTACTGAGGGAGCGCTGCACTGTCGGAGGGGCAGTACTGAGGGAGCGCCTTGCTGTCAGAGGGGCAGTACTGAGGGAGCGGCGCACTGTCGGAGGGGCAGGACTGAGGGAGTGCTGCACTGTCGGAGGGGCAGTACTGAGGGAGCGCTGCACTGTCGGAGGGGCAGTACTGAGGGAGTGCCGCACTGTCGGAGGGGCAGTACTGAGGGAGTGCTGCACTGTCGGAGGGGCAGTACTGAGGGAGTGCTGCACTGTCGGAGGGGCAGTACTGAGGGAGTGCTGCACTGTCGGAGGGGCAGTACTGAGGGAGTGCTGCACTGTCGGAGGGGCAGTACTGAGGGAGTGCTGCACTGTCGGGGGGACAGTACTGAGGGAGCGCTGCACTGTCGGAGGGGCAGTACTGAGGGAGTGCTGCACTGTCAGAGGTGCCGTCTTTCGGATGAGATGTTAAACTGAGGCCCCGTCTGCTCTCTCAGATGGGTGTAAAAGATCCCACGGCACTATTTTGAAGAAGAGCAGGGGAGTTATCCCCGGTGTCCTGGCCAATATTTATCCCTCAACCAACATCACCAAAAAAGAGATTACCTGGTTATTCCTGTTTGTGGGAGCTTGCTGTGCTCAAATTGGCTGCTGCGTTTCCCACATTACAACAGTGACTACATTCCAAAAGTACTTCATTGGCTGTAAAGCGCTTTGGGACGTCCGGTGGTCGTGAAAGGCGCCGTAGAAATGCAAGTCTTTCTTTTCCGTTCTGGTATCTTTCTAGTAAATCTTTTTTGCACCTTCTCCAGTGCCTCTATATCCTTTTTATAATATGGAGACCGGAACTGTTCACAATACTCCAAGTGTGGTCTAACCAAGATTCTATAAAAGGCCAAAGGCTCGCTTCTTTACAGGAATGTAACATCTCAGCTATAAGCGGGAGATTTCTTACCGAAATGTTAACCAGAACCGACAAAAAGAGGTGGCTCTCGCTATTTTGTGGGTTTATTTTCCCACTCCTCCTCTTTCTTCCCTGTTCTTTCCTCTCCCCACCCCCACCCCGACAGCACTGACTCTTGCTGGGGTACAGATCCACAGACACTGGGGTGCACTTCAGTGACTCAGCCTAAGTGGCTGTTATTCGCGTGTGAAACTGGACAGTAAGCCTCGGCACGCTATTTGACTGCAGAGGGCTTCACACCACAAGCCTGGCATCCTCAGGAGTGAGAGCCGAGGCTGATTATTTTCCCTACTCTCTCCCTTGCTCTCAGTGACGAAACCTGGGACCAGCTCAGTGCCACTGGGAAAAGCCCTGGGGTTAAGAAGGACCATGGCTTCGATGCAGATGGAGTTGGAAGCATTTTCGTTGCTCTGACTGAGCTCTGAGCCCCCCCCCCCACCTCTACCCCCCGCTGCCTGAGCAGAACATCTCCCCTCTCCAGAACCTGCCGGTCTTCCGCCTCATGGTCACACGGGAAGGTGCGTTTCACCACAGAGCCATCGGGAGGGGGAGGATGAGGGCTTTGATCACGTGATCTCCAGCGATCAGTCAGATGTGGCTTCGGGTAACACAGGCGGCGGCTTTAGTCACTTTGACTGGGTTTCCACACTGCCAGTCACAATCAGACCGGCAACAGTTAGTGTCGGGATTTACTGTGGCAAACGGAGGCAATAATCCCACCTTGCTCCCACCCTCTGTAAACTTCATCTGTGAAGCTCATCCAAAGCTCGGCTGCCCGTGTCCTAACTTGCACCAAGTCCCGTTCGCCCATCTCCCCTGTGCTCGCTGACCTACATTGGCTCCCGGTTAAGCAGCACCTCGATTTTGAAATTCTCATCCTTGTTTTCAAATCCCTCCATGGCCTCGCCCCTCCCTATCTCTGTAATCTCCTCCAGCCCCACAACCCCCTGAGATATCTGCACTCCTCTAATTCTGCCCTCTTGAGGATCCCTGATTAGAATCGCTCCACCATTGGTGGCCGTGCCTTCTGTTGCCTGGGCCCTAAGCTCTGGAATTCTCTGCCTAAACCTCTCCGCCTCGCTACCTCTCTCTCTTCTTTAAGACGCTCCTTAAAAGCCGGCCCCTTTGACCAAGCTTTTGATCACCTGCCCTAATTTCTCCTTATGTGGCTTGGAGTCAAATTTTGTTTGCTAATCGCTCCTGTGAAGCGCCTTGGGACGTTTTACTGCATTGAAGGCGCTATATAAATGCAAGTTGTTGTTGTTGAGATCAGCCTCCGACCACTATTTTCTTTTTTTTGGCTTTGCCTGAACTTTGACCGACTTGTGAGATGCACTTTGTTCTAAGCAGGACAAGGGGGCGATGATCTCGAGCTAGCGCTGAGTGCGAGAGGGAAGTTTGAGAGACGCAATGCGATCCAAATCTCCAAACTGCTGAAATCATTATTGTCAGTGGATTACTTAACTTCGAGTACAACCGAATGAAAAAAGGAAGGCTTGCATTTCTATAGCGCCTTTCATGATTTCAGGACATCCCAAAGCGCTTTACAACCAATGAAGTGTAGTCACTGTTGTAATGTGGGAAACGTGGCAGCCAATTTGCACACAGCAAGATCCCACAAACAGCAATGTGATAATGACCAGATAATCTGTTTTAGTGATGTTGATTGAGGGATAAATATTGGCCAGGACACCAGGGGAGAACTCCCCTGCTCTTCTTTGAATAGTGCCATGGGATCTTTTACATCCACTTGAGAGAGCAGACGGGGCCTCGGTTTAACGTCTCATCCGAAAGACGGCACCTCCGACGGTGCAACGCTCCCTCAGCACTGCACTGGGAGTGTCAGCCTGGATCTTTGTGCTCAAGTCTCTGGAGTGGGACTCTGAACCCACAACCTTCTGACCGCAGAGGCGAGAGTGCTGCCCACTGAGCCAATAAAACACAAAGAATTAACAAGTCCCAAACAAGATAGTTTGGTCCTCATCAGAGTACATGAGTGAACACACTGTCGCTGAAGCAATGAAATCTATCTTATAAGGAGCTGAATGAATATGTGGTTCCACAGATAGAGATAACTGAGCTGGCATCTTTGGAATGCCACTGATCAGGGTGGAGTAGATTCAGATTGAGATCTCGGAGTTTGTGTCCCTCAGGGGGACTTGCATTGCTCAGGGTTCCATCACTTTGCTGGTTTTTCCCTGGGGCTGTTCACAGATTGAAACAGATTTCATTTTCATAATACTTTTCACTACCTCAGGACGTCCCAAAGTACTTCACAGCCAATGAATTACTTTTGAAGTGTAGTCACTGTTGTTTTGTACACAATTGGGACAGCATGTTTGTGCACAGCAACATCCCGCACACAGCAAAGGAACGAGTAAGCAGATAATGTGTTTTGGCGGTGTTGGTTGAGGAAGGAATTTTTGCAGGGAACCGGGAGAACTCCCTTGCCCTTCTTTGAATAAGACCATGGCCCTTTTAAATGCATCCGAACAGGCAGCTGGGGTCTTTCAATGTATCATTTGAAAGACAGCACCACCGACAGTGCAGCACTCCCTCAGTACTGCACTGAAACATCACATAGAAACATAGAAACATAGAAGATAGGAGCAGGAGTAGGCCATTCAGCCCCTCGAGCCTGCTCCGCCATTCGATGAGATCATGGCTGATCATCCAAACTCAGTACCCTGTCCCTGCCTTCTCCCCATATCCCTTGATACCTTTAGCTTTAAGAAATATATCTAACTCATTCTTGAATATATTTAATGACTTGGCCTCAACTACCTTCTGTGGTAGAGAATTCCACAGGTTCACCACTCTCTGGGTGAAGAAATTCCTCCTCATTTCTGTCCTAAATGGCTTACCCCTTATCCTTAGATTATGACCCCTGGTTCTGGACTCTCCGACCATCGGGAAAATTCTTCCTGCATCTAGTTTGTCCAGACCTTGTCAGAATTTTATATGTTTCAATGAGATCCCCTCTCATTCTTCTATACTCCAGCGAGTATAAGCCCAATCGACCCAATCTCTCCTCATACGTCATTCCTGCCATCCCAGGTATCAGCCTTGTGAATCTTCGCTGAACTCCTTCCATGGCAAGAACATCCTTCCTCAGATAAGGCGACCAAAACTGCACACAGTACTCAAGGTGTGGTCTCACCAAGGCCCTGTACAACTGCAGCAAGACATCCCTGTTCCTATACTCAAACCCTTTCGCTATGAAGGCCAACATACCATTTGCCTTCTTCACCGCCTGCTGCACCTGCATGCTTACCTTCAGCGACTGGTGCACAAGGACTCCCAGATCTCGTTGCACTTCCCCTTCTCCCAATCTATTGCCATTCAGATAATAGTCTGCCTTTCTGTTTTTGACACCAAAGTGACACCTTGGATTATGTGTTCACCAACGTTCCCTCTAAGCTGCGCAGCAGTCAGCTTTTCCAGTGTTAAACTCCGCGCATACTCGAAACTGTGAATGGGACGCGCAGCCCCTTAAAGGGACCGAGCACCCAAAAAAAAAGGGGAAACATTGGTGCTCACGTCTCTGGAGTGGGACTTGAACCCACGACCTTCTAACTCGGATTGAGAGTGGGACCCACTGATCCAAGCTTGTTTAGACCCAGTTCCAGGAGAATAGCAACCACAAACCAGCTCCCTTATCACAACTCATGGATCCAAGAAGCACTGGATCTATGATCCCGACTGGATCAGGAAGCTGGATTTGACAGTATAAATAACCACGAGCTGGCTCATGTGCTGGTCTCCCAGAATCCAAATTAAACAAGTGCCTGCACCTTTCTATAGATTCCAGAGAGTTTGCCTTCACTCCTCTAAATAGAAAGACTTGTGTTGCTACAGCGCCTTTCACCACC
Source organism: Squalus acanthias (assembly GCA_030390025.1). Taxonomy (NCBI): domain Eukaryota; kingdom Metazoa; phylum Chordata; class Chondrichthyes; order Squaliformes; family Squalidae; genus Squalus; species Squalus acanthias. The sequence continues at coordinate 69,239,621 of CM059442.1, forward strand.
TCAGGACGTCCCAAAGCGCTTTACAGCCAATGAAGTGTAGTCACTGTTGTAATGTGGGAAACGCGGCAGCCAATTTGCGCACAGCAAGCTCCCACAAACAGCAGTGTGATAATGGCCAGATAATCTGTTTTAGTGATGTTGATTGAGGGATAAATATTGGCCCCAGGACACCGGGGAGAACTCCCCTGCTCTTCTTCGGAATAGTGCCATGGGATTTTTTACATTCACCCGAGAGAGCAGACGAAGTGTGGGGGAGTCCCTGAGGGGTAGACTGTCAGGGGGGGCGGGGAGTCCCTGAGGGGTAGACTGTCGGGGTGGGGGGGAGTCCCTGAGGGGTAGACTGTCGGGGGGGGGGGGGTGGGGGGCGGGGAGTCCCTGAGGGGTAGACTGTCGGGGGGGGGGGCGGGGAGTCCCTGAGGGGTAGACTGTCAGGGGGGGTGGGGGGGGGGGGGGGGCGGGGAGTCCCTGAGGGGTAGACTGTCAGGGGGGGGTGGGGGGGGGGGGGCGGGGAGTCCCTGAGGGGTAGACTGTCAGGGGGGGTGGGGGGGGGCGGGGAGTCCCTGAGGGGTAGACTGTCAGGGGGGGTGGGGGGGGGGGGGCGGGGAGTCCCTGAGGGGTAGACTGTCGGGGGTGGGGGGGAGTCCCTGAGGGGTAGACTGTCAGGGGGGGTGGGGGGGGGGGGCGGGGAGTCCCTGAGGGGTAGACTGTCGGGGGTGGGGGGGGAGTCCCTGAGGGGTAGACTGTCGGGGGTGGGGGGGGGGGCGGGGAGTCCCTGAGGGGTAGACTGTCAGGGGGGTGGGGGGGGGGGGGCAGGGAGTCCCTGAGGGGTAGACTGTCGGGGGGGGGGGGGGCGGGGAGTCCCTGAGGGGTAGACTGTCGGGGGGGGGGGGGGGGGAGTCCCTGAGGGGTAGACTGTCGGGGGGGGGGGGGGGCGGGGAGTCCCTGAGGGGTAGACTGTCGGGGGTGGGGGGGAGTCCCTGAGGGGTAGACTGTCAGGGGGGGTGGGGGGGGGGCAGGGAGTCCCTGAGGGGGTAGACTGTCGGGGGTGGGGGGGGGGGGGAGTCCCTGAGGGGTAGACTGTCGGGGGTGGGGGGGGGGGGGCGGGGAGTCCCTGAGGGTAGACTGTCGGGGGGGGGGGGCGGGGAGTCCCTGAGGGGTAGACTGTCGGGGAGTCCCTGAGGGGTAGACTGATCGGGGGGGGGTGGGGGTGGGGGGAGTCCTGAGGGGGGGTAGACTGTCAGGGGGGGCGGGGAGTCCCTGAGGGGTAGACTGTCGGGGGGGGGGGGGGGCGGGGAGTCCCTGAGGGGTAGACTGTCGGGGGGGGGGGGGGCGGGGAGTCCCTGAGGGGTAGACTGCCGGAGGGGGCGGGGAGTCCCTGAGGGGTAGACTGTCGGGGGTGGGGGGGAGTCCCTGAGGGGTAGACTGTCGGGGGTGGGGGTGGGGGGGAGTCCCTGAGGGGTAGACTGTCGGGGGTGTGGCCTTTTCTTTCCCCATTCGGTACTTGTGTTAAATTGAGAGGAATGTGGAGCGACCTGTCATAATCTGCTGAGTGTTGACATTGTGACAGTTACACAAACCCATCCAGTCCTGAATGAACTGGGGCTGCATTCACAGCTCCTCCCCAGGCAACTGGTTCTGTTGTGACTGGGAACAGAGCTAGAAATGGCAATGGAAAAAACTGTCTTTAAAAAAACTAGATAAACATCAGAGCTGCCTAAGGCTGTTAGTTACCTTTTGCAAATGAATTGAAGTTGAACGCTCTTCATAGAATCACAGAATCTTACAGCACAGAGGAGGCCATTCGGCCCATCGTGCCTGTGCTGGCTCTTTGAAAGAGTGATCCAGTTAGCCCCACTCCCCCCTGCTCTTTCCCCATTGCCCTGCAAATTTCCCCCCCCTTCAAGTATATCTCCAATTGCCTTTTGAAAATTACGATTGAATCTGCTTCCACCGCCTTTTCAGGCAGCGCATTCCAGATCACAACAACTCGCTGTGTAAAAACATTCTCCTCTTCTCCCCTCTGGTTCTTTTGCCAATTCCCTTCAATCTGTGTCCTCTGGTTACTGACCCTCCTGCCACTGGAAAGTTTCTCCTCAGTTACTCTATCAAAACCCTTCATGATATTGAACAACTCTACCAAATCTCCCCTTGACCTTCTCAGCTCTAAAGAGAACAATCCCAGCTGTTGGTCCACGTTTGCAGCCATAGAGTCATAACGGCACAGAAGGAGGCCATTCGGCCCATCGAGTCCGTGCCTGCTCTCTGTGGAGCAATCCAGTCAGTCCCATTCCCCCGCTCTATTCCCCGTCGCCCTGCAAGTTTATTTCCCTCAAGTGCCTATCCAATTTCCTTTTGAAATCATTGATCGTTTCCGCTTCCACCACCCTCGTCGGCAGTGAGTTCCAGGTCCTCACCACTCGCTGTGTAAAAAAGTTCTTCCTCACATCCCCCCTGTATCTCTTGCCCAAAACCTTAAATCTGTGTCCCCTAGTCCTTGTACCATCAACTAGTGGGAACAGCCTTTCCCCGTCTAGCCTATCCAAACCCGTCAGAATCTTGTACACCTCTATCAAATCACCCCGAAACCTCCTTTGCGCCAAGGAGAACAATCCCAGCTTCTCCAACCTAACCTTGTAGCTAAAATCCCTCATCCCTAGTAATCCAGAGGCCTGGACTAATGATCCAGAGATGTGAGTTCAAATCCCACCACGACAGCTGGGGAATTTAAATTCAGTTAATTAAATAAATCTGGAATAAAAAGCTCGTATCAGTAATGGTGACCATGAAACTACTGAATTGTCGTAAAAACCCATCTGGTTCACTAATGTCCTTTAGGGAAGGAAATCTGCCGTCCTTACCTGGTCTGGCCGATATGTGACTCCAGACCCACAGCCATGTGGTTGATTCTTAACTGCCCTCTGAAATGGCCCAGCAAGCCACAAAGTTGTAACAAACCGCTACAAGAAACAATAAGAATAAAACCGGATGGACCACCCGGCTTCGACCTTGGCACTGGCTACGGACACGACAACAGCACATCCAGCCCAGTTGACCCTGCAAAGTCCTCCTCACCAACATCTGGGGACTTGTGACCACCTAGAAGGACAAGGGCAGCAGGCGCACGGGAACACCACCACCTCCAAGTCACACACCATCCTGACTTGGAAATATATCGCCGTTTCTTCATCGTCACTGGGCCAAAATCCTGGAACTCCCTCCCTAACAGCACTGTGGGAGCACCTTCACCACACGGACTGCAGCGGTTCAAGAAGGCGGCTCACTACCACCTTCTCGAGGGCAACTAGGGATGGGCAATAAATGCTGGCCTTGCCAGCGACGCCCACATCCCAGGAACAAATTTTTAAAAATCCCTGGAACCATTCTGGTAAATCTCCTCTGCACCCTCTCAAGGACCTTCACATCCTTCCGAAAGTGTGGTGACCAGAACTGGACACAATACTCCAGTTGTGGCTGACCCAGAGCTTTATAAAGGTTCAGCCTGTTAGATATTCCTTGCTAGAGAGTCTAATCTGACCTATTATCGATGTATGCAGAGTTTGTGAATGGGGACTGGAGGAACAGAGGTCAGGCAGCACCTCAACCCTGAGGGCATTACATACCCCGCACCTGGCATTCTCTGGCATCCTGAGTACAAAACAAAAGCTCACCAATGGTTTAAACAGATAGTCAAACTGAGACACACACAGTACCAGACGGGAGTGAATCGTTCCCTTTTACCCGCTGTGTGTGCTGTACATGTACAGGAGCTGACACTGAGACACACACGGGCCGTTCAGTACCAGATGGGAGTGAGCCATTCGGGGTTTTAAATCACATTTATTTTTACAATGAAGGAAGTTAGACACCAGTTATAGGCTGTGCTACAGCAGCAAGCTAACACAATAGATATTCTACCCTCTCAAACAGGATGTGCAATTCGTGGCATTGGTTATGTGATAGAATCAAACATAGAACAACTTGTTTTGTACGGACTGAACTGGCTCCAGCTGGACAATCAGTAGTTTTAATGTTATTGGCAACGATTTGCAAAAGCATTTATTACTGATCGGATTGCAAAGATAAAAGGTGAGAAGACAGTGTACAGTTTCTGGAATTATGGAATCATTTGCTCTGAATGATCGCGTTATACTGGCTCGCCCCTCCCCCCTCCATTGGCTCCCCTCCCCCGCACTGGCCCTCTCCCCCTGCACTGGCTCGTACCCCCCCACCCCCGCACTGGCTCACCCCACACTGCACTGGCTCGTATCCCCCCACCCCCGCACTGGCTGCCCCCCCACCCCTGCACTGGCTCACCCCACAATACACTGGCTGCCCCACCCCCTGCACTGGGTCTTCCCACAATACACTGGCTCACCCCACAATACACTGGCTGCCCCCCCGCCCCCTGCACTGGCTCACCCCACAATACACTGGCTGCCCCCCCGCCCCCTGCACTGGCTCACCCCACAATACACTGGCTGCCCCCCCGCCCCCTGCACTGGCTCACCCCACAATACACTGGCTGCTCCCCCCCTGCACTGGCTCACCCCACAATACACTGGCTGCCCCCCCCCCTGCACTGGCTCTCCCCACAATACACTGGCTGCTCCCCCCCTGCACTGGCTCTCCCCACCAAACTGGCTCGCCCCCCTTACACTGGATCATTCGACTGCCAAACTAAACGACATTGTCAAACACCCATGCAACACTGCAATCAGTGACTGCAGGACTGCGTAGTGGCGGTGTCTGGGATGAAACCACTGCGTATCCGCAAGGTTTCATAAGTGGGGGGCAGCGTGTTTGGGACAGGGGGGCGCGGCAGCTGGAGGGCGGAGTTGAAAGTTGGCGGATCTTCGTCGCTGATGTAGAAGGGAGTTCCGTGAGCTGCGTTCCTGGGCGTCAGAGGCTCCTCCCCCTCCTTCCGCCACCACTTGCGTGCGGTCTGCGCGCCTTTCCGCGCGGCGATCAAGAACATGTCGATGAAGAACACTTCTACGATCTCGATGATGCAAACGACAGAGCAGCTCATCCACAGACCCAGCTGGCCTCCAAAGTTCGAGAGCAAGGTGACAACCTGGAACGAGAGAGGTGGAGGAATTAGCCTGGTTGCGGAGGAGCGGGTTGGGACTTGGGGTGCGGACCCCGATCGGGACACTGTGCTCCTGGGGTCTGCACCTCTTTGCCAGTTTTTCATTTCCTGCAGCTACTGTATTTTACTTCACTAAATGATTTATTTGGGTTCGATCATTTGTTTAGATTTATATTTTATCGCTAACAGCACGGGCTGTTAATGCTCACTTACAGAAAGTGGCCAACCACATCGATACAAGACAGTGAAGAATCTAGACTAGATATCGACACGGACATTGATGATGCAAGTCCCGTTCACCCATCACCCCCTGTGCTCGCTGACCTACACTGACTCCTGGTCCACCAACGCCTCGATTTTAAAATTCTCATCCTTGTTTTCAAGGGCCTCGCCCCTCCCTTCCTCTGTAACGTCCTCCAGCCCCACAACCCCCCGCTCCCCCCACCCACCCCCCCCCACCCCCCCGAGATCTCTGCGCTCCTCCAATTCTGGCCTCTTCCGCATCCCTATTTTAATTGCTCCACCATTGGTGGCCATGCTTTCAGCTGCCTAGACCCTAAACTCTGATATCCCCTCCCTCAACCCCCAGGCCTCTCTACCAACGGCCCATTCAAAATTCCGCGCATGGGCCTTTATTTCAATTTAAAAGCCGTCTCACAGGCTGCATGGGACCTCCAGAGTGTGGGCGTGCTGCTTAAAGGGAACATTGCTCTCCGCCTCTCCCTCCTGCTTTAAGACACTCCTTAAAATCTACCTCTTTGACCAAGCTTTTGGTCATCTGCCCTAATATCTCCTTCTGTGGCTCAGTATCAAATTTTGTCTGATAATCGCTCCTGTGAAGCGTCTTGGGACGTTTTACTACGTTAAAGGCGCGATATAAATACAAGTTGTTGTCATTCGTTGTTCTGTGCTGAATGAACTGACCCATTACGCTTCAAACTACTGCTGCCGGACAGGTGACTAGTGGATTATTACAGCAGCAGTCGGGTGGGATGGGATCATTCGTTCTCCAGCGGTCTGTCATTCAATTCAGTCCGATTCCCCATATCCTGTGTCCCTCCTTGAAGTGTTGTTTGGATGCTTTGGTCAATCAGCTAGCTGGACAATGTGTCGTTACCATCTATCACAGGCAGTTAAATATACTTGGCGTGGATCAATGAATCCAGCCATTCGTTCAATTCTAAAGCATCCCAGGTGATTGACATCCAGGGGTAATTGGCTTTGATTGACAGTTGAAGAGCAGAGTGGGAGTGCCAGTGATTGTCGTCTCTTCGATGGACTGTTCTCTCCATTCCTCTCCCTTCCCCGCCGGGCTAAAAGGGTTAAATTATGAGGACAGGTTGCACAGACCAGGCTTGTATTCCCTCGAGTACAGAAGATTAAGGGGTGATCTAATCGAAGTGTTAAAGATTATTAAAGGGTTTGCTAAGGTAGATAGAGAGAAACTATTTCCTCTGGTGGGGGAGTCCAGAACAAGGGGGCAGAACCTTAAAATTAGAGCCAGGCTGTTCAGGGGTGATGTCAGGAAGCACTTCTTCACACAAAGGGTGGTGGAAATCTGGAACTCTCTGCCTCAATAAGCTGTTGAGGCTGGGGGTCAAATGAAAATTCCAGAACTGAGATTGATAAATTTTTGTTAGGCAAAGGTATTACGGGTTAAGGAACAAGCCGGGTAAATGGAGTTGAGATACAGATCAGCCATGATCTCATTGAATGGTGGAATAGGCTCGAGGGGCTGAATGGCCTCCTCCTGTTCCTATGTTCCTTCCTATATTCCTCTCCTGAAGACCTTGACTCCTTTCTGGGTACAGTTTCAGCGATGCGTATTTCCATCCGGAGACTATTATTCATGTGTGAGCCTCGAGACTGATGGTCATCAGGCTATTCCATCACAGAGGCATCACAGACAAGATCACCTGACGCCCAGTTATGTCCACTTCTGGTCTATGTCACTGGATGCCAATCAGAAGTGGGAACCCTTACCAATTTTCCTCTCTCGAACCCATTGACAGTGAGATCAATGGGCCTCTGCTGTTGTCCCAACCGAGATCAATGAGCTCAGCACAGACCAGGGAACAAACCTGGGATCTTCCTGCTCTGTTTGACTCAAGCACCCACAATAACCTTTATGGGTCATCATGGGAGTCCAATGAGCATAATTCCAATACTTACATTGTTTGCAGCTGTCTCAGAGATGTTCCTCAGATTGAGATCTTTGTAGAAGATGCCCAGATTGGCCAACTCATTCCTGTCAAGTGGAAATAAGACCATGAAGTCTCAGTCTGTGTACTCTGTTATATACATGGCGACTAGACACTAGGCATATAATTGGCTAAACCCTTCCCCTTTACTTCCATTGTATGGCATCCCAGTGAAAGATGAAAGACTTGCATTTATACAATGCCTTTCACAACCTCAGGACGTCCCAAAGCGCTTTACAGCCAATTAAGTACTTTTAGAAGTGTAGTCACTGTCGTAATGTAGGAAACCCCTTCCCATTCACTCCCATTGTACAGAATCCCAATGGACCAAACCCCTTCCCATTCACTCCCATTGTACAGAATCCCAATGGACCAAACCCCTTCCCATTCACTCCCATTGTACAGAATCCCAATGGACCAATCTCCTTCCAATCTGTTTTGTTTTAAATGTCTGTTGTGAAGTTGAGTGGTGGGCCCAGTCACTGGGTTATCAAATGCCCTGCCGGGTGTGGTATTGAGTGAGCGCGTGTGCGTGTGTAATCCTACCATGGTTGAATTGCTCACCACCACTTACTGTCTCGGCTCAACACAAAGGATGTCACTGGGGTGAGGCACGAGAGGGTTCCAGCCCCATGGAACCCATTCCGTGGCGTTGAGGCAGCACCCTCAGGAGATTCAGGTGAGTTAACAAATCAGAACTTACTTTCTCAGCGTTCTATTTCCATGGAGCCCTTTTTCCCAGCTCAGAAGACGAAGGATCCATTCCTATTGGAGCAAGGACAAGGGAGTGAGATTATCCCATCGCATTCAGCAGCTCAAGCCAAGGATCTGGAGGGGTGCAGCCCAGTACCTCCACCAGCAGGCTGCATCTCTCTCCTCCCTCTCACCAGGTTCGATACACTCAATCACCAACTCAATCCAACGCCTTTAAAAACCGTCCACACACACTGCTCCACCCACTTCATCCTCACCCAGAAATAAATTACACAAGCTCACCAGCGCAGGGGACTGGGTGTGTGCGCGAGTGTGTGTGTGTGTGTGCGTGAGTGCGTGTGTTTGTGTGTGTGTGAGTGTGTGTGTGTGTGAGTGTGTGTGAGTGTTTGTGTGCGTGTGTTTGTGTGTGCGTGTGTGTGTGTGTGAGTGTGTGTGTGTGTGAGTGTGTGTGTG
>CM059442.1:69253577-69445724 GCA_030390025.1 Squalus acanthias
CTCTACAGGAGGAGCATTGACTGGACACTGGGCCCTACAGGAGCATTGACTGGACACTGGGCCCTACAGGAGCAGCATTGACTGGACACTGGGCTCTACAGGAGCATTGACTGGACACTGGGCCCTACAGGAGCATTGACTGGACACTGGGCCCTACAGGAGCAGCATTGACTGGACACTGGGCCCTACAGGAGGAGCATTGACTGGACACTGGGCCCTACAGGAGCATTGACTGGACACTGGGCCCTACAGGAGCAGCATTGACTGGACACTGGGCTCTACAGGAGCATTGACTGGACACTGGGCCCTACAGGAGCATTGACTGGACACTGGGCCCTACAGGAGGAGCATTGACTGGACACTGGGCCCTACAGGAGCAGCATTGACTGGACACTGGGCTCTACAGGAGCAGCATTGACTGGACACTGGGCCCTACAGGAGCAGCATTGACTGGACACTGGGCCCTACAGGAGGAGCATTGACTGGACACTGGGCTCTACAGGAGCATTGACTGGACACTGGGCTCTACAGGAGCAGCATTGACTGGACACTGGGCCCTACAGGAGGAGCATTGACTGGACACTGGGCCCTACAGGAGGAGCATTGACTGGACACTGGGCCCTACAGGAGCAGCATTGACTGGACACTGGGCTCTACAGGAGGAGCATTGACTGGACACTGGGCCCAACAGGAGCAGCATTGACTGGACACTGGGCCCTACAGGAGGAGCATTGACTGGACACTGGGCCCTACAGGAGGAGCATTGACTGGACACTGGGCCCTACAGGAGGAGCATTGACTGGACACTGGGCCCTACAGGAGCATTGACTGGACACTGGGCTCTACAGGAGGAGCATTGACTGGACACTGGGCTCTACAGGAGCATTGACTGGACACTGGGCTCTACAGGAGGAGCATTGACTGGACACTGGGCTCTACAGGAGCATTGACTGGACACTGGGCCCTACAGGAGCAGCATTGACTGGACACTGGGCTCTACAGGAGGAGCATTGACTGGACACTGGGCTCTACAGGAGCATTGACTGGACACTGGGCCCTACAGGAGGAGCATTGACTGGACACTGGGCCCTACAGGAGCAGCATTGACTGGACACTGGGCCCTACAGGAGGAGCATTGACTGGACACTGGGCCCTACAGGAGCATTGACTGGACACTGGGCCCTACAGGAGGAGCATTGACTGGACACTGGGCCCTACAGGAGCAGCATTGACTGGACACTGGGCCCTACAGGAGCAGCATTGACTGGACACTGGGCCCTACAGGAGCAGCATTGACTGGACACTGGGCCCTACAGGAGGAGCATTGACTGGACACTGGGCCCTACAGGAGCAGCATTGACTGGACACTGGGCCCTACAGGAGCAGCATTGACTGGACACTGGGCCCTACAGGAGCATTGACTGGACACTGGGCCCTACAGGAGCAGCATTGACTGGACACTGGGCCCTACAGGAGGAGCATTGACTGGACACTGGGCCCTACAGGAGCAGCATTGACTGGACACTGGGCCCTACAGGAGCAGCATTGACTGGACACTGGGCCCTACAGGAGCATTGACTGGACACTGGGCTCTACAGGAGGAGCATTGACTGGACACTGGGCCCTACAGGAGCAGCATTGACTGGACACTGGGCCCTACAGGAGCATTGACTGGACACTGGGCCCTACAGGAGGAGCATTGACTGGACACTGGGCCCTACAGGAGCAGCATTGACTGGACACTGGGCCCTACAGGAGCAGCATTGACTGGACACTGGGCCCTACAGGAGCAGCATTGACTGGACACTGGGCCCTACAGGAGCATTGACTGGACACTGGGCCCTACAGGAGCAGCATTGACTGGACACTGGGCTCTACAGGAGCAGCATTGACTGGACACTGGGCCCTACAGGAGCAGCATTGACTGGACACTGGGCCTACAGGAGCAGCATTGACTGGACACTGGGCCCTACAGGAGCAGCATTGACTGGACACTGGGCCTACAGGAGCAGCATTGACTGGACACTGGGCCCTACAGGAGCAGCATTGACTGGACACTGGGCCCTACAGGAGCATTGACTGGACACTGGGCCCTACAGGAGCAGCATTGACTGGACACTGGGCCTACAGGAGAGCATTGACTGGACACTGGGCCCTACAGGAGCAGCATTGACTGGACACTGGGCCCTACAGGAGCAGCATTGACTGGACACTGGGCCCTACAGGAGCAGCATTGACTGGACACTGGGCCCTACAGGAGCAGCATTGACTGGACACTGGGCCCTACAGGAGGAGCATTGACTGGACACTGGGCCCTACAGGAGAGCATTGACTGGACACTGGGCCCTACAGGAGGAACATTGACTGGACACTGGGCCCTACAGGAGGAGCATTGACTGGACACTGGGCCCTACAGGAGGAGCATTGACTGGACACTGGGCCCTACAGGAGGAGCATTGACTGGACACTGGGCCCTACAGGAGGAGCATTGACTGGACACTGGGCCCTACAGGAGGAGCATTGACTGGACACTGGGCTCTACAGGAGCAGCATTGACTGGACACTGGGCCCTACAGGAGCAGCATTGACTGGACACTGGGCTCTACAGGAGGAGCATTGACTGGACACTGGGCCCTACAGGAGCAGCATTGACTGGACACTGGGCCCTACAGGAGCAGCATTGACTGGACACTGGGCCCTACAGGAGCAGCATTGACTGGACACTGGGCCCTACAGGAGCAGCATTGACTGGACACTGGGCTCTACAGGAGGAGCATTGACTGGACACTGGGCCCTACAGGAGCAGCATTGACTGGACACTGGGCCCTACAGGAGCATTGACTGGACACTGGGCCCTACAGGAGCAGCATTGACTGGACACTGGGCCCTACAGGAGGAGCATTGACTGGACACTGGGCTCTACAGGAGCAGCATTGACTGGACACTGGGCCCTACAGGAGGAGCATTGACTGGACACTGGGCCCTACAGGAGCAGCATTGACTGGACACTGGGCCCTACAGGAGCAGCATTGACTGGACACTGGGCCCTACAGGAGGAGCATTGACTGGACACTGGGCCCTACAGGAGCAGCATTGACTGGACACTGGGCCCTACAGGAGGAGCATTGACTGGACACTGGGCCCTACAGGAGCAGCATTGACTGGACACTGGGCCCTACAGGAGGAGCATTGACTGGACACTGGGCCCTACAGGAGCAGCATTGACTGGACACTGGGCCCTACAGGAGCAGCATTGACTGGACACTGGGCCCTACAGGAGCAGCATTGACTGGACACTGGGCTCTACAGGAGCATTGACTGGACACTGGGCCCTACAGGAGCAGCATTGACTGGACACTGGGCTCTACAGGAGCAGCATTGACTGGACACTGGGCCCTACAGGAGGAGCATTGACTGGACACTGGGCCCTACAGGAGCAGCATTGACTGGACACTGGGCCCTACAGGAGCATTGACTGGACACTGGGCCCTACAGGAGGAGCATTGACTGGACACTGGGCCCTACAGGAGCATTGACTGGACACTGGGCCCTACAGGAGCAGCATTGACTGGACACTGGGCCCTACAGGAGCAGCATTGACTGGACACTGGGCCCTACAGGAGGAGCATTGACTGGACACTGGGCCCTACAGGAGCAGCATTGACTGGACACTGGGCCCTACAGGAGGAGCATTGACTGGACACTGGGCCCTACAGGAGCAGCATTGACTGGACACTGGGCCCTACAGGAGGAGCATTGACTGGACACTGGGCCCTACAGGAGCAGCATTGACTGGACACTGGGCCCTACAGGAGCAGCATTGACTGGACACTGGGCCCTACAGGAGCAGCATTGACTGGACACTGGGCTCTACAGGAGAGCATTGACTGGACACTGGGCTCCTACAGGAGCAGCATTGACTGGACACTGGGCCTCTACAGGAGCAGCATTGACTGGACACTGGGCCCTACAGGAGGAGCATTGACTGGACACTGGGCCTACAGGAGAGCATTGACTGGACACTGGGCCCTACAGGAGCAGCATTGACTGGACACTGGGCCCTACAGGAGGAGCATTGACTGGACACTGGGCACTACAGGAGCAGCATTGACTGGACACTGGGCCCTACAGGAGGAGCATTGACTGGACACTGGGCCCTACAGGAGCAGCATTGACTGGACACTGGGCCCTACAGGAGGAGCATTGACTGGACACTGGGCCTACAGGAGGCAGCATTGACTGGACACTGGGCCCTACAGGAGAGCATTGACTGGACACTGGGCTCTACAGAGCAGCATTGACTGGACACTGGGCCCTACAGGAGCAGCATTGACTGGACACTGGGCCCTACAGGAGGCAGCATTGACTGGACACTGGGCCCTACAGGAGAGCATTGACTGGACACTGGGCTCTACAGGAGCAGCATTGACTGGACACTGGGCCCTACAGGAGCAGCATTGACTGGACACTGGGCCCTACAGGAGCAGCATTGACTGGACACTGGGCCCTACAGGAGCAGCATTGACTGGACACTGGGCCCTACAGGAGCAGCATTGACTGGACACTGGGCCCTACAGGAGCAGCATTGACTGGACACTGGGCCCTACAGGAGCATTGACTGGACACTGGGCCCTACAGGAGCAGCATTGACTGGACACTGGGCCTACAGGAGCATTGACTGGACACTGGGCCCTACAGGAGCAGCATTGACTGGACACTGGGCCCTACAGGAGCAGCATTGACTGGACACTGGGCCCTACAGGAGAGCATTGACTGGACACTGGGCCTACAGGAGGAGCATTGACTGGACACTGGGCCCTACAGGAGCAGCATTGACTGGACACTGGGCCCTACAGGAGGAGCATTGACTGGACACTGGGCCCTACAGGAGCAGCATTGACTGGACACTGGGCCCTACAGGAGCAGCATTGACTGGACACTGGGCCCTACAGGAGGAGCATTGACTGGACACTGGGCTCTACAGGAGGAGCATTGACTGGACACTGGGCCCTACAGGAGCAGCATTGACTGGACACTGGGCCCTACAGGAGCATTGACTGGACACTGGGCCCTACAGGAGGAGCATTGACTGGACACTGGGCCCTACAGGAGAGCATTGACTGGACACTGGGCCCTACAGGAGCAGCATTGACTGGACACTGGGCCCTACAGGAGCAGCATTGACTGGACACTGGGCCCTACAGGAGGAGCATTGACTGGACACTGGGCCCTACAGGAGCAGCATTGACTGGACACTGGGCCCTACAGGAGAGCATTGACTGGACACTGGGCCCTACAGGAGCAGCATTGACTGGACACTGGGCCCTACAGGAGGAGCATTGACTGGACACTGGGCCCTACAGGAGCAGCATTGACTGGACACTGGGCCCTACAGGAGCATTGACTGGACACTGGGCCCTACAGGAGGAGCATTGACTGGACACTGGGCCCTACAGGAGCAGCATTGACTGGACACTGGGCCCTACAGGAGCAGCATTGACTGGACACTGGGCCCTACAGGAGCAGCATTGACTGGACACTGGGCCCTACAGGAGAGCATTGACTGGACACTGGGCCCTACAGGAGCATTGACTGGACACTGGGCCCTACAGGAGCAGCATTGACTGGACACTGGGCCCTACAGGAGCAGCATTGACTGGACACTGGGCCCTACAGGAGAGCATTGACTGGACACTGGGCCCTACAGGAGCAGCATTGACTGGACACTGGGCCCTACAGGAGCAGCATTGACTGGACACTGGGCCCTACAGGAGAGCATTGACTGGACACTGGGCCTACAGGAGCAGCATTGACTGGACACTGGGCCCTACAGGAGAGCATTGACTGGACACTGGGCCCTACAGGAGCAGCATTGACTGGACACTGGGCCCTACAGGAGCAGCATTGACTGGACACTGGGCCCTACAGGAGAGCATTGACTGGACACTGGGCCTACAGGAGCAGCATTGACTGGACACTGGGCCCTACAGGAGCAGCATTGACTGGACACTGGGCCCTACAGGAGAGCATTGACTGGACACTGGGCCCTACAGGAGAGCATTGACTGGACACTGGGCCCTACAGGAGCAGCATTGACTGGACACTGGGGCTCTACAGAGTGCAGCATTACTGACACCTGGTCTCTACATGGAGCAGCACAACTGAACGATGGGCACCGCTTACAGGAGGAGCATTGACGGTCACTGGGCCCACTACAGGAGCAAGCATTGACTGGACACTGGGCCCTACAGGAGGCAGCATTGACTGGACACTGGGCCCTACAGGAGGCAGCATTGATCTGACACTGGGCCTCTACAGGAGGAGCATTGACTGGACACTGGGGCCCTACAGGAGCAGCATTGACTGGACACTGGGCCCTACAGGAGAGCATTGACTGGACACTGGGCCCTACAGGAGCATTGACTGGACACTGGCCCTACAGGAGCATTGACTGGACACTGGGCCCTACAGGAGCAGCATTGACTGGACACTGGGCCCTACAGAGCAGCATTGACTGGACACTGGCCATACAGGAGCAATTGACTGGACACTGGGCCCTACAGGAGCATTGACTGGACACTGGGGCCCTACAGGAGCAGCATGACTGGACACTGGCCCTACAGGAGCAGCATTGACTGGACACTGGGCCATACAGGAGGAGCATTGACTGGACACTGGGCCCTACAGGAGCATTGACTGGACACTGGGCCCTACAGGAGCAGCATTGACTGGACACTGGGCCCTACAGGAGGAGCATTGACTGGACACTGGGCTCTACAGGAGCATTGACTGGACACTGGGCCCTACAGGAGCAGCATTGACTGGACACTGGGCCCTACAGGAGGAGCATTGACTGGACACTGGGCCCTACAGGAGCATTGACTGGACACTGGGCCCTACAGGAGCAGCATTGACTGGACACTGGGCCCTACAGGAGGAGCATTGACTGGACACTGGGCCATACAGGAGCAGCATTGACTGGACACTGGGCCCTACAGGAGCAGCATTGACTGGACACTGGGCCCTACAGGAGGAGCATTGACTGGACACTGGGCCCTACAGGAGCATTGACTGGACACTGGGCCCTACAGGAGCATTGACTGGACACTGGGCCCTACAGGAGGAGCATTGACTGGACACTGGGCCCTACAGGAGCAGCATTGACTGGACACTGGGCTCTACAGGAGCAGCATTGACTGGACACTGGGCCCTACAGGAGCAGCTTGACTGGACACTGGGCCCTACAGGAGGCATTGACTGGACACTGGGCCCTACAGGAGCAGCATTGACTGGACACTGGGCCCTACAGAGAGCATTGACTGGACACTGGGCCCTACAGGAGCATTGACTGGACACTGGGCCCTACAGGAGCAGCATTGACTGGGACACTGGGCCCTACAGGAGCATTGACTGGACACTGGGCCCTACAGGAGCAGCATTGACTGGACACTGGGCCCTACAGGAGCAGCATTGACTGGACACTGGGCCCTACAGGAGGCAGCATTGACTGGACACTGGGCCCTACAGGAGGAGCATTGACTGGACACTGGGCCCTACAGGAGGAGCATTGACTGGACACTGGGCCCTACAGGAGCAGCATTGACTGGACACTGGGCCTACAGGAGGAGCATTGACTGGACACTGGGCCCTACAGGAGGAGCATTGACTGGACACTGGGCCCTACAGGAGCATTGACTGGACACTGGGCCCTACAGGAGCAGCATTGACTGGACACTGGGCCCTACAGGAGGAGCATTGACTGGACACTGGGCCCTACAGGAGCATTGACTGGACACTGGGCCCTACAGGAGCATTGACTGGACACTGGGCCCTACAGGAGCAGCATTGACTGGACACTGGGCTCTACAGGAGCAGCATTGACTGGACACTGGGCCCTACAGGAGCAGCATTGACTGGACACTGGGCCCTACAGGAGGAGCATTGACTGGACACTGGGCCCTACAGGAGCATTGACTGGACACTGGGCCCTACAGGAGCAGCATTGACTGGACACTGGGCCCTACAGGAGCAGCATTGACTGGACACTGGGCCCTACAGGAGCAGCATTGACTGGACACTGGGCCCTACAGGAGGAGCATTGACTGGACACTGGGCCAGTATAGGGCCGACCTTTACTGGTGAACCGATGATTGGGAGGGAGGGGCTTCTCTCTGTAACGAGTGCTGAGAAGGTGCAGGGCTGTAAATATTATGGGGAATTCTTGCGATTCTGTATCTTTGGTGCGACTCTCCAGATAACTCTCACAGATAAGAAAGAAAGACTTTCATTTCGACAGCGCGTTTCACGACCTCAGGACGTCCCAAAGCGCTTTCCTGCCAATGAAGTACTGTTGAAGTGCAGTCACTGTTGTTGGTAATGGGGAAGGATTGTCAGGTTTCGGGCCTCAGGAACTTACTGACAGGCTGGTCGGCAAATCTTCTGGCAATCCAGCTGTTCCTGAATAAACCGGTCACGCAGTTGGTAATAGCAGGCAACTGTGGGAAAACAAAAGCAGTTTCTTAAACAATCGCACGATAACACGATAATCTCGCTCGATATAAACACAGAATTAAATCCATATAGTGCCAGATTTACACTGCCCTTTGTGTGGAGATGTGCTTCCTGATTTCACTTCTGACCAGCCTGGCTCTAAATTTAAGGTCCTTTTTTCTGGATTCCCCCAAAGGAAATAGTTTCTCTGTATCTACCCTATCAAATCGCTTAATCATTTTAAACGCCTCGATCAGATCCCTCCCTCAACCTTCTCCCGACGTCCTGCTCAACATTCCTCCCCCAACCATCACCCTCAAAGAACGGTTCAGTGGACATTCAACTTGTTGCTGTTTGTGGGGATCTGACTGTGCACGAAATGGCCGCTGCACTTACCGACACAAAAGTTCAGTGCGCTTCAAAGTGATTGGCTGTGTGGCGATCTTTGGGTGTGATAGGATGCTACAGAGGAAGTGTGAACTCACCCCATCCCGGGTACTTTGTGTAGTCGCAGTACTCTGCTTCCGCTGGCAGTGGCTTCTCGTAGTGGGCACAGCCACAGCTGCTAACCATCTCCATCTGAAAGCACGAGTGCAGACACATCTGTGCGGAGAACAGGAAAATTAACCGCGTTAGTCTGCAGCCTTTACTCTCACCGCTGGTGCGTGCCGGCGGCTGCCCCATGAGCTGAAGCCTTACCTGCAATGAGTATGTCTTGTTGTAGAGGATTGTGACAGGCACATCGAGTCCGTCCGCTGTACAGTCGCTGTACGGGCTGCTCAGCCTCTGCGATACAGTCTGAAAATACAGGAAAGAGGGCACTTTGGAAAGCATTGGAATTCTGAGAGTGTTCAGGAAGAGGCAAATCACAGCCAACAAGACCAATGAATGAGTGAAACTCGTGTACTAACACTTAATACATTCCTGGGTGCTATTTCTATGCGTGTTAACCCGTTAGCGGGAATTTAGCACAGTAAGTCTTCGTACACACACTGAACCAATCAGATCATCTGCCATTAGATCTCCCTGTCATAGATCTGAATCCCACCTACCCACCTTCTCTCCATCTCCCTCAATCCCACCTTCTCCCCATCTCCCTCAATCCCACCTTCTCCCCATCTCCCTCAATCCCACCTTCTCCCCATCTCCCTCAATCCCACCTTCTCCCCATCACCCTCAATCCCACCTTCTCCCCATCACCCTCAATCCCACCTTCTCCCCATCACCCACCTACCCACCTTCTCCCCATCACCCTCAATCCCACCTTCTCCCCATCACCCTCAATCCCACCTTCTCCCCATCTCCCTCAACCCCACCTACCCACCTTCTCCCCATCACCCTCAATCCCACCTTCTCCCCATCACCCTCAATCCCACCTTCTCCCCATCACCCTCAATCCCACCTTCTCCCCATCTCCCTCAATCCCACCTACCCACCTTCTCCCCATCTCCCTCAATCCCACCTTCTCCCCATCTCCCTCAATCCCACCTTCTCCCCATCTCCCTCAATCCCACCTACCCACCTTCTCCCCATCACCCTCAATCCCACCTTCTCCCCATCTCCCTCAATCCCACCTTCTCCCCATCACCCTCAATCCCACCTTCTCCCCATCACCCTCAATCCCACCTTCTCCCCATCACCCTCAATCCCACCTTCTCCCCATCTCCCTCAACCCCACCTACCCACCTTCTCCCCATCACCCTCAATCCCACCTTCTCCCCATCTCCCTCAATCCCACCTACCCACCTTCTCCCCATCTCCCTCAATCCCACCTACCCACCTTCTCCCCATCACCCTCAATCCCACCTTCTCCCCATCTCCCTCAATCCCACCTACCCTTCTTCTCCCCATCTCCCTCAATCCCACCTTCTCCCCATCTCCCTCAATCCCACCTACCCACCTTCTCCCCATCACCCTCAATCCGACCTACCCACCTTCTCCCCATCACCCTCAATCCCACCTTCTCCCCATCACCCTCAATCCCACCTTCTCCCCATCACCCTCAATCCCACCTACCCACCTTCTCCCTCAATCCCACCTACCCACCTTCTCCCTCAATCCCACCTACCCACCTTCTCCCCATCTCCCTCAATCCCACCTACCCACCTTCTCCCTCAATCCCACCTACCCACCTTCTCCCTCAATCCCACCT
Source organism: Squalus acanthias (assembly GCA_030390025.1). Taxonomy (NCBI): domain Eukaryota; kingdom Metazoa; phylum Chordata; class Chondrichthyes; order Squaliformes; family Squalidae; genus Squalus; species Squalus acanthias. The sequence goes on from CM059442.1 coordinate 69,264,220, forward strand.
ACATACCTTCTCCCCATCTTCCTCAATCCAACCAAACCCCTTCTCACTATATCCCTCACCTACTCACTTTCTCATCCCATCGTTCAACCCCCCTCTCTCTCTCTCTCTCTCCAAAAACACATCAAATTGCCCCCTGAGACCATCTATACTGGCTCCATTACTCTTTGGGTGATTAAGTCGCCCCTCACTTCCCTTCTTATTCCTAACGAACAACATTTTTAAATTGCATCACCACAGTTTCGTCAATTCCCTTAAGAATCTTTGGTCAGGTGACCTCAAAGCCTCCCCATTTCCTCCCTGATGTTTGTAGCTAGTTCCCAAACCGAGTGTGTAGAACATGGTGAGGTTCGCTGTGGTATCGGTCGGACCGGGATTATTAGCTCATGTGTTATATTTAATTCCCTCCGCCCCAGCCCTGGTGGACCAGATTCCCGTTTGGTGGTTTACCATGTCGAGGCCCATGGCCGTCTCGGTCGCAGTCTGTATCTCAATCCCCACATCTTCAATGAAGGGCTGCTCATTCTGATCGTGAATTGCAATTTTTGCTCCCATCGAGGTGACCAGATACGGATTGTACTCATTCCCATCCAGGTGCAGAGTCACCTTCAGGCCTGTGAGATAGCAAAGAAAGAAACTTGCATTTATTTAGCGCCTTTCATGACTTCAGGGCGTCCCAAAGCGCTTTACAGCCAATGAACTGTAGTCACTGTTGTAATGTAGGATTCGCGGCAGCCAATTTGTGCACAGCAAGCTCCCACAAACAGCAACGTGATAATGACCAGAATTAGTGACTTTGATTGAGGGATCTTTCACGTCCACCTGAGAGGGCAGACGGGGCCTCGGTTTAATGTCTCATCTGAAAGACGGCACCTCCAACAGTGCGGCACTCCCTCAGCACTGGCACTGGAGTGTCAGCCTGGATTATGCACTCAAATCTCTGGAGTGGGGTTTAAAGCCACGACCTTCTGACTCTGAGGCGAGAGAGTGTGACCCACTGAGCCGTGTCTGACACCGGCCGTCGTTCATTAATGCTCCTGTGTGACGCGGTTCGTTCTCTTTAAATCATTCCACCCCCCCAACCACCTCGGCTTCTCTCCCATTCTCTCCTGAAACTGGGGCTTTATTCATGAGGGCAGAGGTGGTTAAAAGGACGGTACAACATTATTAAAGTCTTGATATAGGGAAAACTATTTCTGCTGGGCAGTGAGTTGGTAACTAGAGGACTTTAAGAACAAAGGGAGAGGTTGAAGAAATGTTCTTAAGCAGAGGGTTGCGAGGATGTGGACTGCCCAACCAGAAACAGTGGAGGAAGCAGAATCTATCACATCTTTTAAAAGGGAAGTGGATAAGTACTTGATAAAGAAACATTTAAAGGGGTCTGGGGCAATGTTCCCTTCATTTTTTTTTTGGTGCGCGGTCCCTTTAAGTGGCTGCGTGGCCCATTCAAATTTTCGTGCAAGCGTTGTTTCTCCCATTTACAAGCTGGTGAGCGGCCTGCGTGGGACCGCCAAGTCGCTGCATGGCCACGCAGCTTAGTGGGAACGTTGGTCTGAGGAAAGGGCAGGGGAAGGGGTCCAAGGGGCATAGTTCCTTCAGAGAGCCAGCACAGGCACAAGGGGCTGAATGGCCTCCTTCTGTGCTGTCCAAGTGTGTAATTCTAGTTGCTATTGATTGCAGTCAGGCACTCACACCTATCGGAGTGTCCATGATGCGGAGATGCCGGTGTTGGACTGGGGTGGACAAAAGTGAGAAGTCGCACAACACCAGGTTATAGTCCAACAGCTTTATTTGAAATCACAAAGCTTTCGGAGCGCTGCTCCTTCGTCAGGTGAAGTGGCTTCACCTGACGAAGGAGCAGCGCTCCGAAAGCTTGTGATTTCAAATAAAGCTGTTGGACTATAACCTGGTTATGTGCGAATTCTCACTTCTATCGGAGTGTGACAGAGTGTTTGGTGTCAAGTTCAAAACCGCTGATAAGAGGACAATGGGCTGGAGCGAGTCACACATTGAGATGGTTATCGGTCAGCGTTTAAGATGGTTATTGGTCAGCATTTAAGATGATTATCAGTCAGAGTTTATGTGCAGGAAGAAGTCTATCTCGAAGGTCATCTACCTTGTGGTTATAATTGTAGCAAAACTTAAGAGGAGAATGGAAACTGCTGGAGGAGAAGGAAGAGAAATAAGGCTGGAATGGGAGATGGAAAATGTGAGGTAAGAGATTACTGAGGGTTTCCCAATGGTTCGTGAGTTAACCAGCCAGTAGCAGAGCTATTCAGACCACAAAGGATGCAGAGTTGGGCCCTGTTCTGTGCTGTTGGCTGGTAGTAGGCTGTAACAGCAGGGGGCCAGAGTAAAGGATATGCCATACCCGGGGACCCAGAGTAAAGAGTAAATCACACCCAGGGGCCCAGAGTAAAGTGTAAATCACACCCGGGGACCCAGAGTAAAGTGTAAATCACACGCAGGGGCCCAGAGTAAAGGGTAAATCACACCAGGGACCCAGAGTAAAGGATAAATCACATCCAGGGACCCAGAGTAAAGGGTAAATCACACCCAGGGACCCAGAGTAAAGGGTAAATCACACCCGGGGACCCAGAGTAAAGAGTAAATCACACCCAGGGACCCAGAGTAAAGAGTAAATCACACCCAGGGACCCAGAGCAAAGAGTAAATCACACCCAGGGACCCAGAGCAAAGAGTAAATCACACCCAGGGACCCAGAGTAAAGAGTAAATCACACCCGGGGACCCAGAGTAAAGAGTAAATCACACCCGGGGACCCAGAGTAAAGAGTAAATCACACCCGGGGACCCAGAGTAAAGGGTAAATCACACCCGGGGACCCAGAGTAAAGGGTAAATCACACCCAGGGACCCAGAGTAAAGAGTAAATCACACCCGGGGACTCAGAGTAAAGGGTAAATCACACCCGGGGACCCAGAGTAAAGGGTAAATCACACCCGGGGACCCAGAGTAAAGAGTAAATCACACCCAGGGACCCAGAGTAAAGAGTAAATCACACCCAGGGACCCAGAGTAAAGGATAAATCACACCCAGGGACCCAGAGTAAAGAGTAAATCACACCCAGGGACCCAGAGTAAAGGGTAAATCACACCCGGGGACCCAGAGTAAAGGGTAAATCACACCCGGGGACCCAGAGTAAAGGATAAATCACACCCAGGGACCCAGAGTAAAGGGTAAATCACACCCAGGGACCCAGAGTAAAGAGTAAATCACACCCGGGGACTCAGAGTAAAGGGTAAATCACACCCGGGGACCCAGAGTAAAGAGTAAATCACACCCGGGGACCCAGAGTAAAGGGTAAACTGCACTAGCAGAGTAAAATGTTGTACAAAATAATTTGAAGGCTCGGCTTTCTCTTTAACTTTTGACATTGTGCCTCTGTTGGAGGTAAATGTTTTTGCCTGGGTGGGTTTTACCGTTCTCACTGCCGCCGGTGATGGTCCGCAGAACGCTGCCGTTCTCTCCGCCATTGAAGGTGAAGCAGTTCCCGTGCAGGGGATGGTGCATTCGGCTGAAGTTCCTGCAATAGGGAGAGAGAGGGACACAAACCTCAGCAACTGGACAGGAAAACCCAACTGGCCAGCGCGAATCGCTCATCGGGCAAAAGGCTCCCATTTAGACAGCGTGTCTTCAGCCTCGGAGTGGTGTCCCCACGCAGAGTTCCATCGGTCCTTGAGTATAGAGGATTGAGGGGTGATTGGATCGAGGAGTTTAAACTGATAAAGGGGTAAAAACGGAGAAACTATTTCCTCTGGTGCAGCGCTCCCTCAGTACTGCCCCTCCGACAGTGCAGCGCTCCCTCAGTACTGCCCCTCCGACAGTGCAGCGCTCCCTCAGTACTGCCCCTCCAACAGTGCAGCGCTCCCTCAGTACTGCCCCTCCAACAGTGCAGCGCTCCCTCAGTACTGCCCCTCCGACAGTGCGGCACTCCCTCAGTACTGCCCCTCCGACAGTGCGGCGCTCCCTCAGTACTGCCCCTCCGACAGTACGGCATTCCCTCACTACTGCCCCTCCGACAGTGCGGCGCTCCCTCAGTACTGCCCCTCTGACAGTGCGGCGCTCCCTCAGTACTGCCCCTCCGACAGTGCGGCACTCCCTCAGTACTGCCCCTCCGACAGTGCGGCGCTCCCTCAGTACTGCCACTCCGACAGTGCGGCATTCCCTCAGTACTGCTCCTCCGACAGTGCGGCATTCCCTCAGTACTGTCCCTCCGACAGTGCGGCGCTCCCTCAGTACTGCCCCTCCGACAGTGCGGCGCTCCCTCAGTACTGCCCCTCCGACAGTGCGGCGCTCCCTCAGTACTGCCCGTCCGACAGTGCGGCATTCCCTCAGTACTGCCCCTCCGACAGTGCGGCATTCCCTCAGTACTGCCCCTCCGACAGTGCGGCATTCCCTCAGTACTGCCCCTCCGACAGTGCGGCACTCCCTCAGTACTGCCCCTCCGACAGTGCGGCATTCCCTCAGTACTGCCCCTCCGACAGTGCGGCGCTCCCTCAGTACTGCCCCTCCGACAGTGCAGCGCTCCCTCAGTACTGCCCCTCCGACAGTGCGGCGCTCCCTCAGTACCGCCCCTCCGACAGTGCAGCGCTCCCTCAGTACCGCCCCTCCGACAGTGCGGCGCTCCCTCAGTACTGCCCCTCCGACAGTGCAGCACTCCCTCAGTACTGCCCCTCCGACAGTGCAGCGCTCCCTCAGTACCGCCCCTCCGACAGTGCGGCGCTCCCTCAGTACTGCCCCTCCGACAGTGCAGCGCTCCCTCAGCACTGACCCTCCGACAGTGCGGCGCTCCCTCAGTACTGCACTGGGAGTGTCAGCCTGGATGATGCGCTGTGGAGTGGGATCTTCTGATTCAGAGGCGAGAGTGAGCTACCCACTGAGCCACGACTTAATATTTAAAGAGGTGTATTTACATATAAAGCTCAATATATAAACCTTGAATCACAGGGTCGTCCATCGAACATACAGCTGAATACCAGGTCGTCGGCAGAGTAACCCATCTGCAGTTTGGTTTGCTGTGGCACCTGTGCCATGATGTTGAGGTAGTGCAGCCGGTACCATTCCTGGATGGCAGTTATGCCCGAGTTGAATGTGTAGATGACGCAGGTGGAATTTTTATCATCGTTTTTGTCGCACTGTCACAGGGGAGAGGGAAACCAGAGAGAATCCATCACAGAGAGAGGCAACAACGCCACATGGTCAGCGCTGCCCGCTCGTTCCGGTCAGTGTAATCCCACTCGCCCCGCTCATTGCAGGCTGCTCGCCCCAGTCAGCGCTGCCCGCTCGCCCTAGTCAGCGCTGCCTGCTCACTCCGGTCAGTGCCAGGCCGCTTGCTCCGGTCAGTGCCAGGCCGCTCGCCCCAGTCAGCGCTGCCCGCTCACTCCAGTCAGTGCCAGGCCGCTTGCTCCGGTCAGTGCCAGGCCGCTTGCTCCAGTCAGTGCCAGGCCGCTTGCTCCGGTCAGTGCCAGGCCGCTCGCCCCAGTCAGCGCTGCCCGCTCACTCCGGTCAGTGCCAGGCCGCTTGCTCCAGTCAGTGCCAGGCCGCTTGCTCCGGTCAGTGCCAGGCCGCTTGCTCCGGTCAGTGCCAGGCCGCTTGCTCCGGTCAGTGCCAGGCCGCTCGCCCCAGTCAGCGCTGCCCGCTCACTCCGGTCAGTGCCAGGCCGCTTGCTCCGGTCAGTGCCAGGCCGCTCGCCCCAGTCAGCGCTGCCCGCTCACTCCGGTCAGTGCCAGGCCGCTTGCTCCGGTCAATGCCAGGCCGCTTGCTCCGGTCAGTGCCAGGCCGCTTGCTCCGGTCAGTGCCAGGCCGCTTGCTCCGGTCAGTGCCAGGCCGCACGATGCCGAGGTTGCCTTCACAAGGCCTTGGCAGAAACATGGGTGCAAAGCCGGGAACCAGCGTATCCAGGTCCTCCCCCCGGTCCCCCGCATGCGGCACTCCCCCTCCCCTCCCCCCCAGCCCCCGCACTCCCCCTCCCCCCTGGCCCCCGCCCAGGTTAGATTCGGGGCTCCCAAGCCTCGTTATAAGCTGGGAGGCTGGAGGTGTAACTCACCAGTTTGAAGCCGACCAGTTTGGCTCGAGTCTGCGTGTTGACGCTCCCGAAGGACTGGGATTTCACCGTCCCGTTGACCCTGTGGCGTCTCTTGGTGATGAGGTCAGATACGATGCTGTACTCCCGGTCCATCAACTCGATCCGCAGCAACGGAATGTTCCGGAACAGTCCGTCGTCTTGGCCTTCTGCAATGGCCTCACTCTGAGCTCGTGCCTGGCTGCTGTTGGGACTATTCGTGAAGTGGTAAAGCTCCTTGATGGCAATCCGAGTCGCCTGGTCTAGTTTCTCAAAGAGATGTCTTGTTGCATTGTATCTGTGAACAGACACGAGTAAACCCAGGGCCAATAGGAATTGCTAGACGGACAAAGACCAAGGTCCAACGAGTTCGCCTTCTACCATCCTGGTAGTCGCATGGTACAACGATAATGTAGTTGTTGACCAATCACAGCAATCAGTCTCTATCAGTGAGTCTACAACAGACCCAGACATGAGGTGAGGAAACCCCCAGTGGTGGAGAGCTTTGGGAACCAGAGGTCCAAAGTCACCCGTTCCTCCCGAGCACGCTACACTCACCACATGTCATGTCTCAAATGACTCAGATCCTGTGTCCCAAAATATTATTTTCTGAAAGAATTCTATTTAATTCGCATTTGAATGAATAAGAACATAAGAATTAGGAGCAGGAGATACGGCCCCTCGAGCTTGCTCCGCCATTCAGTAAGATCATGGCTGATCATCGACCTCAACTCCACTTTCCCGCCCGATCCCCATATCCCTTGATTCCCCTAGAGTCCAAAAATCTATCAATCTCTGCCTTGAAGATACTCAACGACTCAGCATCCACAGCCCTCTGAGTGAAGAAATTTCTCCTCATCTCAGTCCTAAATGGCCGACCCCTTTTCCTGAGACTATGCCCCCTAGTTCTAGACACTCCAGCCAGGGGAAACAACCTCTCAGCATCTACCCTGTCAATCCCCCTCAGAATCTTATATGTTTCAATGAGATCACCTCTCATTTTTCTAAACTCCAGAGATTATAGGAATCAACACTAACTGCTCCCACCGTCTCCCCAGGGAGCCACTCGCTCACTGATATAATGTTATGTCAATTCTTTCTCAGGAGGTGGGCGTTGCTGGCAAGGCGGGCATTTATTGCCCATCCCTAGTTGCCATGAGAAGGTGGTGGTGAGCAGATTAGTTTTGAATTTACCCCCCGCCTCCCCACAAGCGCAGGCCGTGTTCTCTGCTTCTACTGACCTGGGCAAGGTGAAGCAATGAATCGTCCACCATTGGGGCAAACAGTAGTTTCTTTGCTGATATCATCAGTTACTGTTATTTAAGGGTAAATTGAGCTCTCTGTGAGGAGCCACGCCTGTAGGGAGTGTAGGTCGGAGCACGTGGTCAGAACCGGATTGAGAATTCTTGATGGCTTGGGTAACAAGAACATTTGGCTCCCACCCCATCTCCTGCACAACCCCTCCCCCAATCCATTAAAACACAAAAGTGCAGTCAAATGCATGAAGAAATAGACCTGAAGAATGTTTACACACTGCATTAATAATCATAAATCAAAATATACTATGATAAAGTGAAACTGCCACCTGAGCAGGGGTCCATGTGCTAATCTGCCCCCGAGTGTTGCGCCCCTATCTCCGACCCGTGCCCCCTTTGTCTCCAGCTCTCCATTGGGAGTGTGGGTCGGAAGGTCAGTGCAGCAGCGTTATGTCCCCCTATCTTCGCCCCGCGGGTTAAAGTAAGGTTTGTCTGGTGGCAAAAGGATCTTGCTGAAGTTGGAAATAAAGAGGATAAAGGACAGCGGGGAAAGTATAAAGGAACCGACACCAAGCCATGGCGGGAGAAAGAAGAAAGCCTTGCATTTCTCCAGCGCCTTTCACAGCCTCAGGACATCCCAAAGTGCTTTACAGCCAATGAAATACTCTTGAAGTGGAGTCGCTGCTGTAATGTAGGAAATGCAGCAGCCAATTGCGCTCAGCAAGATCCCACAAACAGCAATGAGATAATGACCAGATAATCTGTTTTAGTGATGTTGATTGAGGGATAAATATTGGCCCCAGGACACCAGGGAGAACTCCCCTGCTCTTCTTCGAAATAGTGCCATGGGATCTTTTACGTCCACCTGAGAGCAGACGGGGCCTCGGTTTAACGTCTCATCTGAAGACGGCACCTCCGACAGTGCGGCACTCCCTCAGTACTGCTCTGGGAGTGTCAGCCTAGATTATGTGCTCAACTCTCTGGAGTGGGGCTTGAACCCACAACCTCCTGACTCAGAGGCGAGAGTGCTACCCACCGAGCCACAGCTGACACTCAAGTACAATCCTGCTCCCGTATCTGGGGAGGCCCCTCTCTCACGCTCCTGCACAAGAAATGGCTTGTTGTCTGTCTGTTTGGGGGTCTTTCTCTCACTCCCAGCCTCCACCCTCTATCTCTCTTCCCCAACCCTTTCTATCTTATTGATACTACGATGGTCAGCGTTCTGTGTGCAGATTGGCTGCCGTGTTTCCCACATTACAACAGTGACTACACTTGAAAAGTACTTCATTGGCTGTAAAGCGCTTTGGGGCGTCCTGAGGTTGCGAAAGGCGCTATAGAAATGGGAGGTCTTTCTTTCGGACAGACCCTGGGCTTCGCAGAGAGTGCAGAGTTAGCGAGAGGCTGAAGGTTCAAGGGGTCGATGGTCGCAGCCACTGACCTGTAGGGGTTTATGTTGCAGATGGTGACGGCGGGGAAGGTGATCTCCTGGAACTGGACGGTGATGGTGACGGAGGCGGTGTAGTAGGAGGCGATGAGGAGGGCGCACTGCCAGAAGATGATGCCCACCGTGCCTGAATGTCAGGATCACCCAGGCTGCCCGGCGCAGCCGGCCTCTCGACACCACGATCCGGCGGCAGCCGTGGGTGTTGGTGTGGTAGCAGTACCATCGCACCAGCTCGTAGGCACTCGCTGCTTGCGGTCCCGTCACCGGCAGCTTCTCTTTGATCTTCTCCTTCAGTCGCTTTGTTCCCGATTCCATGGCGTCCCCGCGACGGGATCTCAGCAGAGGAAGAGGTTCCACCGTAAACTCTACAGGAACGTCAAGTACAGTCTCCCCTCCCCTCCCCATGCCCCCGCCCCATCCCCACCTCCTCTCGATGCCCCCTCCTCTTCTCGTGCCCTCCACCTTTATCTCCCCCTCCCCTCCGCCTCTCCCCTCCCTCCCCTCTCCCCGCCCCTCCCTGTAGAATAGAAACTTGTCTACCTCCCACGGCATTGCTCAAATACAAAATAAATAGCACGAACATTGTCGGCCCGATTTTAACCGATCCCGCATGGGCAGAAAAGAGGCGGGTTCAGGTCGGAACTCATTGAGGTCACTGGTGAGTAAAATTGGGTGGAGTGTAAAACGGGCATCCAACTCGAACAATAATGATGCTGCTTCCCACAGTTGAATAGCCAACATGTGCTCAAGCCTGGCTCTTTTGGTCAGTATTATTTTAATTGATTTACAGCCGACAGCAAGGAAAGAATGCCCACATCGGAGGAAAAACCCGGGGGAGAATAAGCAACTCCACACCCCAGAAAAAAATCAGTGCACGGTGGGTGGGTCTACAGAAAAGGAAAGAATGATGAACCCCTTTAACCAAAGATCCATCTGCCTTTATATATAAGTTTCCCTTTTTTTAAGTGATCAGAGTTGTTCTCTCCCAGAGACACCGTGAATTAATAAATAAATACTGTGTAATCGATTCCCTCACTGTACCTTTACCTGAAGAAGGAGCAGCGCTCCGAAAGCTCGTAATTTTAAATAAAACTGTTGGACTATAACCTGGTGTTGTGCAACTTCTCAATTAATAAATAAGTATTCACTAACTCCATCTCCCCAAAGTGTTTGGGGGGATTTACCGCCCCTTGCCCACAGTTAAAAAAGTTTTGAAGCGCTTCTTTCCCTAAACTAAAAAAAACCCACAATGAGACTGCAGATGCTTGAGTTAAAATCATCAGTTCCCGGAGTCATGTCAGAGCAAATCATGAACCTTACCAGAAACTGTCCTCTCTCCTATCAATCAATCCCATTAAATGTGAGAAGTCGCACAACACCAGGTTATAGTCCAACAGTTTTATTTGAAATCACAAGCTTTCGGAGCGGCTGCTCCTTCGTCAGGTGAAGTTCACCCGACGAAGGAGCAGCGCTCCGAAAGCTTGTGATTTCAAATAAAACTGTTGGACTATAACCTGGTGTTGTGCGACTTCTCACATTTGTCCACCCCAGTCCAACACCGGCATCTCCACATCAATCCCATTAAACTCCACTTTCAAAAGTTCAGGGGGAGCAAAAAAAGTTTCAGTCAAACTCGATGGTTAACTAGTTATTAAAAAGTTTTTACCAACACCCCAGTGAGATTTAGTTTAACTGCACTCACTGCGAAAGCTCCCTTTCAATATTATTACAGTTTAAATTACTTTCTAACTGGAGATAATTCACTTTAAAAAAAAGCTGAACATACCTGTTTGGGGAGTGAGGGACACGGAGCTGCAGTTTAACTGAGCGATCCCTGGAAAGTGGGGTTGCAGAGTCCTGGAGTCAGTGCCTGGCTTGTTGGGCAGTGAGACTAGATTCGACTCCCAGCTCCGGCTGCGCAAACCCAGCCCCAGGGGAAGGGACTGCTCCAGGACTCACAGTGACACCTTCTGGTACAGCTCCCAGGCAATGACCTGACAGTCCCGTTTATATATTGCACTGGTTCGCAAACTCCAAGGTTGAAGGACACCTTTTCAAATGGATTAGTAATCACGGACCCCCCTCCCCCATCTAAATTAAAGCACGATATAATATGAAAGTGCTGCATGTAAAGAGTGTTTTAATAATGCTTTTAAGAAAACAGGTATTTACTTACAGATATCAGTGGGATGGGCGTGCCTGCTTCTCACACAAATTCTGGGCACTCCGCAGCAACAGATGGCCACTATTGGCCGCTTAGTACTGGACAACTGTTAAAGCCGTCAGCAGGCTGGCCAAGGTGAGTGAGGGCACGACACCCGCGCACCTGCTGGGACGCTGCTGGAAGCACCACTCACTGCTGGCTTGTACCTGTTTTTGGGAACACGTTCAGGCCCGTGTTTGAAGGGCCCCGCCGGCGCTCTGATCACGTGTCGGGAGGACGGCGCAGGGTTGCAGCGCCAGGGAGGGGAATCGGCTCGACCAGCAGGGAGCGCTCGTTGCAAAGTGAGTGAGAGCTGTGGGCCTCTGTGAGGAGGCGGGCCCGGCCGTTGAGAATAATTCCCGGGAACTGAATCAGTGTGGGTTTTATAAAGAGGAGCAGGCTTGAAATTACCTCCAGTCGTGGACTCCCGGACAGACATATATTGATTCCTGGGATGAGAGGCTTGTCCTATGAGGAGAGATTGAGTAGATTGGGCCTCTACTCTCTGGAGTTTAGAAGAATGAGAGCTGATCTCATTGAAACATATAAGATTCTGAGGGGAATGGACAGGGTAGATGCTGAGAGGCTGTTTCCCCTGGCTGGAGAGTCTAGAACCAGGGGCATAAGGGGTCGGCTATTTAAGACTGAGATGAAGAATTTCTTCACTGAGGGTTGTGAATCTTTGGAATTCACTGCCCCAAAGGGCTGTGGATGCTCAGTCGTTGAGTATATTCAAGGTTGAGATCGATAGATTTTTGGACTCGAGAGGAATCGAGGGATACGGGGATAGGGCAGGAAGGTGGAGTTGAGGTCGAAGATCAGCCATGATCATATTGAATGGCGGAGCAGGCTCGAGGGGCCGTATGGCCGACTCCTGCTCCTAATTCGTATGATTTTATGTTCTTAAACTGGGCTTTATGTCCCAGGGAAATCGAGAAATTGAAGAAAGCTGGGAGACCAAACTAAACAACAGTTAAAGAAACTGAATAAATGAGAACATTACAGAAAATACAAATCATTATCCAGCAGATTTGTCAGGGTGTGGGTAACACTCGCAAGGCCAGTATTCATTGCCCATCCTACCTGCGAATAGTGATTGACGTTACAACTGAGCGACCTGTTCCAGCACCTGAGGGACTGCAAGGGGCACCAATTGCTGCAGGTTTTAGATGTAAAACAGGCACAAATATAGCAGTGGGAGGGCCTACACCCAATCTGCACAGGCATTGGTCCAACGGCAAAATTTGTGGGAGCCCATTTTTTAGACGTCTCGGCTGGGTGTGAAACACACTGGGCTGGGTGTGAGACACACTGGGCTGGGTGTGAGACACTGGGCTGGGTGTGAGACACTGGGCTGGGTGTGAGACACACTGGGCTGGGTGTGAAACACACTGGGCTGGGTGTGAGACACACTGGGCTGGGTGTGAGACACACTGGGCTGGGTGTGAGACACACTGGGCTGGGTGTGAGACACACTGGGCTGGGTGTGAAACACACTGGGCTGGGTGTGAGACACACTGGGCTGGGTGTGAGACACACTGGGCTGGGTGTGAGACACACTGGGCTGGGTGTGAAACACACTGGGCTGGGTGTGAAACACACTGGGCTGGGTGTGAGACACTGGGCTGGGTGTGAGACACACTGGGCTGGGTGTGAAACACACTGGGCTGGGTGTGAGACACACTGGGCTGGGTGTGAGACACTGGGCTGGGTGTGAAACACACTGGGCTGGGTGTGAGACACACTGGGCTGGGTGTGAGACACTGGGCTGGGTGTGAAACACACTGGGCTGGGTGTGAGACACTGGGCTGGGTGTGAGACACACTGGGCTGGGTGTGAGACACTGGGCTGGGTGTGAAACACACTGGGCTGGGTGTGAGACACACTGGGCTGGGTGTGAAACACACTGGGCTGGGTGTGAAACACACTGGGCTGGGTGTGAGACACACTGGGCTGGGTGTGAAACACTGGGCTGGGTGTGAGACACACTGGGCTGGGTGTGAGACACTGGGCTGGGTGTGAAACACACTGGGCTGGGTGTGAGACACACTGGGCTGGGTGTGAAACACACTGGGCTGGGTGTGAAACACACTGGGCTGGGTGTGAGACACACTGGGCTGGGTGTGAAACACTGGGCTGGGTGTGAGACACACTGGGCTGGGTGTGAAACACACTGGGCTGGGTGTGAAACACACTGGGCTGGGTGTGAGACACACTGGGCTGGGTGTGAAACACTGGGCTGGGTGTGAGACACACTGGGCTGGGTGTGAGACACACTGGGCTGGGTGTGAGACACACTGGGCTGGGTGTGAGACACACTGGGCTGGGTGTGAGACACTGGGCTGGGTGTGAAACACACTGGGCTGGGTGTGAAACACACTGGGCTGGGTGTGAAACACACTGGGCTGGGTGTGAAACACACTGGGCTGGGTGTGAGACACTGGGCTGGGTGTGAAACACTGGGCTGGGTGTGAGACACTGGGCTGGGTGTGAAACACACTGGGCTGGGTGTGAGACACACTGGGCTGGGTGTGAAACACTGGGCTGGGTGTGAGACACTGGGCTGGGTGTGAAACACTGGGCTGGGTGTGAGACACTGGGCTGGGTGTGAAACACACTGGGCTGGGTGTGAAACACACTGGGCTGGGTGTGAAACACACTGGGCTGGGTGTGAGACACACTGGGCTGGGTGTGAAACACTGGGCTGGGTGTGAGACACTGGGCTGGGTGTGAAACACACTGGGCTGGGTGTGAAACACACTGGGCTGGGTGTGAAACACACTGGGCTGGGTGTGAAACACACTGGGCTGGGTGTGAGACACTGGGCTGGGTGTGAAACACTGGGCTGGGTGTGAGACACTGGGCTGGGTGTGAAACACACTGGGCTGGGTGTGAGACACACTGGGCTGGGTGTGAGACACACTGGGCTGGGTGTGAAACACACTGGGCTGGGTGTGAAACACACTGGGCTGGGTGTGAAACACACTGGGCTGGGTGTGAAACACACTGGGCTGGGTGTGAGACACACTGGGCTGGGTGTGAAACACACTGGGCTGGGTGTGAAACACACTGGGCTGGGTGTGAGACACACTGGGCTGGGTGTGAGACACACTGGGCTGGGTGTGAGACACACTGGGCTGGGTGTGAAACACACTGGGCTGGGTGTGAGACACACTGGGCTGGGTGTGAAACACACTGGGCTGGGTGTGAGACACACTGGGCTGGGTGTGAAACACACTGGGCTGGGTGTGAGACACACTGGGCTGGGTGTGAGACACACTGGGCTGGGTGTGAGACACACTGGGCTGGGTGTGAGACACACTGGGCTGGGTGTGAGACACACTGGGCTGGGTGTGAAACACACTGGGCTGGGTGTGAAACACACTGGGCTGGGTGTGAGACACTGGGCTGGGTGTGAGACACTGGGCTGGGTGTGAGACACTGGGCTGGGTGTGAAACACACTGGGCTGGGTGTGAGACACTGGGCTGGGTGTGAGACACACTGGGCTGGGTGTGAGACACTGGGCTGGGTGTGAGACACTGGGCTGGGTGTGAGACACACTGGGCTGGGTGTGAGACACTGGGCTGGGTGTGAGATACACTGGGCTGGGTGTGAAACACACTGGGCTGGGTGTGAGACACACTGGGCTGGGTGTGAGACACACTGGGCTGGGTGTGAGACACACTGGGCTGGGTGTGAGACACTGGGCTGGGTGTGAGACACACTGGGCTGGGTGTGAGACACACTGGGCTGGGTGTGAAACACACTGGGCTGGGTGTGAGACACTGGGCTGGGTGTGAGACACTGGGCTGGGTGTGAAACACACTGGGCTGGGTGTGAGACACACTGGGCTGGGTGTGAGACACACTGGGCTGGGTGTGAGACACACTGGGCTGGGTTTGAAACACACTGGGCTGGGTGTGAGACACACTGGGCTGGGTGTGAGACACTGGGCTGGGTGTGAGACACTGGGCTGGGTGTGAGACACTGGGCTGGGTGTGAAACACACTGGGCTGGGTGTGAGACACACTGGGCTGGGTGTGAGACACACTGGGCTGGGTGTGAAACACACTGGGCTGGGTGTGAGACACTGGGCTGGGTGTGAGACACACTGGGCTGGGTGTGAGACACACTGGGCTGGGTGTGAAACACACTGGGCTGGGTGTGAAACACACTGGGCTGGGTGTGAAACACACTGGGCTGGGTGTGAGACACACTGGGCTGGGTGTGAGACACACTGGGCTGGGTGTGAGACACACTGGGCTGGGTGTGAAACACACTGGGCTGGGTGTGAAACACACTGGGCTGGGTGTGAAACACACTGGGCTGGGTGTGAGACACACTGGGCTGGGTGTGAGACACACTGGGCTGGGTGTGAGACACACTGGGCTGGGTGTGAGACACACTGGGCTGGGTGTGAGACACACTGGGCTGGGTGTGAAACACACTGGGCTGGGTGTGAAACACTGGGCTGGGTGTGAGACACTGGGCTGGGTGTGAAACACACTGGGCTGGGTGTGAGACACACTGGGCTGGGTGTGAGACACACTGGGCTGGGTGTGAAACACACTGGGCTGGGTGTGAAACACACTGGGCTGGGTGTGAAACACACTGGGCTGGGTGTGAAACACACTGGGCTGGGTGTGAGACACACTGGGCTGGGTGTGAAACACACTGGGCTGGGTGTGAGACACACTGGGCTGGGTGTGAAACACACTGGGCTGGGTGTGAGACACACTGGGCTGGGTGTGAAACACACTGGGCTGGGTGTGAGACACACTGGGCTGGGTGTGAAACACACTGGGCTGGGTGTGAGACACACTGGGCTGGGTGTGAAACACACTGGGCTGGGTGTGAGACACACTGGGCTGGGTGTGAGACACACTGGGCTGGGTGTGAGACACACTGGGCTGGGTGTGAGACACACTGGGCTGGGTGTGAGACACACTGGGCTGGGTGTGAAACACACTGGGCTGGGTGTGAAACACACTGGGCTGGGTGTGAGACACTGGGCTGGGTGTGAGACACTGGGCTGGGTGTGAGACACTGGGCTGGGTGTGAAACACACTGGGCTGGGTGTGAGACACTGGGCTGGGTGTGAGACACACTGGGCTGGGTGTGAGACACTGGGCTGGGTGTGAGACACTGGGCTGGGTGTGAGACACACTGGGCTGGGTGTGAGACACTGGGCTGGGTGTGAGATACACTGGGCTGGGTGTGAAACACACTGGGCTGGGTGTGAGACACACTGGGCTGGGTGTGAGACACACTGGGCTGGGTGTGAGACACACTGGGCTGGGTGTGAGACACTGGGCTGGGTGTGAGACACACTGGGCTGGGTGTGAGACACACTGGGCTGGGTGTGAAACACACTGGGCTGGGTGTGAGACACTGGGCTGGGTGTGAGACACTGGGCTGGGTGTGAAACACACTGGGCTGGGTGTGAGACACACTGGGCTGGGTGTGAGACACACTGGGCTGGGTGTGAGACACACTGGGCTGGGTTTGAAACACACTGGGCTGGGTGTGAGACACACTGGGCTGGGTGTGAGACACTGGGCTGGGTGTGAGACACTGGGCTGGGTGTGAGACACTGGGCTGGGTGTGAAACACACTGGGCTGGGTGTGAGACACACTGGGCTGGGTGTGAGACACACTGGGCTGGGTGTGAAACACACTGGGCTGGGTGTGAGACACTGGGCTGGGTGTGAGACACACTGGGCTGGGTGTGAGACACTGGGCTGGGTGTGAGACACACTGGGCTGGGTGTGAGACACTGGGCTGGGTGTGAGACACTGGGCTGGGTGTGAAACACACTGGGCTGGGTGTGAGACACTGGGCTGGGTGTGAGACACACTGGGCTGGGTGTGAGACACTGGGCTGGGTGTGAAACACACTGGGCTGGGTGTGAGACACTGGGCTGGGTGTGAGACACTGGGCTGGGTGTGAGACACTGGGCTGGGTGTGAAACACACTGGGCTGGGTGTGAGACACTGGGCTGGGTGCAAGACGGTGAAGGAATAAACCATATAACTTATTCAGAAAAATACACTATCTTATGAAAGAATTCTGGCCTTATTAAAACATGACAAACTGGGTTTGGAAATTTAGAAAGCTAACTATGAAATAGCTATGAAAGCATTCTGGCTATTGAGATAAGACAGTTGTTGACCCTGAATAAATAACCTTATTGAAACAGACGGTGAAGGGCTCTGACAAGCTGAACTTTTGGGAACAAAACAATGGTTCACCCTGGATAAGGTGTTCTAATTTCCACTTCGTAAAGAAGCACATAAGATAAGGAACATCTGCCCTCGTAAAGATGACATAAAGTAAGGAACACCTGCCGTCACACCGTTTTTAAATGGTAAACTTAGAACACCTAGAGATGAGACATGATTCTGGCTGATGTGGCATTAAGAATTGCAGAGGTCGGCAGAAAAATGACTAGAGATAATTAGCTTGCATCAGCAGAAAACCTTAAAGGAAATACCACTGGAAAAGGGTATAAATATTGAACTCTCAAATGGGATAGTAGACTCGCTTTAATCGGGCAAAGCGATTCTCGGCTTCAGAGGTGGCTCTGTAGTCTCCAACTCTTTGTACCTCGGGGATCAAAGGTATTTGATATTGATGGATATCCTGTAGAAACCTTTAAGAACTGTAATACTGTAGCGAAGTTAAGATTTGAAAGTAAGATTCTCTGTTAAAAAGATCGTATGTTTTCTCTTTTTGGAACTGTTAATGTTGCGATTGACTCACCAACTGTAAATTGCATGTCGGTTCTTTAATAAATCTATATATTTTTAGAATTGTCTCACATAAGACTTCTGTATCAAAAACTCGCGAACTCAATCTCTGTACACTCTTTGGTGAGGAGTTGCAGAATTCTGAGGGAGTTTTCCGGACCCTCATAATATCCGGAACGTTACAGTCTAGCTAAACTTATTAAAAGCGCTATCTGGAGGACGGTAACATTCTCGGGTTGTTCCTTTCCTTTAGGGAGAGATAGCCCGGACCTTTAGACCCAATTAAGCGTCTTTAGGATTCGGCTACCTCAAACTTTAGTTGAAAGTGAACGTCTGAGAAATACGCCTGATCCGGGGTCGCCCTAAAGGGGCTAGGACTAGTAAATATCCCTTCAAGACACACTGGGCTGGGTATGTCAGCATTTACCATTTGGCCATAAAGCAATAGTCTGCACATAATGTCCTCGAGGCCCTACGGAAAAAGGAGATGGTGGATCCTGTCGGATGGTTCCCCGAGCAGACTGTCGAAGTTATTTGGCAGAATGCCTCATTGCCAGAACTTTCAAACAAGCACCAAGACGTACCTTGGCTGGTGGTGAGAAGGGCCCTCCCCGTCAGATCCTTCATGTAGTCCCGGGGTATCAGTGCCACCGCACGCTGTCCTCGAGGCGGCTGCGGTGGGAACGAGACTGTCACCCATCTCCTTCTGGAATGTGCGTTTGCAAAGAAGGTCTGGAAAGAGATGCAGTGGTCTTTGTCGAGGTTCATCCCGAGCAGCTCCGTAACACAGGACTCTGTGCTCTACGGACTGTTCCCAGGGACGCACACCGAGACAGACATCAACTGCTGCTGGAAGGCCATCAACTCGGTGAAAGACGCCCTTTGGTCTGCCCGAAACTTGCTGGTCTTCCAGTGTAAGGAGTTGTCCACAACCGAGTGTTGCAGACTGGCACATTCCAAGGTCCAGGAGTAGGTGCTGAGGGACGCACTGACGCTTGGTGCAGCCGCCGCAAAGGCTTAATGGGGAAAGGCCACAATTTAAGGCCCTCCCGCCAGTGTACGCCGAGGGGCTGGAACCAGTGTAAAACCTCCCTTGAGCTGTATGTACAAGAAAATGTTTTTATGGAAATGGAAATGTTATTTATACTGTAACTGGAATGAGGCACCCTAGAGTGCCATGTATTGTATGTTATTTATCTTGCACTATGTAAACCCTGATATCTGGATTATAATGTAATGTATCTTGACAAATTTTATGAATAAAGTATATTTTTGGAGAATTTTTTTTTACCATTAGACTGGGGTCCCTCCTCCTCCGCTCTGTGTTAGACGGCTGCCTAAAGATAGCACTGAGTGACGGGACATCACTGCTGGGACAGGAGGCCTCCTGACGTTAATGCTACGGCACAGAACCACTGATCTGTGGTGAGGTAACCCTTCCACACTGCTTTATAAAAGAAATCTTTAAATCACACGATGTTAAATCAAACCTGTCATGGGTTATATTAATATACAGCACAATAACTGATAACAATACTGACAAAGTAGTAATTTTACATGTTTAATAGCACAGTAACAGTGAAAATCCTATCCCAATAAACCCATGAGGCAGGAATAGTTAATGCTATGTGCACGCTTGCCTTGATGTGATTACAGCCCACAGGAGCATGAACTGAGCAAGACTTCAGTGCTTCACAAACCAATGCTGTACTGCCACCTAGCCATTGACTGTTTGCCACACTCCTGGGACGGACTTTCACAGGAGAGTGAACACTCTCACAAAGCCCAGTGCGCTCTGTAATGCAGCCTGCCGGGGAGTCGCTGGAGAGGGAGCACGCGGTGTCTGTCGGTACACTTGAGGCTTTCCGCGACCGGTGGGCACCGGAGGGACTGGAGTGCACGCTGGATAAAAGGAACAATATTATAATTTTAATTTTTTTATGCGAGTTTGGAATTCATTGTTTGTGCCTCTTTAAAAAGGAGCGATTATGATTTAAGGGTTTAAGTGCTTCCGTTTAGGATTAATCATCCTAATTGATTAACTAAAAGAATTGTAGTGCAGCCTGTCTCCAATAGCAATGACCTCCTTCAGCCCGACAGCCCGACGAGATCTCTGCGCTCCTCCAATTCTGGCCTCGAGCATCCCCCATTGGCGGCCGTGGTTTCAGCTGCCAAGGCCCTACACCCTGGAATTCCCTCCCTGAGCCTCTCCGCCTCGCTACCTCTCTCTCCTCCTTTAAGACACTCCTTAAAACCTCCCTCTTTGACCAAGCTTTTGGTCACCGGCCCTAATATCTCCTTATGTAGCTCGGCGTCAAATTTTGTTTCATAATCGCTCCTGTGACGAGCCTTGGGACGTTTTACTACATTAAAGACGCTATATAAATGCAAGTTGTTGTAGTTGTTAGTGCCTGGGTTATTACAGACAGTTAAAGCAGAGGGAAGGATCCAATCTCCCTCCGCTGGATTGCACGCAGACTTCGAGTCCTGCAGTTTGCCCACGAGACTCCGACATGGATTGGTGGGTTTGCCCTGTCTGAACTCTGTGGTCCTGGAGGTTTGGATATGTTGGAAATCTTGCCTCCTTGGTTGATAAATCCTAATATGAGAACACCCAGATCTGTTAGCTGAAGGTCCGTTCAGATTATTAGGAACACGGATTAAACTGGACGGGGGCAATTGCTGATCTCATGCTTCCAGAATTGCCAATCAGAAATCGTGGTCCGGGCGTCCTTGAATTTCTGATGTGCATCCCTCGATGGATGAGTCTCCCTCCTAGAAACAGACTTGGACAATTACCCCTTATCTCTGGCCTGTGGCTCCAGGTTATGCGTCTAAATTGAGCTTGGAGCCTTCTGAGCTGAAGAACTCAATGGTGCAGTGTCAAAGGGGATGGGTTGTAAACCTGTGCCCTGTTTGGGGGTGGAAGAACATGAGAGATAGTGTGGGGAGAGTGGCGGGGGGAGAGGGGGGAGCCCTGTGGTGTGGGAGCAGCGAGAGTTTCTGCCGGCTCTGACTTTATCTCATATTCTTGGACTTGGAAATATATCATCGTTCCTTCATCGTCACTGAGTCAAAAAAAAATGTTTTATTCGTTCGTGGGATGTGGGCATCACTGGCAAGGTCGGCATTTATTGCCCATCCCTAGTTGCCCTTGAGAAGGTGGTGGTGAGCCACCTTCTTGAACTGCTGCAGTCCATGTGGTGAAGGGACTCCCACAGTGCTGTTAGGGAGGGAGATCCAGGATTTTGACCCAGCGACGATGAAGGATCGGCCATATACTTCCAAGTCAGGATGGTGTGTGACTTGGAGGGGAACTTGCAGGTGATGGTGTTCTCAGGACGCCTGCTGCCCTTGTCCTTCTAGGTGGAAGAGGTTGTGGGTTTGGGAGGTGCTGTCGAAGGAGCCTTTGCGAGTTGCTGCAGTGCATCTTGTAGATGGTACACACTGCAGCCACGGTACGCTGGTGATGGAGTGAGTGAATGTTTAAGGTGGTGATGGGGTGCCAATCAAGCGGGCTGCTTTGTCCTGTATAGTGTCGAGCTTCTTGAGTCTTGTTGGAGCTGCACTCATCCAGGCAAGTGGAGAGTAATCCATCACACTCCTTACTTGTGCCTTGTAGATGGTGGAAAGGCTTTGGGGAGTCGGGAGGTGAGACACTCGCCACAGAATACCTAGCCTCTGACTTGCTCTTGTTGCCACAGTATTTATGTGGCTGGTCCAGTTAAGTTTCTGGTCAATGGTGACCCCCAGGATGTTGATGGTGGGCGATTCGGCGATGGTAATACCATTGAATGTCAAGGGGCGGTGGTTAGACTCTCGCTTGTTGGAGATAGTCATTGCCTGGCACTTGTGTGGCGCGAATGTTACCTGCCACTTATCAGCTCAAGCCTGAACGTCGTCCAGGTCTTGTTGCATGTGGGCATGGACTGCTTCATTATCTGAGGAGTTGTGAATGGCACTGAACACTGTGCAGTCATCAGCGAACATCCCTATTTCTGACCTTATGTTGGAGGGAAGGTCATTGATGAAGCAGCTGAAGATGGTTGGGCCTAGGACACTGCCCTGCGGAACTCCTGCAGTGATGTCCTGGGGCTGTGTTGATTGACCTCCAACCACCACAACCATCTTCCTTTGTGCTAGGTATGACTCCAGCCAGTGGAGAGTTTTCCCCTGATTCCCATTGAGTTCAGTTTTACTAGGGCTCCTTGATGCCAGACTCGGTCAAATGCTGCCTTGATGTCAAGGGCAGTCTCTCTCACCTCACCTGGAATCCTGGAACTCCCTCCCTAACAGCACTGTGGGAACACCTTCACCACACGGACTGCAGCGGTTCAAGAAGGCCCACCAATATCACCTTCAGTTGTTTTACATGAGAATTAACAAATATCCTGTTTCTAGTAATCTCTCGCCTGGATTAAAACACCAAATAGTGGGAAGGAGATAGAGGAGCAAATTTTCAGGCCAACTGCAGAACAGCAAAGGGTGACAAAACAGATAGTAAGAGCTACAAAAAGGGGAGTCATAGAGTCATAGTCATAGAGTCATAACGGCACAGAAGGAGGCCATTCAGCCCATCGAGTCCGTGCCAGCTCTCTGTAGACCAATCCAGTCAGTCCCATTCCCCCACTTTATCCCCGTAGCCCTGCAAGTTTATTTCCCTCAAGTGCCTATCCAGTCTCCCCTTGAAAACATTGAGGGCTGGATTTTGTCTTGGGGTCGGGTTGGGGCCGTGTAATCCGCATTTCGTGTTTCCCCCCTGACTCCAGATTAATGTGGATGCCTGATGCAATTTTCACTTAATTGGGCAATTGAGTTGCAGCATGTGGGAACCCATGAACTAATTAGTGGTTTCAGGCTGAAACCCGCCTCTGATGATGTCATCATTGCTGCCTGCCTGCTCTCAGAGATTGTCTGGCTACTGGTGAGAGAGGACCTGTCTGCATTGCTTCTGGTGAGAGAGGACCTGTCTGCATTGCTTCTGATGTGAGTGGACCTGGATGCAAATGAGAGAGAGAGAGAGAGAGAGAGAGAGAGAGAGAGATTTTTGCATCCAACTTACACCAAATGCCATGACATTGAATGTAGCAGTATCAGAGGCGACTTTCACACCTAATACTACTACTACCTTCATCACATCTCCGTTGTAATAGTGGACCTGCAGCCGATAGTCAGCTATCCACTTGTGCTCCCGCCAGGTTTCACTGGAGTGTTTCACACCAGGCGTGCTTCACGTCAGAAAAGGGTTAAACTAGCTACAACGATTCAAAATAGCATTACAGACCCAATTTAGGGCTTGTTAAGGGCTGTAATGGCCTCTCCCGCCTCCAAGAGGCGGGAGAGAGTCGGGAACCCCGTGACTGATTTTGTCAAAATTGCATGGAGGCGGGATGGAGTCGGGATGGGGTCGGAAACCCCGACCCCGCAAATTTAACCCCCCACACGCCTCCAAACCCGACTCCATGGGTCATTCAAAATCCAGCCCTGAGTGTCTCCACTTTCACCACTTCCATCGGCAGCGAATTCCAGGTCATCACCACTCGCTGCGTAAAAAAGTTTTTCCTCACATCCCCCTGTATCTCTTGCCCAAAACCTTAAATCTGTGTCCCCTAGTCCTTGTACCATCAACTAGTGGGAACAGCCTTTCCCCGTCTAGCCTATCCAAACCCGTCATAATCTTGTACACCTCTATCAAATCACCCCTCAACCTCCTTTGCTCTAATGAAAACAAATCCAGCTTCTCCAACCTGTCCTTGTAGCTAAGATCCCCCATCCTGGAACCATTCTGGTAAATCTCCTCTGCACCTTCTCAAGGGCTTCACATCCTTCCTAAAGTGTGGCGACCAGAACTGGACGCAATACTCCAGTTGTGGCCTAACCAGCGCTTTATAAAGTATGAAAAGAAACTCGCAAGGGATATCAAAATCAATACAAAGAATGTTTACAATTATACTAGGAAAAAAGGATAGTTAAGATCAATGTTGGCCCCTTAAAAACTGATAATGGTAATATTATAAATGAAAATAAAGAAATGGCGAACATGTTGAATAATGACTTTGTGTCAGTATTTACAGTAGATGAAGAGGTCAGCATGCTGGACATGCCAAAGGAACTAATGTTGAATCTGGGACAGGGACTCACCATAATTAATGTAAGCAAAATAACAGTAATGAAGAAAATAATGGCACTAAAGAGTGGGCAAAATGCTGGAGTCCATCATTAAGGATGAAATAGCGGAGCACTTAGCAAATGGGGACAGGATAGGACAGAGTCAACATGGATTTACAAAGGGTAAATCGTGCTTGACTAATCTATTGGAATTTTTTGAGGGAGTAACTGGTAAAATAGATGGGGGAGAGCCAGTAGATGTGGTGTACCTGGACTTCCAAAAGGCCTTCGACAAGGTCCCACATAAAAGATTAGCATGGAAAATTGAAGCTCATGGGATAAAGGGGAAAGTATTGACGTGGATAGAGAACTGGCTGTCAGATAGAAAACAGAGAGTTGGAATAAACGGCTCATTTTCTGAATGGCAGGCAGTAACAAGTGGGGTACCACAGGGATCTGTCCTGGGTCCCCAGCTGTTCACAATTTACATTAATGACCTGGATCAGGGAGTCGGATGCAGCATTTCCAAATTTGCAGACGACACTAAACTAGGAGGGGGGGTGGGCTCAGAGGAGGAGACCAGGAAGCTCCAGAGCGATTTGGACAGACTGGGTGATTGGGCGGATAAATGGCAGATGCACTATAATGTGGACAAGTGCGAAGTTATCCACCTTGGGTGCAGGAACGGGAGGGCAAATTATTATTTAAATGGCAATAAATTGGGAGAGGGGGGAAGTACAGAGAGACCTGGGTGTTCTTGTACACCAGTCACTGAAGGCGAGCATGCAGGTGCAACAGGCGGTCAAGAAGGCAAACGGTATGCTGGCCTTCATAGCAAAAGGGTTGGAATACAGGAACAGGGATACCTTGCTGCAGCTGTACAGGGCACTGGTGAGACCACACCTCGAGTACTGTGTACAGTTTTGGTCGCCTCATCTGAGGAAAGATGTTCTTGCCATGGAGGGGGTGCAGCGGCGATTCACCAGGCTGATACCAGGAATGGCGGGATTGACCTATGAGGAGAGACTATGTAGTTTAGGGATGTACACACTGGAGTTTAGAAGATTGAGAGGGGACCTCATAGAAGTGTATAAAATTCTGACAGGTCTAGACAGACTAGATGCAGAAGGAATGTTTCCCTTGGCGGGTGAGAACAGAACTAGAGGACATAATTTAAGGATAAGGGCTAAACCATTTAGGACAGAAATGAGGGGAATTTCTTCACTCAGAGGGTGGTGAACCTGTGGAACTCATTGCCACAGAGGGCAGTGTACGCCAGCTCATTAAATATATTTAAGAGGGAATTAGATATATTTCTACAGGCAAAAGGGGTTAAGGGTTACGGAGAGAAGGCGGGGACGGGATACTGAATTGGAGGATCAGCCATGATCTCATTAAATGGCGGAGCAGGCTCGAAGGGCCGGATGGCCTACTCCTGCTCCTATCTTCTATGTATCTATGTATCTATGTATGTGACAAATCCCCAGGGCCAGATGGTTTCCATCCCAGGGATTTAAAGGAAGTAGGTGAGCACATTGCAGATGCCCGAACTATAATCTTCCAAAGTTCTCTCGATTCGGAACCGTTCCTTTAGATTGGAAGATTGTGCCTGTCACTCCACTATTTAAGAAAGGTGAGGGAGGGAAACCAGGGAATTATAGACCAGTTAGCCTAACATCTGTTGTCGGGAAATTGCTAGAGTCTATAATTAAGGATAGGGTGACTGAACACCTTGAAAATTTTCAGCTGATCAGAGAGAGCCAGCATGGATTTGTGAAAGGCAGGTCATGCCTGACAAACCTGATAGAATTTTTTGAAGAGGTGATTAAATTTGTGGACAGGGGAATGTTTATGGATGTTATTTATATGGACTTCCAGAAGGCATTTGATAAAGTCCCTCATAAGAGGCTGTTAGCTAAAGTTGAAGCTCATGGAATTGAAGGCAAATTATTGACCTGGTTAGGAGATTGGCTGAGCGGCAGGAGACAGAGAGTAGGGACAATGGGCAGGTACTCAAATTGGCAGGAGGCGACTAGTGGTGTCCCGCAGGGATCTGTGTTGGGGCCTCAACTATTCACTGTATTTATTAATGACTTAGATGATGGCATAGAGAGCCACATATCTATGTTTGCCAATGACACAAAGATAGGCAGCATTTTAAGCAGTGTAGATGGAAGCATAAAATTACAAAGAGACATTAATATATTAAGTGAGTGGGTAAAACTGTGGCAAATGGATTTCAACGTAGGCAAGTGTGAGGTCATCCACTTTGGACCTAAAAAGGATAGAACAGAGTCCTGTCTAAATGGTGAAAGGCTAAAAACAGTGGAGGTCCAAAGAGACTTGGGGGGGGTGGGGTCCATGTACAGAGATCATTAAAATGTCATGAACAGGTACAGAAAATAATCAAAAGGCTAATGGGATGCTGGCCTTTATATCTAGAGGACTAGAATACAAGGGGTTAGAAGTTATGCTGCATCTAATCAAAGCCCTGGTTAGACCACACCTGGAGTACTGAGAGCAGTTCTGGGCATCACACCTTAGGAAGGATATATTGGAGTGCAGTGTAGATTTACTAGAATGATACCTGGACTCCAAGGGTTAAATTACGAGGAGCGATTACACAAACTGGAACTGTATTTCCTGGAATTTACAAGATTAAGAGGGGATTTGATCGAAGTTTTCAAGATATTAAGGGGAACTGATAGGGTAGATAGTTGGGGAGTCTTAGACTTGGGGACATAGCCTAAAAGTTAGAGCCTGGCCTTTCAGGAGTGAAGTTAGGAAACACTTCTACACATAAAACACTAGTTAGGCCTCATGTAAAGGTTGTTAGAAGTTTGGAACTCTCTTCTGCAAACGGCAATTGATGCTGGGCAATGTTCTCTGTAACTTGTGCGGCCGTAATGAGAAGGATAGTAACAGGACCTCAGGAGGACATAGAGAGACTGGTGAAATGGGCGGACACGTGGCAGATGAAA
Source organism: Squalus acanthias (assembly GCA_030390025.1). NCBI lineage: Eukaryota > Metazoa > Chordata > Chondrichthyes > Squaliformes > Squalidae > Squalus > Squalus acanthias. Next base: position 69,291,040 of record CM059442.1, read on the forward strand.
TTTAATGCAGAGAAGTGTGAAGTGATACATTTTAGTACGAAGAATGAGGAGAAGCAATGGCCCAAAAATTAGTGTCTCTACGCGAGAGTACGCACTGTGTACTCTCGCGTATTCTGTCTCCAATTGCCGGTTTTCTGCATGCACTGCGCATGCGCTGAAAACCGGCACTTGGTGATTTCAAAAGGGGGCGGTTCCTAGGTGAACCGCGTGCGCGCTACAGGCTGCGCGCACGCAGTGCACTTAGTGCTTTGAACGCGCAGGTAAGCATGGAAGATTTTGCACATAAAGAAAGGAGGCGTAAGACCCTCTTTTAACAAGGTAAGTAGTTAATTAAGTATTATTTTGAATTTTTTTCAACAGGTATATCTTTTTTAGAGACTTTAAAGAAAGGTAAGTTTATTTTTATAACTTTTTAAAAGATTTTAAATTTTTTCAAAAATTAAATTTTTTGTTTAAAGTGGTTAATTTATTTAACTATACTTATTTTATTAATGTGATGGTTTTAAAAAAAATTTAATTGAGGTTTAGCTGTTCTTTTGAGGGGGTATAGATTCATAGCTTTCACAGCACTTGCTGTGAAAACTATGAATGAAAGATGGTGTGCTGCCATTGGCTCTAACTGAATCACGTGATCCCACAGCTCGCACGAATTAACTGCGCCTGTGGGATACGGAAGCACTGCACAGCTGCTGTCTAGAAAATCAAGTTCGTGCGAGCTCGGAATGAAAAGGCAGGCGCGCAGTGAGATATCGCGGGGAAGCCTTACCCCCGCACGAAGGCTCCGTCTTTAATTTCTGGGCCAACATAAACTAAATGGTACAATTTTAAAGAGGGTGCAGGAACAGAGAGACCTGGGGGTGTACGTACACAAATCTTTGAAGCTGGTAGGACAAGTTGAGAAGGCTGTTAAAAAAGCACATGGGAACCTTGGCTTTATTAATAGAGGCACAGAGCACAAAAGCAAGGCAGTTATGATGAACCTTTATAAAACACTGGTTAGGGCCCAGCTGGAGTATTGTGTTCAATTCTGGGCACCGCACTTTAGGAAGGATGTCAAGGCCTTAGAGGGTGCAGAAGATATTTACTAGAATTGTACCAGGGATGAGGACTTCAGTTATGTGGAGAGACTGGAGGAGCTGGGGTAGTTCTCCTTAGAGCAGAGAAGGTTAAGAGTAGATTTGATATGTGTTCGAAATCACAAACAGTTTTGATAGAGTAAATAAGGAGAAACTGTTTCCAGTGGCAGAAGGGTCGGTAACCAGAGGTGATTGGCAAAAGAACCAGAGGTGACATGAAAAAATTTTTTTTTACACAACGAGTTGTTATGGGGACAGAGCAAGGGAGTGGGACTAATTGGACAGCTCTACCAAAGAGCCGGCACAGCACGATGGGCCGAATGGCCTCCTTCTGTGCTGTATCATTCTGTGATTCGATGATACTATCACTCCCACTTTGGAATGACTGATATTAAAACCAAATTAAGCTTTATAGGCTACAACTTGTATATGTATTTACAATTAAATAGGGCTATGAAGGCCAGTAGTTTGGGAAATACTATAATATAAAACATGTGGACATCAAAAAGGTCCTTAATGGGTCAATCAGTCTTAATAAGACTTCCTTCTGCAGAAATGTAACAATATTTTTCATTTTTAAAGACAAATTTCTGGTGACCAGCAATGTGAGTTCAGTAGGTTTTGACTCTCACGCCACTTCTAGCATCGATGTAACATATTGTGTTGAACTGTCTCTGTCAATCGGGAGTTGATGGTGTCTTCTGCTCGATCAATCACCAGAAGCAGCAATGACTCCTGTACTCTTTCAGGACCTTGTTGTAATCCCTTAGTTGCTTCCTAGTCAGGTTATCAGACAAGCTTAATATTATCATAGAATGATACGTACAGCACAGAAGGAGGCCATTCGGCCCATCGTGCCTGTGCCGGCTCTTTGAAAGAACTCTAAAACAAAAGCGAAATACTACGGATGCTGGCGATCTGAAATAAAAACAGAAAATGCTGGAAATACTCAGCAGGCCAGGCAGCATCTGTGGAGAGAGAAACAGAGTTAACGTTTCAGGTCGATGACCCTTCGTCAGAACTGAAACGTTAACCTTGTTTCTCTCTCCACAGACGCTGCCTGACCTGCTGAGTATTTCCAGCAGTTTCTGTTTTTATCTTTGAAAGAGCTATCCAATTTGTCCCACTCCCCTAATCATTCCCCATAGCCCTGCAAATTTCTCAATCAGAATTGACATTGCAACATACAAAAACATCTGGATAATTATATTTACGCAATCATTTAGAAGAATGAGAGGGGATCTCATTGAAACTTATAAAATTCTAACAGGACTAGACAGACTAGATGCAGGAAGGATGTTCCCGATGGCCGGGGAGTCCAGAACCAGGGGTCACAGTCTAAGGATAAGGGGTAAGCCATTTAGGACTGAGATGAGGAGGAATTTCTTCACCCAGAGAGTGGTGAACCTGTGGAATTCTCTACCACAGAAGGCAGTAGAGGCCAATTCATTAAATATATTCAAGAAGGAGTTAGATATATTTCTTAAAACTAAAGGTATCAAGGGATATGGGGAGAAGGCAGGGACAGGGTACTGAATTTGGATGATCAGCCATGATCTCATTGAATGGCGGAGCAGGCTCGAGGGGCCGAATGGCCTACTCCTGCTCCTATCTTCTACGTTTCTATGTTTCTATCATGGAACCGTCCACACTCCCACAGCACAATCAGCGCTCATGTCTGCAAAGACATTTTCAAGCATCCAGACAAGTGTGTCTGTTGGCTAAGGTATAACCAGGCATTCACAATGCCACAGTGTGTTCCAATAGCAAGAAACGCCTGCTATTTAAACTAATGCGGCCATTGGCATTTGAAATCAGTCGACCAATCTCATTTAGGATCAAAAAATCTCTGAAAATGCAACAAAACAATTCAAAATTCATTACAACTTGCACTGCACTTGTCCTGTCTGAGCTTGATGCTGACATTAGAAACATAGAAACATAGAAACTAGGAGCAGGAGTAGGCCATTTGGCCCGTCGAGCCTGCTCCACCATTCAATACGATCATGGCTGATCATCCAAATCCAGTACCCTGTCCCTGCTTTCTCACACAGAATCCCCATCGAGCCTGCACCGACACATATCCCACCCTATCCCCGTAACCCCACGTATTTAATTCCCCCTAACATATCCCATCCTAACTCCGTAACCCCACATATTTAATCCCCCCCCTAACACTAAGGGTCAATTTATCATAGCCAAATCAACCTAACCCGCACATTTTTGGACTGTGGGAGGAAACCGGAGCACCCGGAGGAAACCCACGCAGACACGGGGAGAATGTGCAAACTCCACACAGACAGTCACCCGAGGTCAGATTCGAACCCGGGTCCCTGGCGCTGTGAGGCACCAGTGCTAACCACTATGCCACCGTGTTGCCCACAATGGCCTGAATGGCCTACCCTTTATCCTGAGGCTGTGGCCCCTGGTTACATCCACAAGTACAAATAACTTCCTTCCCCCCCACCCCCCCTCACGCTAACTTGGTGTAAGCCACAAACTCCACCCAAAATGCACAATCAAATAACATTTAAAAAGCTGAGTGCACCACTTTGCTCGTTTCTGCTGAGTTCTCAGGGTGAGTTTTGCCTGTGGCTGGCTTGTGTGGTTCTTGTGGTCAGATTTTACTGTAACACCGCTGATACAATCATTGCGTTGGATGAAAAGTCACAGCTGGGTATTGGGAGGTGCTCACTATCACTCTGGGGCAACATGCAAGGCCACAGCTGATGTGGGTGACTAAAAATTGGCACCAATATTGGTTTCCTGTTTTCACCAATATTCCTCTATCACAGTTACATCAAAACCATGACCCTGCTACTGGGTTAGCTTGCTTCTGGTTTTCTCTGAGGCAAATGTAACGACAGAAAAAAGGAGAATAGATGCACATTGGCAGATGTTGACATTTACTTGTGTTATCTGCCAATAACCTCCAGGAACTCATCGCTTGACAAACTTGTAAAACTTTTTTTCCTGAGTCAGAAGGTTGTGAGTTCAAGCTCTACCCCAGAACTCGAGCTTTTAATTTATTGTGACACTCACAGGACACTACTGAGGGAGAACTCGGCACTCCTCCAATTCTGGGCTCTTGCGCATCCCCGATTTTAATCACTCCACCATTGGCGGCCGTGCCTTCAGCTGCCTGGGCCCTAAACTCTGGAATTCCCTCCCTAAACCTCTCCGCCTCTCTCTCCTCATAAGAACATAAGAAATAGGAGCAGGAGTAGGCCATTCGGCCCTTCGAGCCTGCTCCACCATTCAATGAGATCATGGCTGATCTTCTGCCTTAACTCTATTCACCGGCCCTATCGCCATATCCCTTGATGCCCTTACTAGTCAGAAATCTATCGACTTCTGTTTTGAATATACCCAATGACTGAGCCTCCACAGCCCTCTGGGGTAGAGAATTCCAAAGATTCACCTGTGTGAAGAAATTTCTTCTCATCTCAGTCCTGAATGGCCTACCCTTTATCCTGAGCCTGTGGCCCCTGGTTCTAGACTCCCCAGCCAAGGGAAACATTCTCCCAGCATCCACCCTATCAAGCCCTGTAATAATTTTGTATGCTTCAATGAGATCCCCTCTCATTCTTCTGAATTCAAGAGAATACAGGCCTAGTTTACTCAATCTCTTCTCATACGACAGTCCCGCCATCCCAGGAATCAATCTCGTGAACCTTTGTTGCACTCCCTCTATGGCAAGTATATCCTTCCTTAGGTAAGGAGACCAAAATTGTACACAGTACTCCAGGTGTGGTCTCACCAAGGCCCTATATAATCGGACAAATGTGAGAAGTCGCACAACACCAGGTTATAGTCCAACAGCTTTATTTGAAATCACAAGCTTTCGGAGCGCTGCTCCTTCGTCAGGTGAAGTGAAGAGATGCATTTTGGCACAGCATATATAGTCAGAGAACACTGCCAGATGATTACAGTTAATCTTTCCAACTGCCCTTTATCACACCTCGGCAGAGAGATAATCACGGCAATCATTGTATGGCCACCTTCATACCTTTTAGTGTAGTCTCCCAATCTACCATGGCCAACTTGTCCTTCATACCCTTGTAGTTTCCTCTGTTTAGATTGAAGACCTTAGTTTCAGATTGGACTACATCACTCTCAAACTTAATGTAAAATTCAATCATATTATGGTCACTTGACCCTAAAGGCCCCTTTACCACAAGATTATTGATTAGCCCTTTCTCATTACACAGTACCAGATCCAGAATAGCCTGTTCCCTGGTTGGTTCCTCCACATACTGATCCAGGAAACCATCTCGCATGCATTCCAAGAATTCGTCCTCCACACCATTAGTGACGCTCCTTAAAATCTACATCTTTGAAAAAGCTTTTGGTGACCTGTCTTAATATCTCCTTATGTTGCTCAGTGCCAAATTTTGTTTGATAATCGCTCCTGTGAAGCGCCTTAGGATGGTTTATTACGTTAAAGGCGTTATATAAATGCAAGTTGTTGTTGGGTGTGGGAGGAACGTGGAGCCAGAAACTCAGGAGCAGATTGTGATGCATTGTAACAGAAACTGCATAAAAAACTTTTATAATCGTCTGCAGGAAGAAAAAAGTTTGTCAGGCATTCTCCATAAAGTCCCCTCCCCTTTAAATTAATTTACTCGCCCTCCCCCTCCTACTGCTGACCTCCCCTTTAAATCACTTCAACCCAATGCAGCAGAGAGGGGCGGGTGATTAGCATCCCCTGTACCCAACCAGAGGCGGGGCAAGTGATTGGCATCCTCTCTACCCAATCAGAGGCGGGTAATTAGCATCCCCTATGCCCAATTAGAAGCGGGGCTGGTGATTGGCATCCTCTGTGCCCAATCAGAGGCGGGGCAAGGGGCGGGTAATTGGCACACGCTGTGCCCAATCAGAGGCGGGATAAGAGGCGGGTGATTGGCATCCTCTGTACCCAATCAAAAGCGGGGTAAGGGGCGGGTGATTGGCATCCACTGTGCCTAATCAGTGACGGGACTGGTGATTGGCATCCTCTGTGCCCAATCAGAAGAGGGGCAAGGGGCGGGTGATTGACATCCTCTATGCCCAATCAGAGGCGGGGCAAGGGGCGGGTGATTGGCACCCATTGTGCCCAATCAGAAGTGGGGCAAAGTTCAAAGGAACCAATGGGGGTGGAAAGCGGTCTAGGACGCGGCGGTTGCCATGGCGAAGGGGGAGGGAAGAAGGCCGCCCAGCGGAGGACGGGAGCCCGGCCGGCCCGCCCGAGCGATGGTACGGGAGAGTGGCTGGGGGACACGCTGTTAGCGGAGGGGGAGAGAGAGAGAGGCCTCGCCGGTGGGAGCAGCCGCCGCCTTCTTCAGCACTCGCCGGGTCTCGGGGAGGACAATGAGCCGGACAGGGACACCGAGCGTCGGGCTGGACAGCGGCTGCCAGCCCGCAGGCCGCAGGCTTCTGAGGCGATCGAGTTAAGAGAAAAAAGAAATTTCCCCATCACCACCACCTTCCCCTCCTCGGCCGCGCTGAGAGAACCGAGGGAAGGAAGGAACAAAAAGAAAATAACAAAAACTCACAGCCCGGCCGGCTGCAGGGGCGATGCCGATCCGCGGCCGAGTGAGGGAGCCGGGCAGCCGGGCCGAGCGGCGCCTCCGGGATCCGGCGCCTCACTGAGGAAAACACCGAGAGAGAGAGAGAACGGACAGCCGCCCGGGGTCACCGCGGGGTCAGCCCGGGACCCGCGCGCGCTCCAACCCCGGACCCGGCACCGGGCACCCTCCTGTCTGCTGCCTCGCAACTCCACTCATCCCATCCTCACTGCATATTGCATTGCCATTCCCGACACTTTCCCATTGATTTTTTTTGTTGTTGCATCTTCCTAAAGTCTTTTTATTTCTGCACCTTTTTCTGTTTGTTTTTGCATTCTAAAATCTCCCGATTTTCTGTTTATTTTTGCATTTTATAGTCTCCCTTTTTTTTGTTTGTTTTTGCATTGTAAAGTCTTCCCGATTTTCTGGTTTTTTTAATTTTTGCACCTTAAAGTCTCCCTTTGTTTATTTTTTGCATTCTACAAATTGTTGCTTTTCTTAACAAAATTGCAAGCTTAAAAAAAAAATCTTCCCAGTTGCAATTTGGAAATGTTGCATTTTTTAAAAAGTTTGTAATAAATTAAAGCAATTTGTTTAATTCCCTCTTTTTTTTAATTTTTTGCAATTTAACTTTTTTTTGCATTAATTTTCTCTCTTTCTTTTTGGCATTTGCAATATTTTTTTTTGCTGCATTGTATCTATTTATTTTTGTAACGGTTGTGGTGTCGGGAGGGTGCGGGGATCATGTCCAAGTCTGCAGCCAAGGAGAAGAAGTCGTTCAGCAAGAAACTTTTCCGGCGGGGCTCGGCGCGCTCGGTCGGGGGTTTCATGAGCCGGGTGCTGAAGACTCTCTCCACCCTCTCGCACTTCGGCACCGAGGAGCCGGCCGACGACGAGAAGGACGACGGCGGCTTCAGGAGCTTCCGGGCGGCCGGGGCGGGCGCGGCCACGGCCATGGGGGTGGGGATCGGGCTGGGGGCCGGGGTCTCCTCGGCCTCCTCCATCATCATGATGATGAGCGGCATCGACCCGGCCGCCGCCGCCGCCGGCCGGAGCCCCCCGCCCGACAGCAGCAGCGGCAGCAGCGGCTGGCCGGCGCCCGGCCTGTCGGGCCTCAAGAACCACGGCAACACCTGCTTCATGAACGCCGTGCTGCAGTGCCTGAGCAACACCGAGCTCTTCGCCGAGTTCCTGGCCCTGGAGCAGTACCGGCAGCGGGCGAGCGGCGGGCCGGAGTCCCCCGGCGGCGGCGGACCGGGAGAGGCCCGGGGGCAGAGCCAGCAGGAGCAGGACCAGGCTCGCCAGTCCAACGGGGTGCTCTTCCCGGCCCAGTGCCAGGCCGGCACGGGAGGAGAGGTGACCGAGCAGCTGGCTTCCCTGGTGCGGGCTCTCTGGACTTCCGAATACACCCCGCAGCTCAGCCGCGAGTTCAAGGTAGGACTGGCATTGCTGGGGAGCTCATTGCCCACCCCACTCACTCACACACATACCCCACCCCACTCACTCACACATACCCCACCCCACTCACACACACATACCCCACCCCACTCACACACACATACCCCACCCCACTCACACACACACACACCCACCCCACCCCACTCACACACACACATACCCCACCCCACTCACACACACACATACCCCACCCCACTCACACACACACACCCCACTCACACACACACACACACCCCACTCACACACACACACACACCCCCCACCCCACTCACACACACACACACCCCACCCCACCCCACCCCACCCCACCCCACTCCCAACACATTCCCCACATACACATCCAATCCCCAGGACCGGTGCCCACCTCCGACCATCCCAGGGACCGGTGTCCATCCCATTTCTATAACAAAAGGCGTCAAGGGGTATGGGGAGAGAGCGGAAATATGCTATTGAGATAGAGGATCAGCCATGATCCTATTGAATGGCGGAGCAGGCTCGAAGGGCCGAATTGCCTACTTCTATGTTTCTATCCCCGGGACCCCCACCTGGGACCGGTGCCCGTCCCCGGGACCCCCACCCGGGACCAGTGCCCCCCTCCCCTCCCCTCCCCAGGACTGGTGCCCATCCCCAGGTCTACTGCCCACTCAGTACAGCACAGAGAAACTTGTACTATTATCTAGGAAGAGTTGGGCTCTTTGTGCCTGTTTTTAAGATGCATCAAAATAAGTCGCATCTTTGAACCAGGGGCAGTCAGCCTCTCTTCAGATTGATGAGGGTTGATTGGTCAATCGTTAGTCGGGTTTAGGGTTCACTTGATTGCTAAGGTATAGTTCCACACTGGTAGTCCCTTGTTTATACTGCCTGATCCTGATTCTAATTCGCCCGGCCAGGAGAGAGCTCTGCACGTGATCAGCGTTGAGACTGTGCAACATGGCACCTTGCATTGCTCTCCTGCAGAGTCAGCTCGGGACCTTCTGAGTATAAGTCCCCCTCATTATCCAGCACCACCAGAACACATGATCTGACCATTTATCTCATTGCTGTTTGTGTGACCTTGCTGTGCACAAATTGGCTCCAGCATTTGCCTAAGTTACAACAGTGACTGAACTTCAGAAGTAATCCATTGGCTGTAAAGTGCTGAGGGGTGTCCTGAGGACGTGATAGGCACTATATAAATGCAAGTTCTTTGTCATGTTAGAAAAAAAAATCCATCCCCCCCATTAACTAGTGGTCCAGGTGGAAAAGGCTTACTTATTTCAGAACACTGCCTTTTTTTGTGAGTTTTGTGCTCCAGGTACAGTGAAGGTGTTGAGGAATGGAAGACCTCCCCCATTTTCTTTTGTATCCAAAGCTACATGAAGCTTCCTAAGTCAGGAAGATTTGTAATCTTTTGTTGTGTAAATGCATAGTAGGCAGCTTTGGAACATCAAAATAACTCACTTGCAATCTTTCCATTTGTGTGTGGAGGTCGAGTATGGCAGAACATTTTGTATGTAATCTGTGGAGCTGACGTATTTTCTGCAAAGTCCTTGAACGTGTTGTCGCCTCCCAAATCCGTGCCCACCTTTCCCGCACCGCAACTCAATTTTTGAATCCCTCCAATCTGGTTTCCGCCCCTGCCACAGTACTGAAACGGCCCTTATCAAAGTCACAAATTACATTCTATGTGACTGACCGTGGTAAACTATCCCTCCTCGTCCTTCTCGACCTGTCTGCAGCCTTTGACACGGTTGACCACACCATCCTCCTCCAACGCCTCTCTCCGTCGTCCAGCTGGATGGAACTGCCTTTGCCGAGTTCCATTCTTATCTATCTAATCGTAACCAGAGAATCACCTGCAACAGCTTCTCTTCCCGCTTCCCGCATCGTTACCTCTGGTGTCCCCCGAGGATCTATCCTTGGCCCCCTCCTATTTCTCATCGACTTGCTGCCCCTCGGCGACATCATCCGAAAACAGAACAGCAAGTTCCACACGTACTGACGACACCCAGCTCGACCTCTCCACCACCTATCTCGACCCCTCCATGGTCTCTGATTTGTCAGACTGCTTGTCTGACATCCAGTACTGGATGAGCAGAAATTTGCTCCAACTAAATATTGGGAAGACTGAAGCCGCTGACTCCACCCCTCTCTCTAACATTTGTCTGAGGCTGAACCAGACTGTTCGCAACCTTGGGTTCATATTTTACCCTGAGGAGCTTCCGACCACAAACCTGTGGCATCATTAAGACTGTCTATTTCCACCTCCGTAACATCGAGAACCAGGGGACACAGATTTAAGGTGATAGGCAGAAGAACTGACTCCGCCCCTGCCTCATTCATCTGCTGCTGAAACCCTCATCCATGCCTTTGTTACCTCTAGACTTGACTCTTCCAATGCTCTCCTGGCTGGCCTCCCATCTTCCACCCTACATAAACTTGAACTCATCTAAAACTCTGCCCATATCCTAACTCGCACCAAGTCCCGTTCACCCACCTGTGCTCTCTGACCTACATTGGCTCCCGGTCCGGCAACGCCTCAATTTTTAAAATTCTCATCCATAGAATCATAGAATGGTTACAGCACGGAAGAAGGCCATTCAGCCCGTCGAGCCCGTGCTGGCTGTCTGCAAGAGCACTTCAGCTAGTCCCACTCCCCTGCCCTTTTCCCATTGCCCTGCAAATTTTTTTCCTTCAGGGACTTATCCAACTTGCTTTTGAAAGCCGTGATTGAGTCTGCCTCCATCACCCTCAGGCAGTGCATTCCTGATCCTAACCACTCGCTGAGTAAAAAAGTTTTTCCTCATGTCACCTTTAGTTCTTCTGCCAATCACCTTAAATCTGTGTCCCCTGGTTCTCGACCCTTCTGCCAATGGGAACAGTTTCTCTCTATCTACTCTGTCCAGACCTCTCATGATTTTGAACACATCTATCCAATCTCCTCTCAACCTTCTCTGTTCCTCGTTTTCAGACCCCTCCATGGCCCCTGCCTCCTTATCTCTGTAATCTCCTCCAGTCCTGCAACCCTCCAAGATCTCTGCGCTCCTCCAATTCTGGCCTCTTGAGCATCCCTGATTTTAATCGCTCCGCCACTGGTGGTTGTACCTTCAGCTGCCTGGGCCCTAAGCTCTGGAATTCACTCCCTAACCCTCTCCTCCCCTCTACCTCTCTTTCCTCCTTTAAGAAATTCCTTAAAACCTACCTCTTTGGCCAAGCTTTTGGTCACCTGTCCTAATATCTCCTCATGTGGCTCAGTGTCAAAGTTTTGTTTGATAACACTCCTGTGAAGTGCCTTGGGACGTTTTACTACATTGAAGGCGCTATATAAATACAAGTTGTTGTTGCAAAACGCACTAGTCTCTTTGTCTGTGTTGTAAAATAATTTACTTGGGAATTGTGCAATGATGTCATAAAGTTGCTGTCTTAATCACTTTCTCGTACAAACCAGCACAGTGTAACTCTTTTTGGTTGGACAGAACCAAATCACTGTAAATCAATTAAAACTTTAAATGAAACTTAATAAATCAAATTAAAATTTGGTTGCCCGGGGTGACGATGCACTCCAGCCCCCGCGGCGCCCACCGGTCGCGGAAAAACTCAAGCGTGCCGGCGGACACCGCGTGCTCCATCTCCAGGGCCACCCGGGCGCGAACATGGCCGCGGAAGGGAGGCAGGCAATCGGGCCGAACGACCCCCTCGACCGCCCGCTGCCTGGACCAATTAATGGCCTTCTTGGCCAGGCCCAGGAGCAGTCCTACGAGGAGGACCAGCACAGTGTAATGATTACAGGATGTTATTCTCAGCATCTTCCTGTCACTGCAGCTTGGTTATGAATTCCTGGTTGGGATTCGAATAGCAGCTACTTCACAAAGGAGCGGGCAGTCTGTGTGTCCAGGTCGCACCTATAATCTGCTTGCTCTTTAGTGTTGGACAGATCATTTGTTTAAGATTATTCTTGCTGTGTTTTACTGTCGTATAGTCTGTGGTTGGCCAGTATGTCTGAAATCCAGCCTACTCCTTGAATGCAGGGCACTTAAACTCGACAGAATACAGTTCTGGAGTGTTAGTGTGCTGTCATAAAAATCTTTTTGTCCTTGAGAGGGTTGAGAGCTCAACAACCAAGACACATCCACCTAAAGGGAATTTCCATTGAGGAAAGGTTGAAGGAGCAGTAAAATGACACTCCTCACTGTGGGAGGAATGTTCAGGCACTGCCCAACCCGGTGTGCTTCTGGCTCTGTACCCTGCATCAGCAGCCTGTCGTAAAGATTCCAGCTCCTTTTGGTGGGGAATCTGTTCCACAAATCACCTAATGTGTGGCTTCAGGGTTGACGGGGAAGAGGGGAATTTCATCTAATCTCCCGTCTTTCTTTCTGTACTTGTTCTCTCTTGCTGCAAGCAGCTTGTTAAATAACCTGTTTGAAACACTGCACCACATAGATAATGTGGGTGTACAGAAGCAATTGTCATCACCTCTGCCTTCTGGTCTCCTGTGAGATAATTTTCAGTTCCGTCAGTCTCTCCTTTCTGGGTGTTGCTGGCATAAGGTTAGTAATTAGGAAAATTATTTGCTGTATTAAATACCCGTTAACAGACCCAGTCATATTTATTACTGGTCTGATAATGAAATTCACTAGAAATGTCTTTAGCACAGTGATGTTGAGATGCAAAGTGCTTCCCTTATTGTAGCGTTACTAGCCAAATTCCAGCTTCACCATACTAATATTGGCAATTAACTGGCAGTGCAACCCATGGTTTTGATCCGTAGGGTGTTTACATTGGCCCAGTGAATTCACGAAATAAGAATTGCTTGTCCACTGCTTTGTTTAGTTGTGTGAAATACTATTCGAACGTCCTTCATGTGTTGCCCAAATCTTGAATGCTTGTTAGAGAGCAGCAGTGGGGCTTGGCAAATAGCTCAGCTGGTGAAGGCAGCGAGTCCCTCAGCCACATAGATCAGGAAGGTTACAGGTTTGAGTTAATCTGATCTCTGTTCAGTTGGTAGGTGCACCACAGTTTGCCTCAACTGACCTCGAGTTGCTGTGATTGCTGCTCTTGGTCACGGCCCAGTTACCCCTGCTGGAAGTGCGCATATCTGGGCATCAGCTGGGGGACAGGACTGGGTTATAGCACAGCATCAGACGGCACTCTCTTACACGATCAGTCATGTCCCTTGTGGTCAATTATTCTGTCAGTGCTCACCACCTGCCCTCTCACAGGAAGAATGGTGAGATTCTGGAAAGTACCCAGGAGGCTGTATTCCAGCAAGGAGTTGGCTCCATCGGGAGAGGGCAGAAAACAAGTGGAAAAGGAGGACTAAGCAACTCTTCCTACCACCCTCTCCGAGCAGTAACGGTTTCTGCCGTTTGTTTCATTGATGCCACAAAGCAAAGCTAGAGATTAAACTGATGCCATAATTTTGCAGTCGGGTGTTTTTCGCGTGTAATGTTCACGGAGCTGCTCATAAGAATGTACTTGGTTATTAAGGCAGTGGTCTTCGTACATTGGGAAGCTTGACTGTGTTGAAATGGCAAAGGTAGTGATGCAGAGCATAAACGCACATAGCATCAGAGGGCACTCTCTTACACTATCAGTGGTGTTCCCCAAGGGCAGGCCACTGGCTGTATTTTATTCAGTGCAAAGAGATTAGAGAGGGTGCATAAAAGATTTACAAGAATGGTTCCAGGGATGAGGGACTTCAGTTATGTGGATAGACTGGGGAAGCTGGGGTTGTTCTCCTTAGAGCAGAGGAGGTTGAGAGGAGATTTGATAGAGGTGTTCAAAATCATGAGGGGTCGAGACAGAGTAGATAGAGGGAAACTGTTCCCATTGGCGGAAGGGTCGAGACCCAGAGGACACAGATTTAAGGTGATTGGCAAAAGAACCAAAGGCGACAGGAGGAAATGCTTTTTTACTCGGCGAGTGGTTATGATCTGGAATGCACTGGCTGAAAGGGTGGTGGAGGCAGATTCAACTGTGGCTTTCAAAAGGGAATTAGATAAGTACGTGAAGGAAAAGAAATTGAAGGGCGGGGGAGTGGGACTAGCTGACGTGCTCGTGCAGAGAGCCGCCGGCATGGGCTCAACAGGCCGAATGGCGGCCTACTGTGCTGTAATGATTCTATGATTCAAAGCATAGTACTGCTAGTACTCGTCAAGAATACTTGCTAAAGGTGTGTGGAGAGCAGGACTTGTTCTCTTAAACTGTAACATGATGATACGCAACACCTTTGGAGAATGAAGGCAATGTAATTTTCCCTCCTAAAGCTGCTGGCTCGTGTTGGGGTCTGGTTCCACTGGCAGTGCCTGTCCCACCGAACCTCGCCCAAGTGGCCAGCTATCCTTTGTGAGCCTGGACTCTTAAATATTGTTCTGCTGTTTGGTCCCGGAGGACGTTGTAGCAAAGCTCGACCCTGTCATCACCCGCTTAAATATCAGTTGCAGCTTTTTTTAAACTACGTATTTAAAAGCCACAATATGCAAAGTGAAGAGAATATCCACACTGAAAGGATTGATTGAAAGGGTTTATGATGCAAATCTTACTCTAAACATTTTGTAAGCTTGGATCCCCTGAATCTGTACTCGGTAAGGCCGGCAGTGCAATCTACAGGTTGCATTTCGAGATTCTGGAAACTGTTTGGATTTGCTCAATCTCCTGTTCTCCAAACCTTAACTGGAAAAAATAAAAATAGATTTTTAATTCTGTGCCCCTTGCAGAGTTGGCAGTGCAAGGGAGCCTGACAGCTGATCGCTTTATGCTAAGAAATAATGCTATCTCTGGATAAATGCTCTGCTAATGGCTTCTAGCTGAGGAATGCTGCAAGCCAACCTCCGTTCCTGGCATTCATCGCTTTGGCTATTATCGAAATGCTTTAGCTGTAAAGCTACAGGTGCGTTTCCTACATTACCACAGTGACTACACTTCAGAAGTACTTCATTGGCTGTAAAGTGCTCTGGGACGTCTTGTGGTCATGAAAGGTACTATCTAAATGCAAATCTCTTTTTTTTTCTTTTTATTAAACAGTTTTTCCCCCTTAGCGTGATACCAAGCTGTCTCTGCATCCACCTTCACAAGCTGTCTCTGCATCCACCTTCACAAGCTGTCCTGTGCCACTGGTCTCCTTTGGGGCTATTGGTGACTGTTCAGCTGACTGAGACCAGCCTTTTTTGTGTGCAAGCAGCAGGATGGATTTCCATTTGGAGGCATAGGACAGGACTGTACTAAATTTAAAACAAAACTTCCTTTTTAAAACTAATTGCTGCTTGTGGACCCTGATAGAGACAGTGCATCGTGCATGCTTGCAGTTGCATGATGCAGTTTTGTGTCGTGACTGGCTCTCTATCTTTACTGGGCCGCTGGGAGCTCGCACTACTGGCAATAGTTTAGGAGTCCTGGCAGAAACGGACTCTGTGCCTCTGTTGGCTAAGTGGCAGCAGGCAAGTTTGCTTTTGGTGATGCTGCGGGACTATGGGTGGGACCCCCACGCCTGGAGTTGGCAACGCTGCAATGTAAAAGCTCAGAGGCCTGGAGCATATTGATCATATCAACACCCTCTGCTGGTATCAAAGCCTGGTAACTGACAGATTGAGTGTAATTACAGGTTAATGATGGAGCCGTTCAGCTGGCTGACAATACAGGACTTGACATCATTTGATTGGGTTTCTTTGTGATCGCTAATTATCGGGCTTTCCTTGTCATGTTGTCCTTTTTTCTCCTGAATTATCTGCCGAAAAATGCAGTGCAACTGTGATGGTCATAGCGTGATGACTACAGTTGATTCTTGACCTCTCTGCGGCATTAAATGACTTTGAGACTACCTGAAAAATTGTCTTGGAATCATAAAAATTTACGGCACAGAAGGAGACCATTGTGTCCTCGCCGGCCGAAAAAGAGCTATCCAGCCTAATACCACTTTCCAGCTCTTGGTCCGTAGCCCTGCAGGTTACGGCACTTCAAGTGCACATCCAAGTACTTTTTAAATGTGATGAGGTCTCTGCCTCTACCACCCTTTCAGGCAGTGATTTCCAGACCCCCACCACCCTCTGGGTGAAAACATTTCTCCTCAACTCCCCTCTAATCCTTCGACCAATTACTTTAAATCTGTGCCCCCTGATTATTGACCTCTCTGCTAAGGGAAATAGGTCCTTCCTATCCACTCTACCCAGGCCCCTCATAATTTTATACACCTCAATTAAATCTCCCCTCAGCCTCCTGTTCCAAAGTAGAAAACCCCAGCCAATCCAATCTTTCCTCATAGCTAAAATTCTCCAGTCCTGGCAGCATCCTCATAAATCTCCTCTGTACCCTCTCTAGTGCAATCACATCTTTCCTGTAACCAGAACTGTATGCAGTACTCTAGCTGTGGCCTAACTAGTGTTTTATACTGTTCTAGCATAAGCTCCCTGCTGTGTTATTCTATGCCTTGGCTAATAAAGGAAAGTCTTATAACTATTCCTTGTGTTTTTTTACATTGTGCCATCATAGAATGGTTACAGCACCGAAGAAGGCCATTCGGCCCATCGAGCCCGTGCTGGCTCTCTGCAAGAGCACTTCAGCTAGTCCCACTCCCCCGCCCTTTCCCCGTAGCCCTGCAAATTTCTTCCCTTCAGATACTTACCAACTCCCTTTTGAAAGCTGTGATTGAATCTGCCTCCACCACCCTTTCAGGCAGTGCATTACACAGCTTAACCACTCGCTGCATAAAAACGTTTTTTCTTATGTCGCCTTTGGTTCTTTTGCCAATCATCTTAAATCTGTGTCCTCTGGTTCTCGGCCCTTCTGCTAATGGGAACAGTTTTCCTCTATCTACTCTGTCCAGACCCCTCATGATTTTGAACACCTCTATCAAATCTCCTCTCAATCTAAGGAGAACAACCCCAGCTTCTCCAGTCTATCAAAGTAACTGAAGTCCCTCATTCCTGGAATCATTCTTATAAATCTTTTCTAAGGCCTTCATATCCTTCCGAAAGTGCGGTGCCCAGAATTGGACACAATACTCTAGTTGGGGCTGAACCAGTGTTTTACACAGGTGGTTCATAATTTCCACACTTTTGTACTCTGTACCTCTATTTATGAAGCCCAGGATCCCATAAGCCTTTTTAACTGCATTCTCAACCTGCCCTGCCACCTTCAACGATTTGTGCACACATACCGCCAAGTCTCTCTGTTCATGCACCCCCTTCAGGATTGTACCATTTGGTTTATATGTCCTCTCCTCATTCTTTCTACCAAAATGTATCACTTCACACTTTTCTGCGTTAAATTTCATCTGCCACGTGTCCGCCCATTTCACCAGCCTGTCTGTCTTCCTGAAGTCTATCACTCTCCTGTTCACGATACTTCCAAGTTTTGTCATCTGCAAATTCGAACCAACCCCTGGGGAACACCACTGTGTACCTTCCTCCAGTCCAAAAAACAACCGTTCACCACTACTCTGTTTCCTATCATTGGGCCAATTTCGTATCGATGCTGCCACTGTCCCTTTTATTCCATGGGCTTTGCTGGCAAGCCTATTATGTGGCACTTTGTCGAACGCCTTTTGGAAATCCATGTACACTACGTCAACTACATTAACCCTCATCAACCCTCTCTGTTACCTCATCAAAGAACTCAAATCAAGTTTTTAAAATTTGTTTTTTTATGGGATCTGGGCGTCACTGGCAAGGCCAGCATTTATTGCCCATCCCTAGTTGCCCTTGAGAAGGTGGTGGTGAGCCACCTTCTTGAGCCGCTGCAGTCCATGTGGTGAAGGTACTCCCACAGTGCTGTTAGGTAGGGAGTTCCAGGATTTTGACCCAGTGACGATGAAGGATCGGTGATATACTTCTAAGTCAGGATGGTGTGTGACTTGGAGGGGAACATGGAGGTGGTGGTGTTCCCATGCGCCTGCTGCCCATGTCCTTCTAGGTGGAAGAGGTCGCGGGTTTTGGAGGTGCTGCCAAAGAAGCCTTGGCGAGTTGCTGCAGTGCATCTTGTAGATGGTTCACACTGCAGCCACGGTACGCTGGTGGTGGAGGGAGTGAATGTTTAAGGTGGTGGATGGGGTGCCAATCACGTGGGCTGCTTTTTCCTGTATAGTGTCGAGCTTCTTGAGTGTTATTGGAGCTGCACTCATCCAGGCAAGTGGAGAGTATTCCATCACACTCCTTACTTGTGCCTTGTAGATGGTGGAAAGGCTTTGGGGGAGTCAGGAGGTGAGACACTCGCCGCAGAATACGTAGCCTCTGACCTACTCTTGTTACCACTGTATTGATGTGGCTGGTACAGTTAAGTTTCTGGTTAATGGTGACCCCCAGGATGTTGATAGTGGGGGATTCGGCTATGGTAATGCTATTGAATGTCAAGGGGAGGTGGTTAGACTCTCGCTTGTTGGAGATGGTCATTGCCTGACACTTGTGTGGCGCGAATGTTACCTGCCACTTATCAGCCCAAGCCTGAGCGTCATCCAGGTCTTGTTGCATGCGGGCATGGACTACTTCATTATCTGAGGAGTTGTGAATGGCACTGAACACTGCAGTCATCAGCGAACATCCCCGTTTCTGACCTTATGTTGGAGGGAAGGTCATTGATGAAGCAGCTGAAGATGGTTCGGCCTCGGACACTGCCCTGAGGAACTCCTGCAGCGATGTCCTGGGGCTGTGATGATTGACCTTCAACCACCGCAACCATCTTCCTTTGTGCTAGGTATGACTCCAGCCAGTGGAGCGTCCGTTCCCCCCCGCCCCCCCCCCCCCCGATTCCCATTGACTTCAGTTTTACTGGGGTTTGTTGAGACTTGTTGAGTGGCGGTTGTATGTCATGGGTGGAGGAGGCTTTTTTGAGGAATAGTGTTTTCTCTGGAATTTACGCATTGGGACATTTTACTATGTTAAAGGCGCTATATAAATGCAAGTTGTTGTTGTTGAAATGTTTACTTTTGAAAACTGCAAATGGCCTTTGGTACGAGCAGTTGTTGCTACTGACTCTTCAGATGTGCTGGGCTGAAGTTGCAGATTTCTATTTGGAGTCCTGATTGCTGTGTGGTTGTTTAATGCTGTAGAATCTGGCGTTTGAAGGCAGCAGTGTATTATATTGCAGTGGGATTTGAGTGGGTGTTTGGAGGAGGGGATATTGTGAGGGTTGGCTCCAACAACCCTTAATTTCAGGATATGGTATAATTCTCTAATTCCATTGGCATTATGTCTAGGAGCTTCCATTAGTTTCTATTTTAACTTCAGTTGCAGTCGTTAACTCATTAAAGGCGCAGACCAGAGCATATTAAAGTTGGAGCTGCCTTGGAGCGTGTTGTAGATTTGGGACGCAATTGAGCGGAGGTGTTCTTTCAGATTGCGCATGCTGAGAGACAGCAGTAAGCTGTTGCAACCTGTAGTTTGTTCTGTTCTAAAATGCTGTACATGTGTGGTAATATTTAACATACAGCTAGCTTGCTGATTTTGTCCTGTGACCATACTCCTGCATTGTGACACTTTGTCTGCTTTGGAGAGGAGGATGACCAGATAATCTGTTTTAGTGGTGTTGGTTGAGCGATAAATATTGGGAGCGCACCCCTGCTCTTTTGGTCTTTTACACCCACTTCAGCAGGCAGTTTAACATTGCATCTGAAAAACGACTCCTCCGACAGTGCCGCGCTCCCTCAGTACTGCCCCTCCGACAGTGCCGCGCTCCCTCAGCACTGCCCTTTTGACAGTGCAGCAATCCCTCAGTACTGCCCCTCCGACAGTGCTGCGCTCCCTCAGTACTGCCCCTCCGACAGTGCCGCGCTCCCTCAGTACTGCCCCTCCGACAGTGCCGCGCTCCCTCAGTACTGTCCCTCCGACAGTGCCGCGCTCCCTCAGTACTGTCCCTCCGACAGTGCCGCGCTCCCTCAGTACTGCCCCTCCGACAGTGCGGAGCTCCCTCAGTACTGCCCCTCCGACAGTGCCGCGCTCCCTCAGTACTGCCCCTCCGACAGTGCCGCGCTCCCTCAGTACTGCCCCTCCGACAGTGCCGCGCTCCCTCAGTACTGCCCCTCCGACAGTGCAGCGCTCCCTCAGTACTGACCCTCCGACAGTGCCGCGCTCCCTCAGTACTGCCCCTCCGACAGTGCGGCCCTCCCTCAGTACCAGCACTAGAATGTTGCTGTGGCTTGTGAAGTCCTAAGGAGGGGCTCAAACCCACATCCTTCTGACTCAGAGGCTATTGTGCTGCAGAGCGATTGTGTTATCTTGTGGTTGGATTATGTATATTGACATAGAATCAATGGTGATTGGGCCATAACCTTTGAGACTGCAGCTACTGGAGTGTGAGCAGGTGTTGATCAATTCCTTATCTGCAGTGAAGCGACCTGTAATCCACGAGGAATGTGGTTTTAATGACATTCTGAAATTGCCAACAGGGTGTACATTTCCTGGGTGCTTCATTTCCCGTGAAAAGCACAATGGAATATTTTTTTTAAATGCTGTGGGTGGCAGGTCAAAACCTATCATACAGGAACAAATGAGAGCTTGCAGGCTGAGACATGCGGCAGGGATTGAAAGAGACTTGCATTTATACACTGCCTGCTCATGTCTCTCCAATGTCTCCGTGCTTCACATATAATGGCATACAGTATTGTTCTGCAGGCTGTTGTCCTGCACAGCAAGATCCCACACATAGTAGCGAGCTGACTGACTAGTTAGGCTGCTTTTGCTTGTATATATGAAAGAGCTTGAGCTTCTCCCCGCCTCAACATCGTGCCACAGGGTCTCTGGTGACCACCTGAGCAGCCTCTTGAGGGTTCACCCTCTGTAAACGTGAGCTCATTCAAATCTCTGCTGCCTGTGTCCTAACTTGCACCAAGTCCCAGACGTTCAGGCTTGGGCTGATAAGTGGCTGGTAACATTCGTGCCACAGAAGTACCAGGCAATGACTATCTCCAACAAGCGAGAGTCTGACCACCGGCCCTTGATATTCAATGACATTGCCATCATCGAATCCCCCACCATCAACATCCTGGGGGGGGGGGGCGGTCACCATTGACCAGAAACTTAACTGGACCAGCCACATAGATACTGTGGCAACAAGAGCAGGTCAGAGGCTGGGTATTCTGTGGCGAGTGTCTCATCTCCTGACTCCCCAAAACCTTTCTACCATCTACAAGGCACAAGTCAGGAGTGTGATGGAATACTCTCCACTTGCCTGGATGAGTGCAGCTCCAACAACACTCAAGAAGCTCAACACCATCCAGGATAAAGCAGCCCGCTTGATTGGCACCCCATCCACTGCCTTAAACATTCACTCCCTCCACCACCGGCGTACCTTGGCTGCAGTGTGTACCCTCTACAAGATGCACTGCAGCAACTCGCCAAGGCTTCTTCGGCAGCACCTCCCAAACCCGCGACCTCTTCCACCTAGAAGGACAAGGGCAGCAGGCGCATGGGAACTCCACCACCTCCAAGTTCCCCTCCAAGTCACACACCATCCTGACTTAGAAGTATATCGCCGATCCTTCATCGTCGCTGGGTCAAAATCCTGGAAAACTCTACCTAACAGCACTGTGGGAGCACCTTCACCACACGGACTGCAGCGGTTCAAGAAGGTGGCTCACCACCACCTTCTCAAGGGCAACTAGGGATGGGCAATAAATGCTGGCGTTGCCAGCGGCGCCCACATCCCATAAAAAACTAATTAAAAAAAAAAATCACCCCCTTTGCTCGCTGACTTACATTGGCGAGAGCAATGGTTTTTTAATCCTCTCAATTTAGAGTAGAGAAGGTTAAGGGGAGATTTAATAGATTTTCAAAATTATGAAGGGTTTTGATAGAGTACATAAAGAGAAACTGTTTCCACTGGCAGGAGGGTCGGTAACCAGAGCACACAAATTTAAGATAATTGGCAAAAGAGACAAGATGAGGAGAAATGTTTTTACGCAGTGAGTTATGATCTGGAATGCGCTGCCTGAAAGGGCGGTGGAAGCAGATTTAACAATAACTTTCAAAAGGGAATTCGATGAATACGTGAAGGGAAAACATTTGCAGGGTTATGAAGAGAAGAGGAGTGTGACTAATTGGATAGCTCTTTCAAAGAGCCAGCACAGACATGATGGGCCGAATGGCTTCCTTCTGTGCTGTATCATTCTATGATTCGCTGCTTCCTTATCTTGTGAAAGGAAATCTGTGGGTTTGCGATGCTCCCTATCCTGCATTGCCTGAACAGAGGTTTCCAGAGCTTCATGGGGGAGCCCATAATAATGAATTCTGTAAAATTGAAGCCCCCAAATCTTTTTTTTTATATTGGAGTCATATTCTTAAGTGCAGTCATTATGGCCTCTGAGTCATAAGCATCGGTTATTATTGGCTAAGGAAGCAATGCATTAATTGCACCAAAAATATAGGACATGATTACCACAATAATTGGTGCCAAGTAGAACCATTTACTCTTGCCTACCAGTTGGGTTGTGCCTGGGAGCCATGAGGGGCCAATTAAGTACACAGGCTGTCTTCCTATCTCGCAAACAGCTTAAGGCTGGACAATTACTCTGACCCAAATTTGGATGAACATATCCAGAGGATTATCGAGAAGGAGCTGAACTGATTTTGGTGATCGTCAACCGTGAGGAAGGAACTCGGAAGTTGTGGTATTGTTTATTCGGGAAATGTGTTTGACTGTGTGTGTGAGTGACATAAAGATACAGTCATCTGTCACTTGGTATTTCTTTCAGGGCTTCCTGCTTTAATGGTTAGTAGCTGTTTTTTTAATTATTTGTTCCTGGGATGTGGGCGTCGCTGGCAAGGCCAGCATTTATTGCCCATCCCTAGTTGCCCTTGAGAAGGTGGTGGTGAGCCGCCGCCTTTAACTGCTGCAGTCCGTGTGGTGAAGGTACTCCCACAGTGCTGTTGGGGAGGGAGTTCCAGGATTTTGACCCAGCGACGATGAAGGATCGGCGATATACTTCTAAGTCAGGATGGTGTGTGACTTGGAGTTGGTTGTGTTGATCTGTCAGTGAATTAGCAGATAAAGCCCGGCTGTGAGTGATGGGGAAGGTTTATAGAGGATTTAAGGAGTGGCTCTATTCCCAGTGGGCAGAACGTCCTACTGTTGTTACATCTTGGTTTGAAGTAAGGTTAATGATACGTTTCCATAGCGGTTGAATCGAAGACACAAACCAGCTGTAAATATTTCCTCCCTTTTGCTTCCCCAGAAAAGCTGCTGCCTCCGGCTGGGGTGAGCAACTGCTGTTCAGCTGGCTGCTGTCTGTTATCTGCCCATGGGAGGGGTTGGAGCCATCGAGGTGTCTGCTCGAGGTTAGCAGGCCACTAACAGTGTGAGCAGCCACGGACTCCCCTCGGTCCTGGGGAGGGAGCGAAGCAAAAGCTGAACTTCTCAGCAGAATTTCCTCCTGCTCAGTGGAGTGAGAACTCTGTGGTGTTCTTGTTAAATTGCTCAGATGACATTCTCACGGTCCTCACAAGGTTAGGACCATCGTGTTCTGCAGTGTGTCTGATGAGCTGTACTTATTCCTACGCCCTTCAGTTGTTTTCCTAACTAGATTTCCATCCAGTTCTTTTCAAAGGTAACAAATCAGCGCAACATTAATTGTGGGAACATTTCTCCTTATCTCTGTTCTCGTTTGCCAGTTTTGTACTTGTGCCCTCTGGTTCTATTCATTTAATTAACTTGATTCCATCCAATTCTTTTAGCATCTTAAGACTTGGATTAGGCGTTCTCCAAAGAGAAGTTGATTTTTCAGCCTAATTTAGAGTTTCTGAATCATCTTGAGTCACTTTTCTCTGAAACCTCTCTTTGGGCTTTTGAAAGGCCAAGTGTCCAAAATTCGCCCCACTATTCTAAATAAGCCTCCTGCCTTTAACTGGGGCTTGGGAAATCTGCCTGCAGGACTTGTTGCTGCTTTTTGGCGGGGAGGGGAGGAGATTAGAGCAAGTGATTATGGTGTGACTTTCTATGACAATTCTTGCATGTAGGGCCATTCACTGCCCAAGTATTGCAATTTTACATGAAACATCCTAGAGTCAGTGAAAGTGCCAGTTTCTGAGCAGGCAAATCAATAACCAGTCACTTGCCCTGATTAAGTTTTTGGTCTGGTTGAGTTTTTCTTTGGTGTCAGTTCCTCCTAAGGTGGAACAGTGTGCTGATTGATCCAGCTCTCCAGGATCGGGCGTTGTCCCACTGCCTTGATCATGTCAAGCCCTTTTTTTTGAAGGGGTTGAGGTCATGTCTGTTCATGTTCCTATTGAGGCAGGAGTTTCTGCTGGAGTTTGGGACTGACTTGTTTTGTCTGTCAGATGTAACATACTGTGGGTCAGGACAGCCTCTGCTGGTGCATTTTCTCCCTGTAAGGTGGTTACACCCACTTGAACCATTTAAGGGATGGGGTTCCAGAGTTTGAGAGTGGTCGCCAATGGTGAAGAGACGGGGACTGTCTCGAGTGTACTAGTGTTAGAGGAGCGAGGGGGACATGCAGGGCCATTAGGGTTAGGTAAGATATTTAACACAGAAATTGAAAATGTTGTGCTTATCCGCACCCTATCTCGACCACTACAATTTATGATTAATGTATGGTGATTTTTCACAGTGCTGATCTATGAACTCTCATTATGCAAAATTCCTTCCCTGGATGGTAGGTTTTCAAACTGGGCTTGTGGGTCCTGGGGGTTTGTGAGGGGGAAATCAGAACCTCAGCAAGGCCATTAAATGTTTGGCTGTCTGGAGTGAGGCATACCATGCGGTGTGTGTCTTGTATTCTGTGATCCATACTTTCTGTATTTGTTGGTTCACAAGCACGTTATTTCTGTTGCTGTACACTAATATAAAAGAAAAGTGCACCAACGGCACTCTTTTGGAAGTTGGGGCAGAGGCTCCCCAGGCGTGTGGGGCTATTTTCAGGGGTCCCCTAGAGGGTGCCAGTATTTACAGTGGGTCCCCACACAAATGTTTGAAAAGTGTTGGTGCGGATTGGAGATGTTGCTCTGTAACCACTGTGAAGTGAAATCGCCAAGTGTCTGAGCGGTCACTTGCCCTGTTCTCTTTCTCTACCTCCCCACCCCCCCAACTTCTGTCTTTGGGAAACGAGGCTTTTTGCTCAGCAGGTCTGCAGGGTACGAGAATTTAATTTGTAAGGAATCGTGAACATGAATGAGCATCCAACTGCTTGTGTGCTGGGCACTGTTTTAACAAATGAACGTTATTATCGGTACTAGTTTAATTCTGTCTTTCTGTCGAGTGTTTTTGTTTAAACTGCGAGTACCGATGACCTCACTGGGGAAGTAGTGGATTGGAAGAGTTCCTCAGGCTGATTTTAACTTGCATGGTTGAAACTGAAACACCCTTGGGTAATTTAGATCACTGGTGTTAATTTAGCTTCCTGGCACAGTTACCAACCAGGTCTCTGAATGATATCAGCATTAAAATAAAGTATTACCTATAAATAGGAGGCTTAGTTCATTATACTGTATCATTCTTTTATTTAAAAAAAAATATGAACTGTTGCTGGCAGTAATGTGAAATGCAAATTGGTGATTGTGCTACATTTTTGGAGGTTGAGTTAGATGTGAAATTATCCACAATCCAGCCTGTGGGAAGCAGCGCTAACTAGACATGATTTGGGATTTGACACACCAGCGTCTATTTAAAAACATGTCATTAGCACCCAGTGCTGCTTCAGAGCAAAATTTATCTTTTCTGTCACTGTCCCATTCTCTCCCCTCCCCCGCTCCCCCTTCAACCCACTAACTCATTGGATCCTCCCTTTGTATTTACCATTGCATCATTTCAACTTAAATGTAATATTTCTTAATTGGTAGATTTGCACACAGCATGTAGGCACAGGCCCTTTCTATCCCATAAATGTGTGCCTGCTGAGTGCAAACAATATCATCCAGGCCATTTCACTCAACATGCCCTCCTGAATCAAAGTACTGAGCCTGGATAATGTTACTGGATCTGGAGGGGCGTTGGGTAAATCTGGTGCAAGGGGAGGGAGGGGTGGTAACTGGCGCAAGGGTAGGGGGGGGAGGGTAACAGGCGCAAGGGTAGGGGGGGAGGGTAACTGGTGCAAGGGTCGGGGGGGGTAACTGGTGCGAGAGTGGGAGGGGTAACTGGTGCAAGGGTGAGGAGGAGGGGTAACTAGTGCAAGGGTGGGGGGGTAACTGGTGCAAGCAGGTGGGGGGATAACTGGTGCAAGAGTGGGGTGGGGGGGGGGAAACCGTGGTGAAAGTGCTAAACACTTCATTGTTAAATGGCCACCTCTCTGAGGTTGGACATGGAGGAGGTGAAGAATTGTTTTCTCTCTAGAATCCTGGGATCAAATGGAGAAAGCGGGGTGACTCTTCTGCACTGATCTTCTGTCGTTCTTGCCCCTTGGGGATTGCCCTGCAGTCACTTGTTTTGATTTTTCTGAGCACAGGTGCTGCTTTTACACTGTGCTGCTGGTACTAGGGGAGCAACATTCTTTAGGTTACAGATTCCTTATACGCAGAAAGGTGCGTCAGGGAGAGTGCATGTCCTCTTGTGCAGAGATATGAAGTTTCAATATTTGGTTCTGATTGCAGTTTTACAGGATGGCTGGAATAGAGGGCTCTTCTAGAAAGCTGCTGTGCCTGTCCTTGAATTCTCGGCTGATCAGCATTCTTGTTGCTGCCCTCCACTGTCCTACAATTTAAAGGGTGTTCTCGTGGCTTTTGCAGCATGGAGCACTTGGAAATTGCAAGCTGATATGAAAAGTGGCAGTCACTAATGGCAGCCTGTGCTCGAATTTAAAATGTTTGTGGTTTAGTTCGACCTATGATTGAATTCAGCTCACTACCCCATGGTGTTCTAGCTGTGTCTCTGCGGGATCACGGTTACAGACCTGGGAAGCTGCTTACGTTTAGATGTTCTCCCTAACTTGTATTTACGAATATATAAAGCTTTCATAGCCCGTTCTCCTCGACTCCAAAACTGCTGTCTTTTTTAAATTGCAAAGGGAGAGAAAATACCTCCTTATGCAAGCAATTCAGTGACTGCCCAGAAAATGACTTTTCTCTTTAATCTGAGTGCTCTTTCAACAACATAGTACTTGAGTGTTTCAACTGGTATGGGAATGGATGGTCCATAGCACTGTGGGGTAACTCTAAATGGGTTTGGACCTGAGATAAGTCGAATGCTGAAGTTCATCCTTTTACCACTAGTTGGAGCTGCAAATTGAATGGGTGTGAGTGATCCCCAAGTGAGCCATCTTGAATGAGTTAACTTTCCCTCATGTAAATGACTGTTGTACCTTTCAGCTGCTCTATCTCTTCTCCCCCCGCCCCCCCCCCCACCACCCGCAGACATCTCTCAATATCGTGACCGATGGTTCCTGCTTCCCCTTTCACTTTGTGCTCAGTTTACTGTGTTGACTGCAGCGTTGCTTTAGTAGAGACTCAAAACATTGAGTAATGCGTCGTTTTTTTCTGTATGTGGATGTGACTGGGGGTCTCCTTCGCGTCCGCCCCCCCCCCCCCCCCCCCCCCCCCAGTGTGTCAGCTGTGGCTCAGTAGGTGGCACTCTCGCCTCTGAGTCAGAAGGTTGTGGGTTCAAGTCCCACTCCAGAGACTTGAGCACAAATATCCAGGCTGACGCTCCAGTGCAGTGCTGAGGGAGTGCTGCACTGTCGGAGGTGCCGCTTTTCGGATGAGAAGTTAAACCGAGGCCCTGTCTGCGCGCTCAGGACGTAAGAGATCCCACGGCACTATTTAAAGAAGAGCAGGGGAGTTCTCTGCGGTGTCCTGGCCAATATTTATCCCTCAATCAACATCACTGAAACCGATTATCTGGTCATTATCACATTGTTGTTTGTGGGAGCTTGCTCTGTGCAAATTGGTTGCCGTGTTTCCTACATTATGCTGTGACTACACTTTAAAAGTACTTCATTGGTTGTGAAGCATTTTGGGACGTCCTGCAGTCGTGAAAGGGGCTGTAGAAATGCAAGGTCGGTCTTTGTTTCTTTGAAGTGCCACGAGCCCCCCACTGCCAGGTCTCCGTGTTGTTTTCTAGGTGGTACACAGTGATGCCTGGTGATGATTCCCCTTTCTGTGCCTTAATAATTCCCTACAGCAGCATTTTGTTTTAAGATTAGGGGAGGAGGGGTGGGGTGGGGTGGGGGAGATAATCCAACCTGGGTACCTCCACTCCATGATGCTGCCCCAATCAGCAGGAGTAATAGTGAATCTTAACTCTCATTTCCAAAGGCTGGTGGTGTAGCTGTTGGTGACCTGACTCAGCCACGGCTTATCTAAACTCATGTCACCTGTGAGCATGGTGCCAAGATTCTCTCAGAATTGTGTGCAAAAACCATTTACTCCATTTCTGTGGCTTATCTATCAGATTAGACGTCCGTGTATTTTTCACATCAATGCTGAGTTCTAATCTGTTGTGCTGTGGATGGAGGTCTCTGTGACTTTGAGCTGGTGTGCACCGTCCTGGGTATATGTTCAATCTGCTTCCCTTCATGTCCTTGTTCAGAATCCCATTCGATGCTGTGAATACAAAGGGACCCTTCTGGTGTGCTTGACTTGTTAGTTTTGGGCTCCCAGTGGAGATGCATACTCCCATATATCTCTTGGGACTTTTAATGTGAGTGCACAGACCTCCTTTATCATGTCCTGCTGTTTAAAGCTGCTAACAGGCTCCAATCTGGAAAGGCAGATTTTTACGTAAAATTAAATCGTGTAACAGCCTATATTTTCTAACTATTAGTGGAGTACTTGATTGGGGCCCCTGTTAACTCTTTGGAGGGGTGAGGAAGAACAATTTGTATTTAAAAAAAAACTCTGTCCCACTCCCTTCTCTTCCTTCCCAATATAAATTACAATGTCAGGATAAATCTAGAATATCGGCAGTTATTTGAATGGGGAAAGGTCTGCCTGTTGTCAAACTAGTGCAGCCCAACGAGGTTTCACTTGCCTGCCGTGAGCTTGGACTGCTGCTTCGAATCTTTTCCTCTTCTATTTGGCGTTTGGTTGCGCCGCACACTGTCATGGGCTGCGTGAGCCTCTGCCGCTGTGCCACTCAAGGTGACTCTTGGCCTGGTTTTCCTCCCTGCTTTTGGGCAGTGCCTCTTCACCGTGACATGCTGGGCACGTGCTGTTCTAACACAACCTGCCTGCTGTAGGTCCTGTGCGCCGCCTCTGTCCCAATATCTTTCACAATCCATAGGATAATTCCCTCCTCTTAAAGGAGCACCTATAGGTCCATGTTCTGTTGTGGGGCAGTCGGATGGTGAGAAGAGGAGAAGGTGGAGCTTTGTCTCGGTGAAATAAATGACTTTGTAGTGGTCGGCATTCTGATAAAGGTTAATTCTCGTGATGTGGGTGTTGCTGGCCAGCCCGGCATTTATTGCCCATCCCTAGTTGCCCTGAGAAGGTGGTAGTGGGCCGCTATCTTAAAGCAGCTTGCTGGGCCACTTCAGTGAGCAGTTAATAGATAGCCACATTGGTGTGGGACTGGAGTCACACATAGGCCAGACTGGGTAAGGACAGCAGGTTTCCTTCCCTCAAGGACATTAGTGAACCAACAATATGAAATAACAACAGAAAATGCTGGAAGCACTCAGCAGGATGAAGGGTCACAGACCTGAAACGTTAACTCTGTTTCTCTCTCCACGGATGCTGCCTGGCCTGCTGAGTGCTTCCAGCATTTTCTGTTGTTGTTTCAGATTTACAGCATCCGCAGTATTTTGCTATTGCATTCGTGAACCAGTTGGGTATCTACGACAATCTGACAGCTTCATGGTCCCAGTTTTTTATGTTAAACTGCTGTGGTGAGATTTGGAGTCCACTTGTCTCTAGATTATTAGTCCAGTAACATAACTGCGACACTACCATACCCCAATGAGGGAAAATAGTGTGGAAGGAGTATTTCCCTGCAATTTTCTGTTCCCAACCTTTCCTGAAGGTGCTGACACCCGAGTGGGGCGTGGGTCCATGGGTGTGGCTCTCCTCTGCTTCATCATCCAAGCGTCCATTCCTCATCTGTGAGGCTGGACGAGTGTCCGCAGGTGGTCTGACCGCCGGTGTCGCAAGTAATTCTGATCCTGATCAGAAGGTTTTGTCGGGAGCAGAAATTGGACATTTTCTTTTACTCTTCCTAACCCCTATCCCCCAGCTCTGTGGTGGCAATGAGGCCAGTTATAGTGATCAGCTTGGGCTGGGGATCCAATCTGAGACTCTCCTGGTCTTCACGACTCCAACTCAAACTCGCTAAGGCATCTGGGGGAGCTGTGTCGAGGCATTGTATAAAAATGAAGTATAATGAACTGTAACCCTCCAGAAAACAGCTGTTGCCTTTTAAGCAGCATAACATCACAATTGCATGTTGAAGGAATGACAAAGAATGGTTTGATTCTGGAGGTTTGTGCTTGGACAGATAGTTTTCTTCTTCATTTTGTTTTTTAAAGACTCTCAAATGGTGCCGCTGATTGTGGGAGTCTTGCTGGGGGGGCTAGTTTGCTCCTATATTGCAGTCTTATGAGGAGCAAAGTAATGAAGAGCATCTTGTTTTACAGGATACTGTTATAAGGAATTTGTAGCATATTCTCTAGTTCTTGCAATTCCATAATCTCTGGAAGGGATGTTACACTGACGGCAATCTTGGAAAATGTAGTTGTGCAAGTCCACACTTACCTGAGTTTGAAGGCTGTGGTTTTAAGCTCTAATCCATGACCTGAGCATATAAGAACATAGAACTTAAGAATTAGGAGCAGGAGTAGACCATACGGCCCTTCGAGCCCGCTCTGCCATTCAATAAGATCATGGCTGATCTTCAACCTCAACTTCACTTTCCCGCCCGATCCCCATATCCCTTGATTCCCCTAGAGTCCAAAAATCAATCGATCTTAGCTTTGAATATACTCAACAACTCAGCATCCACAGCCTTTGGGGTAGAGAATTCCAAAGATTCATAACCCTCTGAGTGAAGAAATTCCTCCTCATCTCAGTCCTAAATGGCCGACTCCTTATCCTGAGACTATGCCCCCTAGTTCTAGACTCTCCAGTCAGGAGAAACAATCTCTCGGCATTAAATAAAATTAAAAGCAGAAAATGCTGCAAACCCTCAGCAGGTCAGGCAGCATCTGTGGAGAGAGGAAGGGAGGATTGGCGGTTCAGGTCGATGACCTTTCCTCAGAGATGGAGAGGCTCAGTGACCTGAAACGTTAAACAACTAGCAGCACTGTGCCAACCCTGGAAATCAGCTATGTGCACAGAAAGCTAAACAATGGTCAGCCACAGCCCTCCTGTGAAAAGAAATCACGTCACAGCAGAAGATTACCAGCTATTGTCAACCAGGAGAGATTAAATAAAACAAAAACAATACGATCATATTTTCCTCTTCCACTCCTGGGCAAGTCTGGTCAGATCCGTCTATTATATATAAATCATTCCAATAGTCTAAGGGAATGCAATTTCCTTTCCTGAAGCCTCACGTGCTGGGGTGCAGGACTACAAGAACCAGACACCCTTCATGCATGTCAGGATTAGATGAGTGATCGGGAGCGGGATCCCTGGCAGATTTCTGCCTCCCCCACCCCACATCCCCAGGTTGAGCACCAAGGCTCAACAGTAGCCTCCAAGTGCTCCCCACGCTGATACCAGCGAACTCAGCACGCACCGGGGACAGGAACTAGGACTTCCTGCCCTCTTCCACATTGACAGCATTATAGGACATCTCCTGTATCCAGTAAGCAGAACCACCCCTAAAAAAAACTTAAGAGCCATCTCCAAATGAGCTCTGTAGGTTTGCTGCGTGTGCAGGGTGAATACAGGCTATTGTTTGTGTCAGCAAAGCACATTCAGTCCACCAAAAACAGCAAGTGGGCAGGTCATGCAGTACCAGCGCAGACATCATATCCAACTGATTCAAATTAAACCACGTGCCAAGGCGCAACATGTGATATTTTCAAATAAAAACAGGAAAACTGCAAATGCTGGTACTAAAAGTAAACAGAAAATGCTGGAAGTATGTAGTCGGCCAGTCATGCAGCATGTGTAGAGAAAAGGCAGGTTGTGGCAGTATCTGTTTGTGTGCTACACTAAGTCAGTTGTCTGATAACATCACAGCCACACTTGGTTGTTCTATGAAACCCCCCCTGGGCTCTCGCCCCCTCCGTGTTCCGCAGCAGGAGGGTTGGTGCTGTTGGTTTTCACTAGCCATATTTCAGAACTTGGGGCACCTCACGTACTA
The DNA here is from genome assembly GCA_030390025.1 of Squalus acanthias. Lineage (NCBI taxonomy): Eukaryota > Metazoa > Chordata > Chondrichthyes > Squaliformes > Squalidae > Squalus > Squalus acanthias. Next base: position 69,323,273 of record CM059442.1, read on the forward strand.
CAGTGCGTCATTTTTTCCCTGAAAGAGAAAGAAACTGCACAGGCACAAATTAAGGCAAAAATGCCCCTTTTAGCTTGCTTAAATGATCATCTGCAAGCAGTTTTATAAACCCAATTTCCACTGAGGTATTGGTGAAAAGTTACACAGCTGTTGCTAGTTTTTGTGAAGCAATCACAGTATATCAATCTAAGCCAAATGACCGGATGTTAAAATTGTTCCTTCTTTGTCATCATCCAATGTCTTTAAAAAAAAAAATCCAAATGGAAAGGCTCCCTCTTTAAATTTTCCATGAATTGTTTTTCTGAAATGAGATGAATTGTCAACTAGACGCTTCCTGAATCTGCAGCGGATGTTTGTGACGGAGCTATTCAAATATAGAAACACTGGGCTGGCTTTGCCTCAAATTCACTTTCCTTCCCTGCGTTCACATTTCAAGCTTCGCCCACCGGTTTCATTTTTGATGCGATTTAAAAATTAACTGGGAAGAGAAAAACGCAGACAATGTCCCATCGTACTTCAGCACAATTTGTCCCCTCCACAAATCAGTTTTTCAGGTACTGAATCATGAATACAGATTTAGAATGTTTTCTTCTGCCAACCACATCAGGCACATTCAATCTCTAAATAAACTAACCTGGGAATCGCTTGCAATGACAACTTTAAAAATAGAATTCAGGCCATTCGGCAGCTTTTCTATGGTTCCCTCTAGTACTATTAACTATTCTTCTGGGAAGGTGCAAGGAGAGGGGGAAGAGGAGGAGACGAGCAGGGTCTGTTTGAACAAAAGCAAAATACTGCGGACTGGAAATCTGAAATTTAAACAGAGAATGCTAGAAATACTCAGCAGGTCAGGCAGCATCTGTGGAGAGAGAGAAACAGTGTTAGTTTCAGGTCGATGACCTTTCATCAGGATCTATTTGAAACTGAATTGGTTACAAGATGACAACTGGCGATGGGAGAATGGAACCAGATGAATCCTGCGTGGCAGATTCAGTAACAGACTGCCTCCACTCGGCAGGTCTGCAGGAATCCGGGCATTGCTGTTGTTGACCCCATAGTCTGGCTCACTGAAGGGACTTGGAGGGGGCAGCCAAGTCTGGTTCAACCCGAGAGTGGCAGGAGCTAGAATTGGTGGCGAGGGGACGGAGTATGCGGAGATACTTGACTATCTCCAACAAGCAAGAGTCTAAACACCGCCCCATGACATTCAATGGCATTGCCATCTCCGAATCCCCCACCATCAACATTCTGGGGGTCACCATTGACCAGAAACTTAACTGGACCAGCCACATAAATACTGTGGCTACAAGAGCAGGTCAGAGGCTGGGTATTCTGCGGCGAGTGTCTCACCTCCTGTATCCCCAAAGCCTTTCCACCATCTACAAGGCACAAGTCAGGAGTGTGTTGGAATACTCTCCACTTGCCTGGATGAGTGCCGATCCAACAACACTCAAGAGGTTCTACACCATCCAGGACAAAGCAGCCCGCTTGATTGGCACCTCATCCACCACCTTAAACATTCACTCCCTTCACCACCGGTGTACCTTGGCTGCAGTGTGTACCATCTACAAGATGCACTGCAGCAACTCGCCAAGGCTTCTTCGGCAGCACCTCCCAAACCCGCGACCTCTTCCACCTAGAAGGACAAGGACAGTAGGCCCTTGGAACACCACCACCTTCAAGTTCCCCTCCAAGTCACACACCATCCTGACTTAGAAGTATATCGTCGCTGGGTCAAAATCCTGGAACTCCCTCCCTAACAGCACTGTGGGAGAACCTTCACCACACGGACTGCAGCGGTTCAAGAAAGCAGCTCACCACCACCTTCTCGAGGGCAATTAGGGATGGGCAATAAATGTTTGACTTTCCCGCGATGCCCACATCCCATAAAAACGAATAACTCCTCCCCCCCCCCCCCCCCCCCTCCCCACAAAAAAAGCCTCGCTCCAAAAACGTTCAATTATTTTAAATGACAATCATTGATAACGACAGCTGTTCCCAAGCTTCAGCCAAGATTTCTGCTGGAATTCCAATCTGCATTATGTTCAGAGTCTCAATTCACAGAGTAAGAGATTTTGAGAGCGGTCCTGTAAACATGAGCAGTCCCCATGCACGCTGCGGCTGCCCACAGCATCATTCTGGGCACTGGGTGGGAAGTAGGCACTGTGCAGCCAGTTATCTGAAGATCAAAATTTGTTTTAAAACGTTGACTTCCTGGGATTTTATTTGTCATCTTTTTTGGTTTTGATTAAACATTTCAAATAAAAAAATAAATTAAAAAAATGCATTTGCTGGAAATCTGAAACCAGAACAGATGGCTGGAATTACACCAGGTCTGTCTGCATCTGTAGAGTGTTACTGTTTGAGGTGCAACTTTTTTTGTCAACTGAAAACAGACAAAGAATTACTTCTTCTCAGGCAGTCCCTCGGAACCGAAGATGACTTGCTTCCACATTAAAAATGAGTTCTCAGGTGACTGATGAGTCCAATGCGGGACCTACAGTCTCTGTCACAGGTGGGGCAGACGGTGGTTGAAGGGGTGGGTGGGGTGCTTAGGTTGACGTGCGCTGCTTGCGCTTGACTTCCGCTTGCTCCCAGCGAAGAGACTCGAGGTGTTCGGTGCCCTCCCGGATGCTTCTCCTCCACTTTGTGCGGTCTTGGGCCAGGGATTCCCAGGTGTCAGTGGGGATGTTGCACTTTTTCAAGGAGGCTTTGAGTGTGTCCTTGAAGCATTTCCTCTGCCCACCTGGGGCTCTCTTGCCGTGTCGGAGCTCCGAGTAGAGCGCTTGTTTTGGGAGTCTCGTATCGGGCATGCGGACGATGTGATCCGTCCATCGGAGCTGATCGAGCGTGGTCAAAGCTTCGATGCTGGGGATGTTGGCCTGAGCGAGAACACTGACTGTGCGCCTATCTTGCCAATGGATTTGCAGGATCTTGCGGAGGCAGCGTTGGTGGTACCTCTCCAGTGCTTTGAGGTGCCTGCTGTACATGGTCCATGTCTCTGAGGAATACAGCAGGGCGGGTATCGCGCACAGGCATCTTCCACTCTTTAAAATGAAGTTCGGGACCTAGAACGTCAGGACCCGCATGGACAACCCCAACAGTGACGGACCGGAACGCCGTACTGGTATCGTTGCCCGGGAGCTCCGACGTTTCGACATTGACATCGCCGCCCTAAGTGAGACCCGGCAGGCAAGGGAAGGCCAGCTCAAGGAGCAAGGCGGTGGCTACACCTTCTTCTGGAAAGGCAAACCTGAAGAAGAACGCCGCCTCCATGGGGTAGGCTTTGCCATTAAAAAAATGAGCTAGTCGGGCGTCTCAGAGACTCCCCTTGCGGTATAAACGAGCGCCTCATGACTCTTCGGCTCACCCTAGCCCGGAACCAGTGCGTACGCCCCAACACTGGAAGCCACAGACGAGACCAAAGAGGAATTCTACTCCAGCCTTGAACAATCCCGTCCCGAGTCCCAACGGGCGACAAGCTGATCCTACTTGGCGACTTTAACGCCAGAGTTGGAAAGGACACAGACCTCTGGGGAGGTGTGAGCGGCAGAGAGGGGGTAGGGAAAGCCAACTCCAACGGTACCCGCCTCCTGTCGAAATGCTTAGAACATGGCCTTGTCATAACCAACACCTTGTTCCGTCAGAGACAAGTACAAGGCTTCATAGCAGCACCCTCGCTCCAAGCACTGGCATTTGCTGGACTACGTCATCGTCCGAGCGAGGGACCGCAAGGACGTCCGCATCATCCGCGCCATGACAGGAGCTGACAACTGCTGGACAGACCAGCACTCTGTCAGCTCCATCATTGTAGCCCCAAAACAGCGGCGGCAACAGAAACAATGCCGCAGGAAAATCAATGCTGGAGCACTCAAAGACCCCGCTAAGAAAGCCCTATTCAGCCTGCGCCTCTCAAACAACCTGACGACTCCCAGTGATGCAGAGACAGAGTGTCCACAGCACCTGGTCTGCACTCAAGGCCTCCATAATCAGCACCTGTGAAGAGACGCTCGGTCACTCGACCAGGAAACACCAAGACTGGTTCGACGAGAACGACCAGGAGATCCAGGAGCTAATAAAGCCGCAAGTGCAAGGCATTCCTGATCTAGAAACAGCAACAGAACACGAGAGCAAGAAAAGAATTACACCCAAAACGTTAATGTATCTTTTGTTTGATGGACCTGTTTATGTGTTTAATTGTTCTAAAGTTGTGTGTAACTTTGTGTGCAGCAGTGTGTGATCTGTAGGTTTGAAGTGGAGCTTTTGTTCGGTGTAATTCAGTAAAGTGACGCATCTGTGTTTAATAAATCCAATTTATGAATTTTTTTTGTCCGCTGTACTTGAAACAGATGGAGTTGTTGTGCAATTTCAGTCTTTGTACCAGCTGCACCCACAGTTCGACCCCCACCCACCAATGTCTTCAGTCATACTCCTGGAAAGAAAAAAGTGAGAACATCCTATGTTTAAGAGTTTAGTCCAGGAACTGAGCCTGTTCACCAGCGCAGTAAGGACAGTCCTTCTGAAAATGCACTCATTGCAGAGTTTAAAGGATGAGCGGTAAATGGCCAAATCACTCGGACAGCAGCAATCATAACAGTTTTCTTTTAGATGTTCTATTTGAATGCCAGTGGGGCAAATTGAAACTAGTGAAAGGTAATTTTAAGGCTTGGCCACTGATGTGGAGCAATCTTCAGGGTAGGTCCATGGATGCAAAGTCCCTGGAACATGGAGTGCAGTAAAGGGCGATACAAGGGTGTTTGTGAATGGATGAACTCTGAGACCAAATAGTTTTCCTCACCAATATCTCTGGCGAGATTGATAACTGAAGAATCTGAATTGCAGATGTTTGAAGCTGTTTCTTTTGCACCTACTGGGGCGGGGGGGGAAGATTGAAGAGGATTTCAATCTGAAGTTTAGGCTGTTTGAAGGGAGCTGTACCAATTGCATGGTCAGAAAATGGTGTACACTCACTCTGATTTAAGGCTTTGATCTCTGCTATAAGACTGTTGGATGGTTACTCTTGTCATATTCTCTCCAAAAAAGTCAGCAATTCAGTTTTTACGTAGCAGTAAAATTCTTAATGCCAGATTTTATACTTTGCACTGTGATTCTTGTAACAGCTCGTTCTAACGTGGGTACAGTTGAGTTTAGTGACTATCTGGTATTTCTCTGAGTTGAAACTAGTTGATTGATGTAAGGATTCTTGTGCCTCTTTGGCCTGAACGTTATTGTGGATGTTTTCATTTTTGCCCTTTTCTCCTCCCTCGCTCATGTTACCCGTGTGCCACGAATTCATGTTGCATGACTCAATATTAAACATGTATCCTCTCATTTCAGATTTCATGAATATATTTTTCTCCTCTTTGTATCTTTGTTCTCTGTACCACGCATGTTCCTTGGGTCTAGACCGCCTACTCCAGGCATCTTTCTCTGATGTGTTTTGGGCAGAGCCATGATACAAAGGTGGCCCACAGTGATTAGCTGTTTGTCACCTCCCTCATCCACCATATTTGGGATAAGCAGGAAACCTGTACGGAGCCACTTGGTGGAAGTGCACCAGAACTGGCCCATTTCTTGCCACTGGCAGGAGGGTCGGTAACCAGACAAGACAGATTCCAGATAATTGGCAAAAGAACCGGGGGGGGGGGAGATGAGAATTTTTTTTACGCTGTGATTTGGAATGCGTTGCCTGAAAGGGTGGTGGAAGCAGATTCAATAGAAACTTTCAAAATTGAGTTGGATAAATACTTGAAAAGGAAAAAAAATGCAGGGCGGTGGGGGAATGGGGCTAATTGGATAGCTCTTTCAAAGAGTCGACACAGGCACGATGGGCCGAATGGCCTCCTTCTCTGCTGTATGATTCTATATAGGTTGTTGGTGAACAAACAGTGTTGAAAATGTCCCCAATTGGTTAAAACTCGTGCCGGGGAGCTAACTAGCACACATGGGAAATTGTGCCACTCACTGATCCTGAGTGAAGAATTGGCATTTGGAAAGATTTAAATATGTCTCGTTCTTGACTAGGGCCGTCTAATGACTATCTGCCTCCAATGGGTTTGTTCGAACTGAATAGAATATATTTTAAATTGATGCTGAATATTTTGGACCACTTTTGTCTCCATCTACCCATTTTTATGAATCTGTCTGCTCTCTTTCCCCTTCCTGAGGGAGTGTATGTTGCAGAGAAGACTTAGAACAGTCCTGTCCGGGTGCTGCGAAACTTTGAAAGGGTCCTCCCTCCTCCGAAAGTAGGGTCCTTTTAAAGTATAGCTTCGCTAGGATCTGATGAAGCTTCCTCTGTTTCTCTGAGCAGATGTAGTCCAAGATAAATTGTATTTTGTAGTGCTTTTAACAAGTGGAAATGTCTTAAGGTGTTTCCCAGTGAATTACATTTTTGAAATGCAGCAATTATTCATTGGCAGATGCAGCAGTAATTCTGTGCCAGCGATATCCCACAGACACTGGAAAGGGGTGAAATATGCTGAACAGTTAAAAGGCATTAGAGCAGCAAACGTGAGGTGAAACCGCTCCAAAATGGAAGTGAACAAAGTGAAATGTGAATGAGAGAAACTTGACAGGAAAATGGGAGAGACAGCTGAAGTCTGGTGTTGCTGCAGGAAATGTTTAGACTGAGGGAGATGGAGTCCTGCAGAGAGGCCGTGAGAAATATGAGTTGCTGTGATTGACTCCTCTCCTGTAGGAGCTGACTCGTGCCATAATATTATTGCTAGGCTTCTTTACTGATGCCAATGTGTTTTGGTAACCTGCACCAGTTTGATGGACTGTGCACGCGGACCCTACAGGGCGACAGCTGTCCTGGGTAGAGGCAGTTCATCTTGAAGGTCCTTGTAGGTATCACCACAGTTCAATGATTCACATGTAGCATAAGGGACGATGCACGGAGGGTGTCTGTTTTTGAAATGTTTGCGGTTTGTTGTACTCTTGGTCATTTTCTGTGGTGTTTGCAATGCATGCTTTCATCCTCCTCTTGGGAACTTGGTAAGAAAGGTCTCCACTATCCTGTTCATGCCAATTGATACTCAACTTGTTTGGTTTCAGTTACTTTTTTTATTAATTCATGGGATGTGGGCGTCACTGGAAAAACCAGCATTTATTACCCATCCCTAATTGCCCTTGAACAGTTTGCACTGTTCTGCTTTTTTTTCTTCAATATATTTCCCATCATCTGACCTCTAATGATTGGACATTTCTCTGAGCTATGTTTGCTGTAGGTTCTTCATTCAGTTTTAGCCCTGTGACTATTGGATTGCAGCTGTTCTCATCAAGCTGGAAGGTCATCAGAGCCTGTCCATTGGAAAAATAAACCTTCCTTTGTCCTCTTCCCTTCCCCTGGCATCACCCGTAGCATCCACACGGGGTTTTACCTTCACCTTATCAGGAAATCTGTTCCACTTTCTGACAGCAGTCCTAAATTTGTCTATAACTAGTTGAACTGCCCTCTTGCCCTACTGTCATGTTTTGAACCTGTGTCTGGATCTGATGTTATCTAAGCCCTTTGAGGTAACCAGTCAACAATGTTCCCTCTAAGCTGTGCGGCCGTGCAGTAATCTGCAAGGTCCCGCGCAGGCCGCTTACCAGCTTTTCCATTGTAAACACCGTGCATGCGCAGAAATTTAAAGGGACTGCGCATTAAAAGAACTAGGCCGCACAGAACAAAGCGCAGCTTACAGGGCACATTGACAGTCAGTCTCCCCCTTTCGAAGATGCAAAGCTCATGTTTCTCCAATCTATCTTCCTAACTCAGTCCTGCGATGTGCCTCTTTACACGGTCCCCAGGGCTTGCTAATTTTCCATTCCAGAGCTGCCTTGAGTGGAAAATTGACCACTGCTCCTGTCCCTGCAGCTATTCAGAAAAGAAAATGGTCAGCTTTTGCTGCTGGCAGTGCAGAAATAAAATCATTATTATTCAGCTCACCCTGGAGACTGACCTGTGCCATCAGAAAAAACTAAACCAAGTTCTTCTGCCTAGTTGTTTGTCATAAATGCATTATATGATATGTAACCCTGTAAATTGGCATGCAAAAAAACCCTCGGCTCCTCACCATCTCAAAAATAAATATTAAAAAAAAGCTATTGAATTGTCCTCTTCCACCCCCTTATCACCCCTCCACTGTTGAAACCCTCATCAATACCTTTTGCCAGCTCCAGCGATTACTTGTTTGTCTCCTGAGTTCCGCCCTTCACAAATTACATCTTTTCCAAAACTCTGCCTCCCACGTTCTATACCAAACTGAGTCCCATTCCCCTATCACCCCTGTCCTTGGAAACCTTCTTTTGCTCCCTGTCTTGGTTTCAAATTCTTGTCCTCGTCTACAAGTTCCTCCATGACTTTGCTCCTCCTCACCTCTGTGACCTGCTCCAATCCTGTGTCCCAGCATACTCTCCTGACTCTGACTCCTTTTGCATAGCTGAGTGACCCCTGTGCTCCATCTTTGGGAGCAGAGCCATCAGCTGTCTCTGCCCCCCCCCTGCTCTGGAATGTACCCCTTAAACCCTTGCTATCCCTCTCCTGCCCCCACAAACTTCCTTAAAACCTTCCTCCTTGATCTTGTGTTTGGTCACTAACCCGTCACCGCTCAATGTCTGATTATGTTGTTTGCCTCTGTGATGTGCTTTGGGATATTTTATTATCTTGAAGGGACTATGAAAGTGCAAGTTGTTGTAATACCACAAAACTCATTGCAGGATGCTGTGGTCGTTTTGTTGATGTATGACCTCTGATGAAAAATTCATGACTGTGATGTAGTTGCTGGAAGCTTCCCAACAGCAGGAAAGTGGGTTACTGGGGAAAATATATCATGAGCACAAGCAGCATGTTTGTTGGCTCAGGGTGTTACAAATGTGTTAACGTGCTCTGTTTTTGATGAAGAGAATTACCCAAGCCTTGTTCTCTCTGAATGCAGAGATAAAAGGTTCTCTTCTATTTTTAGATTTTTAAAGGAGCCAGGCGCAGATAGAAAAAGCATCAAGATAAATGGGATTCTGGGTTTTAGATCGAAAGAAAGAACTGGCTTTTCTACAGCTCCTTTCACAGCCTCGGCCTTACACAGCCTCAGGACGTCCCAAAGTGCTTTACAGCCAATGAAGTACTTTTGAAGTGCAAGGAAGTGTTTGTTTAGGCTACTGTTGGACAGGTGCATGGAGTCTAGGCAGCTCATTATAAGAATATTCGAGCCAAGGAAAGGGTACAGCAAAGGTTTAATGGAATTATACCAGGAATGAGAAGTTATAGCTGTGAAGGAAGGCTTGAAAGTATTGGGGCTTTTTCATTGGAATAGCAGAGGTTAAGAGTGATTCAAACGGAGGTTTTGATCATTTCTGGAGGGTTTTGAAAGTCAACAGTGAAAGAATTCCACTGGCCGACAATAAGAAAGACTTGCATTTATATAGCGCCTTTCACAACCACCAGACATCTCAAAGCACTTTACAGCCAATTAAGTACTATTTGAAGTGTAGTCACTGTTGTAATGTGGGACAATAGGTTAACATGGGGACGTACACTCAACATTATTACCAAAGGAGTGAAGGAGAACGGTGGAAGAGATTTTTTCCTACACAGGGTTATGAGAACATGGAATGCTTCACAAGTAGCTATTGAGATAGATTATAACATCATTAAAAAAGCGATTGGACAAGTATTTGAAAGGACAGGATATGGGAAAAGAGCAGGACAATCTGATCTGAATAAGTAGCTATCGCTCGAGCGCGCACCAGCACAGATGGGGTGGACCTGTCTATCGGTGGCATAGTGGTTAGCACTGTTGCCTCACAGCGCCAGGGACCCAGGTTCGAATCCGGCCTCGGGTGACTGTCTGTGTGGAGTTTGCACATTCTCCCCGTGTCTGCGTGGGTTTCCTCCGGGTGCTCCGGTTTCCTCCCACAGTCCAAAGATGTGCGGGTTGGGTTGATTTGGCTATGATAAATTGACCCTTAGTGTTAGGGGGATTAAATACGTGGGGTTACGGGGATAGGGTGGGATATGTGTCGGTGCAGGCTCGATGGGCCGAAATGGCCTCTATCTGCACTGTGGGGATTCTGTGATTCTGCTTTGCCGTTAAAGGGGAAAGAAAATCTTTGGAGTATACTTTCCTTTTCCGAGTGTTAACCTGTTGGCGTGTGCTTTTTGGAAAAAATATAGTGCCATGCCAAAATGGTTAGCTTGTTTTGCTATGGTTGGGCAGGTGTGGAGCAGCTCCTCGGGAAGTTGCATTGCTGTGCTCCCTCTGACTGAATGGAGCCACTCTAGGATGCAGGAGGTCTCTCCTTATCCAGTGACTGGGCGCAGTATTGGAGGGGACAAATGGGGTATCGAATGTTGCTAAAGAAATGACTGTGCGAGTCACAAGGCTTTCATTGAATTTTGGGGTTAGGATGACACTCAGCTGGTTTCGTTTGACTTTTCTCTGGTCTCCCTCTCTTTGCCTTGAATCATGACCTTGCAGATTGCTTGCAGGTGCCCAATCTGTTTCTGAAACTTGTAACTCCCCCTCTGTGCCCCCTCCCCACCCCCTGGGATTTGGTATGGTAGGTAATTTGAATTTCTGGAGCCTGGTGCTATAATAACTACATATGGTTTGTGACCACTGAATTCATGGAATGTTGATTGTATAATGGACTTAAATATCTGCAGACGCAGCACAGTGGCTAACCAGGGTGGGGCCTCTTAAATACCTTTGTGTGGAGTTAATTGATGACTCTGCCTTTCATGTACATAATTTTTAAAAATCCAGTCAATGGAAAACTAAATCCATGAATCTTTGGTTATTGAGCCAGCTGGTTTGGAGTATGGCACAGGATTGTAAATGCGCATTCCATCCACTTAGCTCAATTGAATCCAGTTTACACTGGACTGCAGGACGAACCCAGAAAGACCCTTTCACATCTTTATTTTATTAACTGGGTAATTGATAAAACCTGTGTGTATTGACTGAGAAGGAAAGGTAAATGTGTTCTGGGTTTCATTCAGTGTATTGTTGCATCTTGCTGTTCACACAAGGTGAGCGCACTCCTAAAAGACTGATCTCAAGCTCGTTTCATAGCTTGTTTGCTGCTGATAGTAAGCCGGCATTGTGAACAAGGTGGTGTCAGCGAGTCCAGAGGCGGTGCACTCCGAGGGTCGGCTTCAACGGAGGTCTGGAGGCAGAGCCGCTCCGGAAAGCAGCTGGAGTTGGGAGCGGCCAAGCTTTCTAGCCACTGGGAAGTTCAGCTGCTCAACCCAGTCATGCAGCCCAGTGAAGTTTTTTGCTCTTGTTGGTCTGTATGATTTTAGAAATGCACCAGCCCTTTGGACAAGGTACATCGACAGGATGCACTGCAGCAACTCGCCAAGACTTCTTCGACAGCACCTCCTCCACCTAGAAGGACAAGGGCAGCAGGTACATGGGAACACCATCACCTCAAAGTCCCTCCTGCCCCCACCCAAGTCTCACCATCTGGACTTGGAAATATATCGTCGTTCCTGGGTCAAAAGCCTGGAACTCCCTAACAGCATTGTGGGAGCACCTTCACCACACGGACTGCAGCGGTTCAAGAAGGCGGCTCACCCTCACCTTCTTGAGGGCAACTAGGGATGCCAACGATGCTCGTATCCCCAGAATGAATATTTTAAAAAGTACATAATAGCAAATTACAATTTAAACTGAGTATATGCAAGCTTAAGCATGTGCAGTCTTTATGTGCTGGCTGTTGTACCAACAAATACAAATGGCATGGTTTCTGATCACCCAGGATCTGAGCTGACACTGCAGAATCACTTGTTAAAGCAGATTTGCGATAGATTCAGCTTTTTAAACCGTGCGCTGCAGTCAGCGCGATGCTTCAACCAGATTGTAGAAATTGTGTAACAACTGATAGGTCTCACTGCATTATCAGCCCAAGATGAACCCGTAACTGTTGTTGAAAAGCCCCTGCACGGTGATTGAGTATGTTTAGTCCAATCTGGGACAGGTGGGGCAACAGACGGTGAAAAGACATTTCACTTCAGCCTATCTGTGTGTCACAATTACATTTTACAGCCACAAGAGTTAAACTTGCTTTAAGCAAGGACATGTCCAATGGGGCTACCCCTTGTCCCATCTATATCCAATTTGAATCTGTGATTCCACTATTGAGCCATGATAGAATCGTACAGCACAGAAGGAGGCCATTTGGCCCATCGTGCCTGTCCTGAGCTATCCAATTAGTCCCACTCCTTCACCGGGGCCCCAACTATTTACAATCTACATTAATGACTTGGATGAAGGGACCGAGTGTAATGTAGCCAAGTTTGCAGATGATACAAAGATGGGTGGGAAAGCAAGTTGTGCAGAGGACTCAAAGAATCTGCAAAGGGATATAGACAGGCTAAGTGAGTGGGCAAACATTTGGAGTATAATGTGGGAAAGTGTGAGGTTATCCACTTTGGCAGGAAAAATAAAAAAGCAAATTATTTAAATGGAGAGAGATTACAAAATGCTACAGTTCAGAGGGGCCTGGGGGTCATTGTGCATGAAACACACAAAGTTAGCATGCAGGTACAGCAAGTAATCAAAAAGGCAAATGGAATGTTGGCCTTTATTGCAAGGGGGTTGGAGTATAAAAGCAGGGCAGTCCTGCTACAACTGTACAGGGTATTGGTGAGACCACACCTTGAGTACTGCGTACAGTTTTGGTCTCCTTATTTAAGGAAGGATATATTTGCATTGGACGCAGTTCAGACGATTCACTCGGTTGATTCCTGAGATGAGGGGGTTGACTTATGAAGAAAGGTTGAGCAGGTTGGGCCTATACTCATTGGAGTTTGGAAGAATGAGGTGTGATCTTATTAAAACATATAAGATACTGAGGGGGCACGACAAGGTAGATGCAGAGAGGATTTTTCCTATTGTGGGGAAATCTAGAACTCGGGCATAGTTTCAGAATAAAGGGTCGCCCTTTTAGAACTGAGATGAGGAGGAATTTCTTCTCTCAGAGGGTCGTAAATCTGTGGAATTCTCTGCCCCAGAGAGCTGTGGAGGCTGGGTCATTAAATACATTTAAGGTGGAGATACAGATTTTTGCAAGATAAGGGAGTGAAGGGTTATGGGGAGCGGGCAGGGAAGTGGCTTTGAGCCCAAGATCAGCCATGATCTTATTGAATGGCGGAGCAGGCTCGAGGGGCCAAGTGGCCTATTCCTGCTCCTATTTCTTATGTTCTTCACTCTTTCCCTATAGCCCTGCAAATGATTAGTTTTCAAGTATTTATCCAATTTCCTTTTGAAAGTTACTGTTGAATCGGCTTCCACCGCCCATCAGGCAGCGCATTCCAGATCACAACAACTCGCTGCATAAAAAAAATTCTTATCATTCCCCCCCCCCCCACCCCCGGCTCCCAGTTTTTTTGCCAATTATCTTAATTCTGTGTCCTCTGGTTACCGACTCTCCTGCCAGTGATGATGCCCATTGCCTGCTCAGATACTGATAAAATACGGATCGGTAAATTGATCTGAAAATGTGTTTTGTGAAAGGTGCAAACTCCTTGCCTGTGAATAGGTCCCTCTGCCCTGTGTCCTATCCAGACAGTTTGAAAGCAGGGCCAGATGGACGCCACGCTTGAATTGTACCTGTCCCCAAGAAACAATTGCCACTGCTTTCCTCATCCTTGCAGTGGTTTTCCCGTACCTATCGTAGCTGCTGTGGGGAGACATCACCAATGCAGGCAGTGCGATCTTCCTTTTCATTGTATAATCTTCTTTCAGTTGTAGCCCAGGTCCCTGAGGTGGAAGTCTGTGTAACTCATTGCACTACCCAAGTCGCCTTCAGATATGAATCTTGATGCCTCAATACACGCCTCTTGTCTCTGGCTGTAAAGGGTGTGGAAATGCCTCAATCTACTCCTTGGATTGGCTATCCAATGACTAAGCCTCCACAGCCCTCTGGGGTAGAGAATTCCAAAGATTCACCACCCTCTGTGTGAAGAAATTTCTTCTCATCTCAGTCCTGAATGGCCAACCGTTTATCCTGAGCCTGCGGCCCCTGGTTCTAGACTCCCCAGCCAAGGGAAACATTCTCCCAGCATCCATCCTATCAAGCCCTGTAATAATTTTGTATGCTTCAATGAGATCCCCTCTCATTCTTCTGAATTCAAGAGAATACAGGCCTAGTTTACTCAATTTCTTCTCATACAACAGTCCCGCCATCCCAGGAATCAATCTCGTGAACCTTTGTTGCACTCCCTCTATGGCAAGTATATCCTTCTTTAGGTAAGGAGACCAAAATTGTACACAGTACTCCAGGTGTGGTCTCACCAAGGCCCTATATAATTGGAGTAAGACTTCTTTACTCCTGTACTCAAATCCTCTTGTAATGAAGGCCAGCATACCATTTGCCTTCCTAATGGCTTGCTGCACCTGCACATTCACTTTCAGTGACTCATGTACAAGGACACCCAGGTCCCTTTGAGCATCTGCATTCCCCCAATCTTTCACCATTTAGGAAATACTCTGCCTTTCTGTTTTTTCTACCAAAGTGGATAACTTCACATTTATCCACATTATATTCCACCTGCCATGTTCTCGCCCACTCACTGAGCCTGTCGAGATCCCCTTGAAGCCTCTTCACAACTGATACTGCCACCTAGCTTTGTATCATCAGCAAATTTGGAAATGTTACATTTAGTCCCCTCATCCAAATCATTGATATAGATTGTGAATAGCTGGGGCCCAAGCACCGATCCTTGCGGTACCCCACTAGTCACAGCCTGCCATCCTGAAAAAGACCTGATTATCCCTACTCTTTGTTTTCTGTCTGTTAACCAATTCTCAATCCATGCTAGTATATTACCCCCAATTCCATGTGCCCTAATTTTGTTCACCAACCTCTTGTGTGGGACCTTATCGAAGGCCTTCTGAAAATCCAGATACACCACATCTACCGGTTCCCCTTTGTCCACTCCACTAGTTACATCTTCAAAGAACCCCAATAGGTTTGTCAAACAGGATTTCCCTTTCATAAATCCATGTTGACTCTGCCCAGTCTTACTATTAGTTTCTAATTGTCACTTAATCTCAGGAGACAAGTACTGGTGCTGAGGTTGGGGGATGCTTTTGAGGTCCGGACTAAGCATGTAGATGGAGATTAATTCTGTGTGTAACCTGCACTATTTAGCCTGGAGGGACTCATTGTTGACGTTGGCTGTGGTGATGGGGTAATCGATGTTATTTTGGATCTGTGATGTAGCTGACCTCCTGTTAGCAGCACTGTCGATGAGCACAGAAATGGGACCCCAGCGCCTCTCCTCTGGGATCTGGGTTTCAATGCAGCCCAGAGTGATGGCTGCTGAGGTCCAGCATGAAATTAATTTGGGGACCGCCACAAACTGATTTCTAGTGGGCATAAGCCTACAGCCCAAAACGGTCCCTAATTTGGCACACAGTCCCACTGAGGCTGTAGGACATTGAAAGGTGTTATACTGGTGCAGGAGGAGTGACCTTGTTGCAATTCAAAACCACCACAATGTGAAATGCTTGTAGAACAGGCTGCATTTCAGAGTAATTCATTGTCTGTGAAGTAGTTTTGGCGTTTGAGATGTGATTTAGATGCTGAATAAATGCAAGTCTTTCTTCCCTTTTCATTGTTCTATGGGCTAGCACACTGGACCTCGAGTGTGTGGTGCCATTTGCACGTAGCTGTGCATATGTGGGGAGGGGAGGGAGAGGCTCAAGATGTTGCACTCAAAGATCTACATGATGGATTTGGTAATGGATGTTTGTGTTCAATGGGGCGTGGTATGTGGAGGGGTGCAGGTGGCTAAGTTTGTCCACCTTAACCCTTTGATAGGAAGCCAGTATCTATTGGGTCAGAGACTGCACCAGTAAAAAGAAATGATTTAATTTCTGCACAATTGAGTCTTTTAATATTTTTCACTACTGATTGAATTTGCTTCCCCCCCCCCCCCCTCATTTTTAATTGTTGCCTGTCCAATCCCCTGGTTTTAATCCCCCTGCCAGGTAGTAGGTGGGTAGTCATTATGTCCCCAACTAATGCTACTATTGATCCTGCCCTTGGGGAATGCAGGGGTGTGGTGGCTGGGGGCTCAATTTACAGGGGCAACTCTGCAGCCTTCACTCTGGGCATTCCCTTGTTGGCATGACGCGAATTGGGAATCCACATTGCAGGGAGTCCCCACGGATATGTGCTGTGTCTTTGCTGCATTTACTGATTGCTAGTTCTGTTGCATTCCAATTGGTATTTGGCCTGTGAATAGTTCATTGTCAGGTTGAGCATTGCTTTAAACCCAAATGATAAAACCTGGTACAAACTGGCACAGGTCTGGGGTTCGGCTTGTTCAAAACCAAATGCAGATCTTTGTGGCAGGATAAGGTGTGAGCAGCTGTTCACCGTTGACCAGCAGCGGGATTTTGTGTGCAGCTGCTTTCAGCAGATTGCCAGTGGTGCCGTACAGCCCCGAACAGAAACCCTTTGGGAGATTGTGAACTCGGTCCAGTGAATCATCTGTGTGTTTAGTAGCTCAACTTCAGGCCGTCAGTAGCAGCAAATCTGTTCTCTGATTGCAGGCTAGCGTTTAAAGCTGTCTGCGTTGCACTTCAATCTTGCAGCTGTCTTTTCATTGGGGTGAGGGTAGGGGTTGGTCTGTGTATATTCCCTGTGCTGCACTTGGAATGTGACAGTAAGCTGATAATTTGTACATATGAAAATCCTTAGCTTGCGGCAGCCCTTCAATATTAATTCCATGTTTTTAATCTGCAGACACTGTCTGATCTCTTAAGCCTATCAGCGATGCTTTGTTTATAGTTGTGTGATTATACGAGGCTTTGAGTTTCTTCAGACACCATTAATGCACCTGGTTAACTGTTGATAGATCTCTGTCGTGGTGTTGCTATTGCAGAATTGCCTGGCTGTTGTGGCCCGAGCTGGTGTTGGATTGGAATCCGCAGCAGGGAGCAGTAAGCTTGCGTGTGTCCACGTGTTTTGAAAGTTGCTGTTTGCAACTTTTTCTGGTGCCTGACCCTCCCAGAAAGGCTGGGGAAGGTTCGTGCCCAGTTTGTGTTCTGGGGAGGCTGAAGATTCTGTGACTGTACCGGAGGAAGAGTGGAGAGTAACCCATGGTGTCCTGGCCAACGTTCATCCCTCAACCAATGCCACAGGCAGCAGATTAATTGCTCAGTCATTACATCGCCTTTGCTTGTCGCTCTATAAATGCAAGTCTGTCAGCGGGCAGGAAAATTGCAGCACTGACCTGCAACGTTCCCTCTAAGCCGCGTGGCTGCGCAGCTTCTGCCAGTCCTATGCAGCCCGGGACTGGCTTTTTAAATGTGAAATTTTGTGCGTGCACGAAACTTTGGGCCACGCAGCCCATTAAGGGAGCCGCGCTCCCAGAAAAGAAATTAGGGGGAACATTGCTGACCTGCCCAGACAGGCGGAGTCTTTTGGTCGTCAGAACAGGTGACTGCTTGTGCTGTGGCTGTGTGCTGATGGAACCTTTAGGTGGGTATCGGGGCCTGTGGAGGGGTATCTCACTTATCACCACCTGAGCTGTGATATGTCAGGGTTGTCGTCATCGGCAGTACTTGAAAAGTACATGCAGTAGAAAGGGGTTGCTGTCCTCTACTCTCAATTCATCGATTGTAATCTCCTTTGTGCTGTCCCCAGGACTGGGGAGGAAGGATGTGAAAGTGACCAGTGTATTTAACATTGGCCACTGATCAGCGACATAATGATCCGGGTTTGCGATTAACGTTGCTTCAAGGGATGGAGATTGAACGAGGCTGCTTTGGCCCAACTGCCTCATTCTGTCTTCCAGAATCAGTTTTGGCAGTTTTTCAGCAGCATTGTCTGTACTAGCAAGCTCGGCAATTTTCAGAATTTTTTTTTAATGGCTTTGATTTCCCAGGGAGTTTGGAATAACTTGGTACACTTATAAAATTCTCGCGTGAATTGTAAGTGTAAAAATACGTGCAAAAATTGCATGATTAAAGTGAGTCTCGAGTAGTGTAGTTTTTTCCACTCTAAGCACACTGCCCTGTCCCTGCTACCAAACCAAGAGTCGGGCCAGTGCTCTCTCGAATACTTCAGCTGATTCAGTGTTTCACTCAGTGGTAATCTGACCCATCGTTGAAAACTGGGTGTGTGGGTGTTGAGTGTGAGTGTACTTTAACTTTATATTGGGGGGCAGTGACTTTACACAGCTGTTGTGCAGCCTAAATATGATCTTGAGTCAGTATAGCAGTTTACTTGGTACATAAAATTAAAAAGACTTTGACCCTGTCAGCAATTGTTCTGAATTACTGATCTGTAGTAGGCTACCGATCCTTATTTCAAAGCATTGCTGAAAGCCAGAATAGCATTTTTGATCGTTTTCCTGTGGGTTTTCTGGATTGCTGTTTTAGTATTTTTCCTCCTGTGTTCTGATGTGTCTCCTTTGCTTCCTTTTTTGGTGTTTTCCGTGCACTTAACTTTGCATGCGTTAAATCATGGTTTAAAAATACAATAGTCTCTCGAGCAGTTTCATCTTTCCAAGAAGTTGCACCTTTGCTGTTTCAGGGCTAATGATAGGCTGGGGTTTTTGACCCCTTGATGTCTCGAATGTAAAGTATCCTGCCTGTGGAATTCTCTCTCAATCGGTGTTAACCTTGCAATGCATGGAATGAACAAAGTCATTTGGCCTGTCAAAGCGGTTTCTGCCACAGACCATGTGTAAAGGGCTCGACTCGCCTACCCTAACCCATTTAGTCTCCTGTGGAAAGATTCTGCAAACTCTCTCCCTGTGCACATAATCGAACCAAACTCCAGCACGCCAATCTAATCTTACATCCTACATGACACGTCCTTGACCAGCTGTCTTCCTTATCAACATTCCCCTGGTCCCAGCAGCTCAGGAAGTATCTCGTTTCATGCAACATTTGATCATATCTATCTGTACTTGCCCTATAACCCTCAGTCTTGTTGCTAACCAGACCTTTATTCAGCTGTGTTTCTTTCCCCAGAAAGCTGTTAATTGACGACATCATTAATTGGCATGCTAACATTGGAAGTGTTTAAAATTGTGAAAGGATGGGACAGGATAAATAGAAGCAGCCTGGTTCTAGTAGTTGAGGGGTCTAGAACGAGGGGCCATAGATACACGATGAAATGCAAGAGATTTAGAACAGAGGGCAGGAAAAATTCTTCAGAGTTGTGAGGCTGTGGAATTCACTCCCAGGGTTAGTGGATGAGGCAGAAACTATCAACATTCCAGATTAGATTGGAGAGGTGGATGAAGGGATATGGGAACAGGGCGGGTAAATGTGATTAGCACTCGGCTCGTGTGGAGGGTAAACACCGACATGGACTGGTTGGGCCGAATGGCCTGTCTCGTGTTGTCATTTCTATGTATGCTTTAGCTTGTGCTCTGTTTCACATATCCATTAGAAACCGGAATGCTGCCCCTCGCAGTTCAAATGCAGAGCAAGTGATCAGCTGCAAATCAGGGCTGTCTGGAATGTGTTGGACCATGGGTGGCTGTGGGCTAGCACACATGCACGCAGTCTCCATGTTCTCCATCTCTATTCAGGTCAAATTTGTCAGATAGATGTTGCCAAGTGAGGGTTTTAAAAATTATTTCTTCTTGGGATGTGGGTGACGCTGGCAAAGGCTGCATTTATGAGCCATCCCTAGTTGCCCTGAAGTTCTGTCACTGGTGCATAGCAAGATCCCACAAACAGCAAATGAGATGAATGGCCTGTTTCTGGTGGTGTTGGTTGCGGGAACAATGTTGGCCAGGAGAGCACCCTGCTGTTCTTCAAATAGTGCCATGTTTATTAATGTTGTATTCCCCATGTGGTCATGTAGTTAGTACACATCCTGCTCTTTCGGTGGATGCACCTGAACCATTGTCTGCTCTGTGCCACATTATCTGGTATTCCATCCTTTACCAAGTAGACAAGTAAGGTGCTGTTCACCCCATCATTCTCGAGTTGATCTCATCACTTCATCCTTCCTCTTCCTGCATTACTTGCCTCTTCTGCCTTATTTGTTTAAATCCTCCCCCACTTACCCTCTCTGCAAGGATCCTCATTGTGTACTGAAAAAGGACCTGGATCTCTGGGCCACCTTTTCCCTTTTATCCTCCATTCTTGGGTATGTCTTTCAGATGAGATATTAAACCAGGCCCCACCTTCACGCTTGGGTAGATGTAAAAGATCCGGTGGCACTTTTTTTTTTGAAGAGGAGCAGAGTGTTCTGCGTGTGCTGAGGCCAACATGCGCCTCTCCCATCACCAAAACAGATGAACTGGTCATTGCATTTTGTGGGGCCTTGCTGTGCACACATGGCCTATAAAACCGTGACCACACTTCAAAAGTAATTCATTGACTATAAAGTACTGTACTTGGGATGCCCCATAGAACGTGAAAGGCACTTTATAAATGCAAGCTCTTTCTTCAAGTTGGATACCGGGGAGTGACCTTGTATTTTAAAATTTTTCTTTTAGAATGTTGTATCCAAGAATGCTTTCCAGTATCGTGGCAACTCGCAGCACGATGCCCAGGAGTTTCTGCTCTGGCTTCTCGACAGGGTCCACGAAGATCTCAACAATATTGTTTTAACAAACGGGAGGCCTGCTGCCAAGGTAGGATTGCTTTTTATTTAATAGAAAAATAGAACAGAAATACTAGACACATTTGATATTTAGGCCATTCATTTTGAGTGTTATTCGTCGAATCTTACAGTGCAGAAGGAGGCCATTCGGTCCATCGTGCCTGTGTTGGCTCTTTGGAAGAGCTCTCCAATTAATCGCACTCCCCCTGCCCTCTCCCCATAGCCCTGCAAATTTTTTCCCTTCAAGTATTTATCCAATTCCCCTTTTGAAAGTTACTATTGAATCTGGTTCCACTGCCCTTTCAGACAGCGCGTTCCAGATCACAACAATTCGTAAATCAGATCGTAAAAAAAAAATGTTTCCTCATGTCACCTCTGGTTCTTTTGCCAATCACCTTAAATCTGTGTCCTCTGGTTACCGACCCTCCTGCCATTGGAAACCGTTTCAGTTTAAAAAAAAAAAGTTCCATTTTTTTTGAGGGGGGTGGGCGGTTGAGATTAAGGTACCCACCGAACGTTCCCCATCTCCTGTTTGTCACCGTGCACAGTCTTTGCCAAGTGGAGAGGTAACCTGCTGTTGGTCCTCTTGTGATAACATTCCCAAGTTGAGCAGAGGGGCTAAATGAGAGCCCTGGGCCGATTCTATTTCTGTGGAGAATTGACCAACGTGCACTCAGTGCCGCCTCATAGTGGTGACCCGAGGTGGGTAAAGCACCGGGTTAAGGGTCACTGCTAACTCCGCATGTTGAGGGACACAGGCATCAACCCGTGACCTCTCGCATTCAGTGCCACCATGTGCTGGCATTCCTAGAACTGCACTATCACACTGTCTTGGTGATTCCATTTCTAAACTGACACTGCACAGATATGTGGTTTTGAGCACTATATAAAATCAAGGGGGAGATTTCCTGACTAGACTGACTTTGTGTGTGGTCTTTATATAAAAAAAAAGACACAGAAAATACCAGTTTAAAAGTCTTTGTGGACGTGCAGTAAACTGAAGCTCTGCCAGGTTTGGGGCTGAACGTGCACGGCCCTTTGGATGTACTCCTGCTGCAAGTCTGATGAAGGGCTGTGAGTTGAGCTGGCTCGCGGCAGTTTCAGTGCGGGCTTGTTTAGGGCGGGGCGTCATGGGGTGTACAATCTGCCACCTGCTCAGGCAGGTGCCCCTAGTGGCATGGGTACATGGCGGTGGTATTTGACTCTGATCTCTCCCTGACCCTGGATACTTTGGGATCAGCGCCAGGGTTCGCAGGTGGGTCGATCCCGCATTTACTGCCCGTGGAATTTTAGGGTTCTCTTGTCCCACACAACTCGCTGAGGATCTCTAGTGACACAAACACAGGACTGCAGAATTTGCAGCCACGCTGAACCCTTAAAATGCTTTGACGCAATATTTCCTCCAAGTAATGTCTATCTCTCATCTTGTATGCAAGAAATGTGCGGGCCTAATATTACAGTTTTTCCTCTAATTCCTCGACATTCTCTGCCTGATTGGGTGTCTTATTTTAGGACAACATTGCAATCTAGCGGCTAGAAACTGGGAAAAGTGTTTGTGTAATGCATTATCTTCCCCCTTCCCTCCCCCCTTCAGCCATTTTATTTGCGGTTAGTGTCTCCCTCGTCCATCTCTGGCAGCACAGTTGAGAACAAGAACTCATAGTTGCAACCGCCTTTGCTCACAGTCACAGCTGTTGCCATGTGCAAGAACAGCTCAAGTTATGAAGCTACACAATGCTGTGACTTTAACGGCATTGATTTTTGTATCGGATATAAGAGGCAGAGCCATTGCTGTTCGAGAGGAACTTGAAGAGTCTCTTTGGTTTTGGAGATATTACTGGATAATTCTCATGCTCTGAGTCAAAGACCATTACTGTAAGTCGCTCCCCAGGAGCGGGAGTGAGAGTTTATACGCACATAATCTGGTAATGTAGCAGCCTCGAGTATGAACTACTGCCATTAGCTCACTGAATTGACACTCTGGCTCTCGAGTCTTTGGCTAGCAGTCGGATAATCGCACTTAGTCCACGTCATATGGTCTGCTATCAACAAATCTTCAGTAGCGTAGCGAGCTTGCCATCAGGGACTGGTGACTGATCCTCCTCCAATTCTGCTGTTTTTCAGAATCAATTGTTCTACAATTTCTCTCAATTATATCATGTCCTCCTTTAGTACATCGACATTCTCATTTCCACCATTTGTAAAAATTGATGCAAAATATGTATTTATTATCTGTGTCACAATTATCCTCCACAACTAGACTCGCTCTTCATCCCCAAGTGGTTCTACCCTCTCTAACCCTTTTACCTTTTATGTGCCTGTAAAAGCCATTACTATTTCCTTTTTTATATTATTTCTTGGCCTTTTTTTTAATGACAAGCAGTCTTCTCGCAGCTTTGGCTGCCTGAGCTATCGAACCGTTTCTCCCCCCCCATAAAACAATTTCTAGCTGCACATAAAGAATATGAATTCTAACCCGATCCAGAGATGCTAAATCTGCAGTAAAACAAATTAAAATTGACCTGCCACATCTCTCGAATAGATAGGCTTTCCCTATCGGTTACAGATGCATTGATTATATGTGTGATGTATGGCGCACTTTGTACGATAAGTGTATTTTTCTTTTATTTAGCCTCCAATAAATGAAGACGGGCTGTGTGAAGGACCATCTCTCCCGGTGAGAAGCAGCTTTGTGCAGGAGCTCTTTCAGGCACAGTATAGGTGAGAATGTCTTTGAGTTTGAAGTGGAACTGGAGATGGTGGGGAAAAATTGATTTAAAAATAAATTTGTAACTTCTTTTCAGTAGATATGTTGGATGACCATGTCCCCTCATCAGGCACAACTTCCCTGGCGCGGAGACAACCTGCTGTCATCGCACGGGCTGTTGTACTCTGTAATTGGCTGTTTGGGGAGGCTGGAGCATTCCCTGCGTCACACTTTCCAGTTTACCTTCTCGGGATAGTCGCGCACTACCCTGAGAAATCCTGGGCTAGCTCTGTGACAATTGGTGTAAAACCTGCTCTAATACTGCCCCATGTGCACTGATGCAACACGGTGGCATAGTGGTTAGCACTGGTGCCTCACAGCGCCAGAGACCCGGGTTCGAATCTGACCTCGGGTGACTGTCTGTGTGGAGTTTGCACATTCTCCCCGTGTCTGCGTGGGTTTCCTCCGGGTGCTCCGGTTTCCTCCCACAGTCCAAAAATGTGCGGGTTAGGTTGATTTGGCTATGATAAATTGACCCTTAGTGTTAGGGGGGATTAAATATGTGGGGTTATGGGGATAGGATGGGATATGTTAGGGGGAATTAAATACGTGGGGTTACGGGGGTAGGGTGGGATATGTGTACTGTGGGGATTAAAGCAGGGACAGGGTACTGGATTTGGATGATCAGCCATGATCGTATTGAATGGTGGAGCAGGCTCGACGGGCCGAATGGCCTACTCCTGCTCCTAGATTCTATGTTTCTATGTTTTCTATGATGCACTATATACAAGATGTCAGCCCTGCCTCAGTGGGTAGCACTCTCACCCCTGAGTCAGAAGGTCGTGGGTTCAAGCCCCACTCCAGAGACTTGAGCACAAAAATCCAGGCTGACACTTCAGTTACAGTACTGAGGGAGTGCTGCACTGTCGGAAGTGACGTCTTTCAGATGAGACGTTAAACCTTAGGTGGGCATAAAGAATTCCATGGCACTATTCGAAGAAGAGCAGGGGAATTCTCAATATCCTGGCCAGTATTTATCCCTCAATCAGCACTTTTATTAAAAAAAAAAATCAGATCACCTGCTCATTTATTTAATTGCAGATGAAGCCCCCAAAGAGCCTGTTTTTTAATGGGGTGCCGCTACATATCACTGCTTGCTGCAAGACGGGGCCCTGTATTCAGCAATGTATGCTCAAACTGTTTGGGAAGAGCTCTGAGTTACTGTCTGGTCACAGCTGCCCTTGGTCGGTTGGTTATAAAATGGGTTTCTTTCTCATTTTTCTCTAGGTCTTCATTGACATGTCCTCATTGCCAAAAACAGAGCAACACCTTTGACCCATTCCTCTGCATCTCCCTACCCATCCCTCCACTTCAGACCCGGTAAGATCCTGAGTTACAGCTACTAACGTTAGAATTAATGGCCATTATTAATCCCCCAGCTCTGCTACAGTCAAGTGATGATTCTAAACACTGGAAATGCACAGCATCGGAGGGCGAAATGAAGGATTGGGGATGACCCTAGGCCGGGGGGGGGGGGGGGGGTTAATTTTGTGGCACTACCTATCAGTAACTACTTCCAAAGGAGGCCATTCGGCCCATCGTGCCTGTGCCAGCTCTTTGAAAGAGATATCCAATTAGGCCCACTCCCCCACTGATCTTTCCCCATAGCCCTGCAAATTTCTCCATTTCAAGTATTTATCCGGTTCCCTTTTGAAAGTTATTATTGAATCTGCTTCCACCGCCCTTTCAGGCAGCGCATTCCAGATCACAACAACTCGCTGCATAAGAACATTTCTCCTCATCTCCCCTCTGGTCCTTTGGCCAATTACCTTAAATCTGTGTCCTCTGGTTACCGACCCTCCTGCCACTGGAAACATTTTCTCCCTATCTACTTGTATCAAAACCCTTCATGATTTTGAACACCTCTATTAAATCTGCTCTAAGGAGAACAAGGAGATTCAGAGGATTAAGAATCCATCACTCTCTGTTTTGGGACCAGCTGCCTTCCGAGGTTAGGGCTGGGAGCAGAGTTTCTAGAGGAGTCCAGTGGCGTAAATGTACTGAGAATTTCAGGCCGGAAGAATGTGAATCTGCTTACAATTTTCCTGTGGGTGAAGGAAGGGATGTGGGAGGGAGGGAGGGAGGGAGAGAGAAGAAAGAGATTGCTGATAGCCTGGGGCAGTCAGATGTCATATCTGAGTATCGTGCTTCAAGTGTCTTGGACGTTATGGCCCTCTGGGACAACCACCAGCGGGTGGAGTCATTTTAAAAAGTCTAATGGACGTATCATTTTCAGATGAATGTTCACAGACAGTGGTATCCTGGAGTATTTGTAAATGAGTGCTTTAGAGTATTTAGAAAGAGCTTGGCTAAAGTTATACATAGTGCCCTCAATTGGGGGAAAAAGAAAATCACTTAATGTCTGAAAGGAAACCCAGAGAAGGATGGTGTAAAACCTGGGACTGTGTGAATCGATGCTGTGTAACACAGTTGCTTGTGGGACTTTGCACGTGATTCATGAATTTGAGAGGCAGCCAGAAGGCAGGTCATCTGTTGTGGTGCTGTGCTGCTTGCAGTTCCTGCTAGCATTTTAATTCTTGTCGATTAAGCACATCAGTTTAGAACCGCCTGCTATATTTGTCACGTGCCTTAAGGAAATTAGGGGTACTGAGGCTGTTGGTGTTTTGCATCTCCTTCTTCCCCCTGAAGTATACACTTTGCGAAGGGAATCCTTGTTGAGCATGCACCAGCATATGGGGTAAAATAGTGGTGTACACGCAACAGAATGCTGAATCAGGGTTTAAACATTCACGTTTTTCCACCAAAATTTTTATTTACAGAAGTCAGACTGCACACAGCTGAGGAGAAGTATGTTGAATAAACTTATGCAGTGCATTTTTGGTTTGCACAGTTCAAGGTTGCTTTGCATGCCCGGATGTAGTTCTGTGCGGGAGCAGCATTTACTCAAATTGAGTTGCTGACGTTTCCTCCTCCTCCTCGCCTTCTCCCAAGTACATATCACATCACTACTGGCAGAGAGGCTGATCCTAGGCCTTTACCAATGTCACTGTAACCTATTGCTGGTTGCTGTGTGAGTGGCTGGGTCAAAATGTTTTCCAGATTTATTTTCTCTCGTTCTCTCAGCTAAGTGCACAGAACAAGGGACCAGTGAGAATCTGCATCCTGCTTTTTTTTAAATTTGTTCCTGGGATGTGGGCGTCGCTGGCAAGGCCAGCATTTATTGCCCATCCCTAATTGCCCTTGAGAAGGTGGTGGTGAGCCACCTTCTTGAACTGCAGCAGTCCGTGTGGTGAAGGTACTCCCACAGTGCTGTTGGGGAGGGAGTTCCAGGATTTTGACCCAGCGACAATGAAGGAACGGCGATATACTTCCAAGTCAGGATGGTGTGTTACATTTACTTACATTTCTCAGGATCAAATCTACCAGATTGACATAAAAACCCATCTGGTTCACTAATGTCCTTTAGGGAAGGAAATCTGCCGTCCTTACCCGATCTGGCCTAAATGGGACTCCCGGACCCACAGCAATGATGACTCTTAACTGCCCTCTGAAATGGCAGCTTACCACCACCTTCTCGAGGGCAATTGGGGATGGTCAATGTATGCTGGCTCTGCCAGCGACGCCCACATCCCAGGAATTAATTTAAAACAGAATGGACGTTAGCTGAGACACAGTCAAGATTAAAGACATAGCTTCACCACTGGTGTTAGTTCCTCTCTAAATGGAATTATGTTCGTGCCCTTGTATTACGACATTTTAATTGAGAAACCCAGGAAAAGGGGCAAGGCTTGTAGAGCAGGGCAAGGTTGCGAAGAATGAGGCAATTCAGAAAACGGGGATAAGGTGACACCAAGCAGCAAGGGTATGTAAAAGCCTGTAGATTTTAGAAAAGAGGAAACTGAGAGAATTGACGTTCCACAGTTCAGAGGTCCTGGGAGAGAAGGTGTTTGAGTAGAAGGTAGCTTGGTGCTTTTAGTGAGGATGCAGAGTGGAGCAATTGCATGTGGAGTGGTGTGTTGGTAGCTTCGAATGGTAGCAGCAAGGTCAGTTAGAGTGGCCATAGTAGCATTGATAAATGGAGAGAGACAGGAGATCAGTGGAGAGAAATGGGAGATGGGGGTGGGAGAGGTTGGGGGCAAAAGAGGGATCACCCATACAAGGATGAGCTTTTTCATGTATCCCGGCCAGGGGTGTGAGTGGAGTTAGAGCTGTACCAGATACGGGGGCAGTATTCAAATCTCAGCTGGACTCTGCATCGAGTGGAGAGTTGATTTGTTGGGAAGATAAATTTTTGGGAGGAAAGAGGAAACCTGATTTGAATCAATTGATGACCAATTGGCTGTTTGGTGGAGCGGTGGGATTGTGCCTCAGTGCAGAGCTCCTGACCTTGGCTGTATGATGCTGAATTGGCAGGCATTGGCTGGGAGGAGGGCGCGCTGTCTGCCACAGGGAAAGTCATTGCAAGAATCCTCCTCAATCGCCTTCTCCCAGTGGCCGAAGAGCTCCTCCCAGAGTCACAATGCGGATTCCGCCCACTAAGGGGCACAATGGACATGATCTTCACCGCACGTCAATTACAGGAGAAATGCAGGGAACAGCACCAACCGCTGTACATGGCCTTCTTTGATCTCACAAAGGCCTTCGACACTATCAACCGTGAGGGATTATGGAGTGTCCTCCGCAAATTTGGCTGCCCTCAAAAGTTTGTCACCATCCTCCGCCAGCTTTACGACGACATGCAAGCCGTGATCCTGACCAATGGTTCCACCACAGACCCAATTCACGTACGAACCGGGGTCAAGCAAGGCTGTGTCATCGCACCAACGCTCTTCTCGATCTTCCTTGCTGCAATGCTCCATCTCACCCTCAGTAAGCTCCCCGCTGGAGTGGAGCTAATTTACAGAACAAACGGGAAACTGTTCAACCTCCGTCGCCTCCAGTCCAGATCCAAGGTCGTCCCATCCTCTGTCGTCGAATTACAGTATGCAGACGACACTTGCGTCTGCGCTCACTCGGAAGTCGAACTCCAAACCATCGTCAACACCTTCACCGATGCGTACGAGAGCATGGGCCTTACACTAAACATCCGTAAGACAAAGGTCCTCTACCAACCTGCCCCCGCCACACAGTACTGCCCCCCCCCCGATTATCAAAATCCACGACAAGGCCTTGGACAACGTGGACCACTTTCCATACCTCGGGAGCCTACTGTCAACAAGGGCAGACGTCGACAACGAAGTCCAACACCGCCTTCAGTGTGCGAGTGCAGTCTTCGGTCGCCTGAGGAAGAGTGTGTTTGAAGACCAGGACCTCAAACCCGGCACTAAGCTCATGGTCTACAGAGCAGCAGTGATACCCGCCCTGCTGTATGCCTCAGAGACATGGACCATGTACAGCAGGCACCTCAAAGTACTGGAGAGGTACCACCAACGCTGCCTCCGTAAGATCCTGCAAATCCATTGGCAGGATAGGCGCACCAACGTCCGTGTTCTTGCTCCGGCTAACATCCCCAGCATCGAAGCTTTGACCACCCTCGATCAGCTCCGATGGACGGGTCACATTGTCCGCATGCCCGATACGAGACTCCCAAAACAAGCGCTCTACTCGGAGCTCTGGCACGGCAAGAGAGCCCCAGGTGGGCAGAGGAAACGCTTCAAGGACACCCTCAAAGCCTCCTTGAAAAAGTGTAACATCCCCACCGACACCTGGGAATCCCTGGCCCAAGACCGCACAAAGTGGAGGAGAAGCATCCGGGAAGGCGCCGAACACCTCGAGTCTCTTCGCCGGGAGCAAGCGGAAGCCAAGCGTAGGCAGCGCAAGGAGTGCACGTCAACCCAAGCACCCCACCCACCCGCCCCTTCAACCACCGTCTGCCCCACCTATGACAGAGACTGTAGGTCCCGCATTGGACTCATCGGTCACCTGCGAACTCATTTTTAATGTGGAAGCAAGTCATCCTCGGTTCCGAGGGACTGCCTAAGAAGAAGAAGAGTAAAGTCCACGATCTGCTCAGGTGTTTGCAGATGGAACAGCTTTGCTGTGGAACGGATGGGAGATGACATTGAGTTTGAAGGGAAAGAAGATGCCACAATAAAAGTTTAATTAGTGATTTTACACCTTCACTATCCGAGATTCAAACTATTTCAAATGGCTAGGTCTACTGCACAATGCAAAATAATGCTGCTATTTTTAAAAACTTTTTCACACAAAGGCTTGCCAGCAAAGTTGAAGCCCATGGAATAAAAGGGACAGTGGCAGCATGGATACGAAATTGGCTAAGTGACAGGAAACAGAGAGTAGTGGTGAACGGTTGTTTTTCGGACTGGAGGAAGGTATACAATGGTGTTCCCCAGGGGTCGGTTCTAGGACCACTGCTTTTCTTGATATATATTAATGACTTGGACGTGGGTGTACAGGGCACAACTTCAAAATTTGCAGATGACACAAAACTTGGAAGTATAGTGAACAGTGAGGAGGAGAATGATAGACTTCAGGAAGACACAGACAGGCTGGTGAAATGGGCGGGCACGTGGCAGATGAAATTTAATGCAGAAAAGTGTGAAGTGATACATTTTGGTAGAAAGAATGAGGAGAGGCAATATAAACTAAAGGGTACAATCCTGAAGGGGTTGCACGAACAGAGACAGAATCACAGAATCCCCACAGTGCAGATAGAGGCCATTTCGGCCCATCGAGCCTGCACCGACACATATCCCACCCTATCCCCGTAACCCCACGTATTTAATCCCCCTAACACTAAGGGTCAATTTATCATAGCCAAATCAACCTAACCCGCACATCTTTGGAATGTGGGAGGAAACCGGAGCACCCGGAGGAAACCCATGCAGACACGGGGAGAATGTGCAAACTCCACACAGACAGTCACCCGAGGCCGGATTCGAACCCGGGTCCCTGGCGCTGTGAGGCAACAGTGCTAACCACTATGCCACCGTGTTGCCGGTATATGTGCACAAATCGTTGAAGGTGGCAGGGCTGGTTGAGAAAGCAGTTAAAAAGGCATACGGGATCCTGTGCTTCATAAATAGAGGTATATAGTACAAAAGTGTGGAAATTATGATGAACCTGTATAAAACACTGGTTTGGCCCCAACTGGAGTACTGTGTCCAATTCTGGGCACCGCACTTTAGGAACTATGTGAAGCCCTTGGAGAAGGTGCAGAAACAATTTACGAGAATGATTTCAGCAATGAGGGACTTCAGTTACGTGGATAGACTGGAGAAGCTGTGGTTGTTCTCCTTGGAGCAGAGGAGATTTGATAAAGGTGTTCAAAATCATGAGGGGTCTGGGCAGAGTAGATAGAGGGAAACTGTTCCCATTGGCAGAAGGGTCGAGAACCAGAGGACACAGATTTAAGGTGATTGGCAAAAGAACCAAAGGCGACATAAGAAAAATCTTTTTTACGCAGCGAGTGGTTAAGATGTGGAATGCACTGCCTGAAAGGGTGGTGGAGGCAGATTCAATCTTACCTTTCAAAAGGGAGTTGGATAAGTATCTGAAGGAAATTATTTTGCAGGGCTATGGGGAAAGGGGAGTGGGACTAACTGAGAGTCGGCACGGGCTTGACGGGCCAAATGGCTGCCTTCTGTGCTGTAACCATTCTATGAAAGGGTAGTGGAAATCTGGAACTCATTTCCCCAAAAAGGCTGTGGATGCTGGGGATCAGTTGAAAGTTTCAAGACCGAGATGGATGGATTTTTGTTGGGTAAGGGTATCGAGGGATATGGAGCAACGGCGGGTAAATGGAGTTGAGGTACGGATCAGCCATGATCTCATAGAATGACTGATCGGGCCCGAGGGGCTGACTGGCCTCCTCCTGTTCCTAAACACAGTTTAATTTCTATAACTAATTTTCTGGGATCTGTGCTCTGCAGTGGGTTAAACACTGGCCCTTCCACTCTGGGATCTGGATTCAAATCCAGATCAAACTGATGGGGTGAAAGTCTCTTCTCTGGTTGTGAAGGTCTCCTGAGATGTGTTGACACAGTCTCAGTCCAGTTCTTGGCGTGTGTCCACACCGTCCATAATGTGGCACTAACTTGGGAATCCCACTTAGCCCATTTGAAAAATGGCACATTGGTGCAGTAGAGGGGATAGGCTTCGGTGGTTGGGTCTGAGGCACGTTATTGGGCAGCGCAGAGGGAGCTCTACTCCGCATCTAACCATACTGTAGCTGGCCTAGCATTACTTCATACTGTGTCTGAAATACCGTGTTCTATTCCCCAGAACTAGTATCCTTCATCTTTCATCAAAAATCCAAACTCCTTTCCCGATTGAATTTGTTAATTTCAAGGCGTCCAAGTGTCTGCTGTATGTGAAAGCTGGTCCAGTGTAATAATATTTTATAAAAAGAGTTAAAGATGGAAACTTGAGTGTGCAGAATAAAGAAATGTTAATTCAGTTTATATTAAAAAAAAAATCAGTGTTTAAAGCCCAGGATTGTAACTGAGGCTCCAGTGAGCTTTCCAAACAGATTGTTTCCCCCTCTACAATAATTGCAGAGCTTCTCATAACTGCATAAAATTACAAATTGAAGTTTAGTTATAGTTACTAGAATCCCTTTGACATTCAGACTTGTGGCTATCAGAAGCCTCCTAACCAAATCTTCAATCAGTTGATCAGTCTTTTGTGTCCAAGTTTCTATGTAGGCTACTCTGAATTCAGTGTTACTTAATTCAAGTTCTCTGTTTCCAATTTTTGAGCAGTAAATTCTTACTATCTGGTTATTTATGTAGCTTAATTCAAATTGTTGGATAATTCCACTTTTTTTTTAGTGCCAAGCACGACTTTGAATTATCGAAAGTAAAATAGCAGATGAAAATGTTCGGGTAGTACAAGAGGAAGCATAATCTAGAGCATCGGCTCCAAGAATAACTGGGTCATTGCAGGCACCTGGTATTGTTATGTATAGCAGAGCAGCAGCGCTGTAGATTGGGGGTGAAGAAGTTGATTTTACACTAACTGCAAGGGCTACAGCAGTATTTCTACTCGTTCAAACGTAATCCCGGTTTAGATGAAAGCATGCCGTGTTTCAGACCTGTCATTTACCATGTGCTTATGTCTGACTTTTCTGTGAAAATACAAGTAACCTGGGTTGGCAATTACTGTGGCGCTTGTGCATTGACCAGGGTTGCAGAGTTTCCTTTCAGATGTACCAGCTTACTGTAGGGGGATCTGGGTGCGCATTACCCGCTCTATTGTGACATAACCAGCTGCGGGGTTGATGTTTGTCTTGAGCCCACAGTATGGAGATGAAAAGCGAAGCTGGTATTCCGAAACCAAATCACATAATGCTGATTGAAACGTATAAAATTCTTAGAGAGCTTGACAGGGTGGATATTAAGGCTGTTTCCCCTGACTGGAGAATCCAGAACTAGGGGTTCTCAGGATAAGTGGTCGACCATTTAGGACTGAGATGAGGAGGAATTTCTTCACTCGGAGGCTTGTGAATCTTTGGAATTCTCTACCCCAGAGGGCTGTGGATGCTCAGTGATTGAGTATATTCAAGGCTGCGATCAACAGATTTTTGGACTCTAGGGGAATCAAGGGATAGGGCGGGAAAGTGGAGTTGAGGTTGAAGATCAGCAATGTTCGTATTGAATGGCGGAGCAGGCTCGAGGGGCCCTATGGCCTACGCCTGCTCCTATTTTGTATATTCCTGGGCCTGGGGGGTGGGAAAGACTGGACCCTGATGGGTCAAAATTCACCAATCAGGATGCAGCCTTTCTCAGGCTGGAGAACTTTTAAAGAGCTGAAGGTTTCGGGGGATTGGAGGCCTCACTTTCTCGCTTTTTATATGAATGGGAAGTCTCGAGTCTGTGTGTGCTTCTTGCATGCTGTGCAGCCCACTCACTGGATTTGACGTGTACTCTGACCCCAGTTCCATCAGTGAAGTAGGGTAACCGTGTGTAGCTGATGTCGGTGCAGTGTTAACAGTTAGAAGTTTAGGGGGGCAATTTTATCCTAACTCTCCGGGTGGGAAACCCACGGGATCGGGTGGAACGCTGGTGTTACATCCTGACCAATATTACTTTCCACTGACTTCAATGGAAAATAAAACCGGCTGGCGTGTAAAACCAGTGTTGCCTCCAATCCCGAGTGGGTTACGTAATAATAACTCCCTACGTGTCTGCTTGTTCAGTATAAAGGCATTGAAGGGTGAGGCTCAGGTCTCGTTCTGCACACCTGCCTCTAATTGTGCTTGAGTATATTGTGTAAGTGGAATTTATTACTGTTCGATCGCAACTTTCACAGGTTTCTTCATGCCTGGTCCAAGTTGCTATGGACACTCCTTAGCATGCAATGAAATAAAATATGGCTGTAATAAAGGGGAGGTGTCACTTTGAAATGTGCAGTGGTTACATTGACTCCCGGTCCAGCAATGCCTCGTTTTAAAAAAGAAAAATTCTCATCCTTGTTTTCAAATCCCTCCTTGGCCTCGCCCCTCCCTATCCCTGTAACCTCCTCCAACCTTACAACCCCCCGAGATCTCTGCGCTCCTCCAATTCTGGCCTCTTGTGCATCTCCCACTCCCTTCACTCCACCACTTACCACCGTTCCTTCACCTGCCTAGGCCCTAAGCACTGGAATTCCCTCCCTAAACCTCTCCGCCTTTCTCTCCTTTTAAGGCACTCCTTAAAGTCTTTGACCCAAGCTTTTGGTCACCTGTCCGAATACCTCCTTATGTGGCTCGGTGTCAAATATTGTTTGATAACGCTCCTGTGAAGCGCCCTGGGATGTTTTACTACGTTAAAGGCGCTGTATAAATGTAATAAAAACAGAAAATGCTGGAAATACTCAGCAGGTCAGGCAGCATCTGTCGAGAGAGAAACAGAGTTAATGTTTCAGGTCGATGACCCTTTGTCAGTTCTGACAAAGGGTCATCGACCTGAAACGTTAACTCTGTTTCTCTCTCGACAGATGCTGTCTGACCTGCTGAGTATTTCCAGCATTTTCTGTTTTTATTTCAGATTTCCAGCATCCGCAGTATTTTGCTTTTGTATAAATGTAAGTTGTTGTCACGAGGGGCTCTACTCACTTCATACGTGTGTTCTGATCTTTTGGGACTGGCGGTGTGTACTCCTCACAGTGATGAAAGCGTTCCTCATATCAGCGTGTGAAGGTGTTGGCAGGAACCTTGTCTTTTTGGTTGCATGATGTTCATGAAGTGATGAACAATCTTAACTCTTTTTTGAGTCAGAGGGGAAAACATTAATCTCTAAATAAAACATTCAAATTGGTCTCTCTCTTTTCTCGGTAAGGCTGAGCACAGCCTTGCTGTTTTCTGACTGTAACGCTAATTGCTGTATACTACTCCCATTAGGACACATTTCCAAAACCCGATTTCAAAAGCATTAAAGGTTGGTGTAAATGTTTCAGCCATTTCGAAATAAAGGGCGGGTATGATGAATGGCAACAATTTTACGTGGGATTGCAATAAAAAGTTGCAATAAAACTGGTGCCATTTGTTTAAATTATGGTTCTGTCGGAGGTTGGTGAATTAAACGATTATCTGAAGATCAGTAACAGCGGAGTTCGTTCAAATGCTGGCCTGTTGCTGTTATCTTCTGACACAGCACACATGTACCCAGGGAGATTACAATAAGGAAAATTGACCTGTCTGACAGATTTACCACAGGAATATTGAAGGGTTTTGTGTTGGTGCGGTAATCTACTCCTTGCGTTCAGATGGAGCAGTGAGATGCCATGTGACTGAGCCAGATATTGGAGTTTGGTTCAGCAGGTGCTTTTATGACTTGTATTTTTACCCCAGTTTGATTACTGGCTGAGTCTCTCTTCTCTCTTCCCCACCCCCTCCTAGTACTGGAGCATGCGGATCAATTATAGTTCCCCAGCAGTTGTCCTGTGTGCCATTAAAAGTTGCATTTGCATTCAAGGACTGCAGCTTATGGCAAACAAGTTGATCCTCCATCAGTTGTACTCGAGCGTAAACAACTTGGCCTGCAGAGACCCATGATCAGGATTTAAACTGGTAAAGGGATTCGATCGGGTAGATACGCAGAAACCATTTCCTCTGGTGGGGGAATCCAGGACTAGAGGGCACAATTTCAAAATTAGAGCTCGGCCATTCAGGAGTTAAATCAGGAAGTGCTTTTTCCACACAAAGGGTAGTGGAAATCTGGAACCCTCTCCCCTAAAGCCTGTGGATGCTGGGGGACATTTGGAACTTTCAGGACTGAGATAGATCTCTTGTTGTTGGGTAAGGGTATCAAGGGATTGGGAGCAAAGGCGGGTTAATGGAGTTGAGGTACCAATCAACCATGTTCTACTAGTTTGTAAATGGCAGTGCAGCAAATCTTGCACTTTTTTTGTGACGGGGACAGCAGTGAGCTTTGAGACTGCATTCAGTGCATTTCATTATAAAGTGTCATCATTCCAAAAGGAGTTGATGTTGAGAACATTTAAGCTGCAGTGAGAGCCTCATGTGGAGGAGTCAGCTCAACAATTCGTGACTAATTATTTGATGATTAAATTCAAGGGCCAGCACCATAGAATTAATCTCCGCTGCAATCAGAATAGATCCTTCAGATGCCTGTTGGCTTCTGGAGGAGAGGAGCTGATGTTTCTTTCTGACTTTAAATTGTGTTGAAGCATCTCTAATGGTGGATTAACAAGCAGAGCTGATGTCTAGCGATGGGAGCAATCTGAAGCCCTGAATTTGAGTATCGTGGAGTGGCGCAGTGTTTAGGAGTATTGGCTTGAGTGCAGTTTTTCCCCATAGCCAGTTGGTATCAGATAAACTGCCAACTGCAGGAGCACACTGTGGATTGGGAAGGTTTGCTGCTGGCAGAGAGAAGCGCTGTGACCTATTCTATTAATGCTTATTAAAGCAGTTCACTCCTGTTGAGTGAATATTTTTTTGCCAGACTTTATCTATTGCTGCTTTACAAGCCAAAGTAGACGGTCACTAGTTGTATAAAAACGATATCCCTCCACTTTCTATAGTTCCACCATTGGCGGACGTGCCGTCAGCCGTCTAGGCCCTAAGCTCTGGAATCCAGTTTCAGCACAACCTGTTGTCTACATTCTGAAGACAAGTAGCTACGTTTGTACGTTACCGTGCTCTGCTGTTTGTCCTTTGCTCCGGTTTACTTATCTATTTGTTAACCTGTTCACTAGTTTCTAGTCTAAGCCGTGGTCTAATATGGTTTATTTTGCTGCTTTTTGAAGTTGGGTAAAACATGTGATATATCCAGTAAGCCAATTACAGTGACGAGGGTTTATTTTGATCCCTGGGCTCGCTACAGTTTGGATAGGTGAAGGTGCACTCCTGCTCATAGTGCTTGAGGGCTGACCTGTGTAAGTGGTCCTTGTCACAGAACACACGAATATATAACCCTTTTCTCTCATTACACCAAGCATTGCCCATGGCGAAAAGGGCAGGATTGGGTTTTAAATATTTCTGGATATAAGGTTTTCAGGAAAGATAGGGAAGGAAGGAAATGAGGTGGGGTGGCAGTATTGGTTAAGGAGAATATTTCAGTGCCGGGGAGAGAGGATGTCCTGGAGGGGTCAAGGACAGAATCTATTTGGTTTAGAGTTAAGAAAAAGTAGAGGTGCCATTACATTATTAGGTGCATTCTGTAGGCCACCAACTAGTGGGAAGGATATAGAGGAGCAAGTTTGCAGGGAAATTACAGAGAGGTGCAGGAACTATAGAGTAGTAATGGGGAACTTCAATTATCCTAATATAGACTGGGATAGTAATAGTGTAAAGGGCAGAGAGGGGGAAGAATTTCTGAAGTGTGTTCAGGAGAGCTTTCTTGATCAGTATGTTTCCGGCCCAACGAGGAAGGAGGCATTGCTGGATCTAGTTCTGGGGAATGAGGTGGAGCAAGTGTCAGTAGGGGAACATTTAGGGAACAGTGATCATAGTATCATAAGGTTTAGATTAGCTATGGAAAAGGACAGTGAGCAATCTAGAGTAAAAATACTTAATTGGAGGAAGGCAAATTTCAGTGGGTTGAGAACGGATCTGGCCTGGGTAAATTGGAATCTAAGATTGGCAGGCAAAACTGTAATCGAGCAATGGGCTACCTTTAAAGAGGAGATGATTCGGGTATAGTCGAGGTATATTCCCATGAGGGGGAAAGGTAGGGCAACTTAAGCCAGAGCTCCCTGGATGACGAAAGAGATAGAGAGTAAGATGAAGCAGATGTCAGGTTGAGAATACAAGTGAAAATCAGGCGGAATATAGAAAGTTCAGAGGGGCAAAGCGAGAGTATGAGAATAGATTGGTAGCTAACATAAAAGGGAATTCAAAAGTCATCTATAGGCACATAAATAATCGGGTAGTAAGAGGAGCAGTGGGGCCGATTAGGGACCAAGGAGAACTACGCGTGGAGGCAGAGGACATGGCTGAGGTACTAAATATACTTTTGTATCTGTCTTCACCAAGGAAGAAGATGCTGCCCAAGACATAGTGAAAGAGGAGGTAGTGAAGATACTGGATGAGAGAAAAATTGATAGAGGAGGTACTAGAACGGTTGGCTGTACGTAAAGTAGATAAGTCACCAGGACTGGATGGGATGCATTCTAGGATGCTGAGGGAGGTTAAGGAGGAAATTGCGGAGATACTGGCCATAATCTTCCAATCCTCCTTGGATACAGGGGTGGTGCCAGAGGACTGGAGAATTGCAAATGTTACACCCTTGTTCAAAAAAGGGTGTAAGGATAAACCTAACAACTACAGGCCAGTCAGTTTAACCTCTGTAGTGGGGAAGCTTTTAGAAATGATAATCAGGGACAAAGTTAAGTCACTTGGACAAGTGTGGATTAATTAAGGAAAGCCAGCATGGATTTGTTAAAGGCAAATCGTGTTTAACTAACTTGACCGAGCTTTTTGATGAGGTAACAGAGAGAGTTGATGAGGACAATGCGGTTGATGTGGTGTATATGGATTTCCAAAAGGCGTTTGATAAAGTGCCACATAATAAGCTTGCCAGCAAAGTTGAAGCCCATGGAATAAAAGGGACGGTGTCAGCATGGATACAAAATTGGCTACGTGACAGGAGACCGAGAGTACTGGTGAACAGTTGTTTTTTCGGACTGGAGGAACGTATACAGTGGTGGTCCCCAGGGGTCGGTACTAGGACCACTGCTTTTCTTGATGTATATTAATGACTTGGGTGTGGGTGTACAGGGCACAATTTCAAAATTTGCAGATGACACAAAACTTGGAAGTATAGTGAACAGTGAGGAGGATAGTGATGGACTTCAAGAAGACATAGACAGGCTGGTGGAATGGGCGGACACGTGGCAGATGAAATTTAATGCAGAAAAGTGCGAAGTGATACATGTTGGTAGGAAGAATGAGGAGAGGCAATATAAACTAAAGGATACAATTCTAAAGTGGGTGCATGAACAGAGAGACCTGGGGGTGTATGTGCACAAATTGTTGAAGGTGGCAGGGCAGGTTGAGAAAGTGGTTAAAAAAGCTTACGGGATCCTGGGCTTCATAAATAGAGGCAGAGAGTATAAAAGCAAGGAAGTTATGATGAACCTTTATAAAACACTGTTTCTGCCTCAACTGGAGTACTGTGTCCAATTCTGGGCACCGCACTTCAGGAAGGATGTGAAGGCCTTGGAGAGGGTGCAGAAAAGATTTATGAGAATGATCCCAGGGATGAGGATCTTCAGCTATGTGGATATACTAGAGAAGCTGGAGTTGTTCTCGGAGTGGAGATTGGATAGATGTGTTCAAAATCATGAGGGGTCTGGGCAGAGTAGATCGAGGGAAACTGTTCCCATTGGCGGAAGGGTTGAGAACCAGAGGACACAGACTTAAGGTGATTGGCAAAAGAACCAAAGGTGACATGAGGAAAAACTTTTTTACGCAGCGAGTGGTCAGGATCTGGAATGCAATGCCTGAAAGGGTGGTGGGGGCAGACTCAATTGTGGCTTTCAAAAGGGAATTGGATACGTACCTGAAGGAAAAAATTTGCAGGGCTACGGGGAAAGGGCGGGGAGTGGGACTAGCTGAAGTGCTCTTGCAGAGAGCTGGCATGGGCTCGACGGGCCAAATGGCCTCCTTCTGTGCTCAAGCCATTCTACAATTCTGAGTGTGCAAGGGTGGGTATGTAACCTTATCCCCAGCCTCCTTCATTGCCATTCTGAACCCTGACACTAGCAGCAAACCCTTGACCTCTGCTCTGTGCTTCCCAGCTAGTGATGAATCCCAAACTCAAACTCCTCATTCCGTGATGCGGCGCTTTTGTAATCTCTTCCACTTGCCATCGAGTCCTGCGATGAAACTGTAACATAACATTGGGCAGCGACTCCTCGCTGGCCAGCTTTCAGTGGATGTTGGTATTTAGAAGACTGGCATTTGGTGATGAGGGGAAGCATCGCTATGAATGCTGATATTCATCTTGCTGGCTCACAGTGGGCTGTAAAACACTTTGCAGCTCTTTGTCAGACTGGCTGGCAGCAACATAAGCCCAATGGTTACGAGAGCATAATGCATGCTGAAATGTGCCCTTCAGTGTGGTTATGTCACTGTCTAATCATAAATGAAAGTGGTGCTGTTTTCAATTATGTAT
This sequence comes from Squalus acanthias, assembly GCA_030390025.1. NCBI lineage: Eukaryota > Metazoa > Chordata > Chondrichthyes > Squaliformes > Squalidae > Squalus > Squalus acanthias. The sequence goes on from CM059442.1 coordinate 69,363,155, forward strand.
GGAACACATTGTTGAGCTCATTTCAGAGCCTTCAGCCTCTTGAGATGTGTCAGAAAATTTGCACCGGCACTATTTCGTAATCATTAGTGTAAACAGGCTGGAAAGAAATCTGTACAAGAAAAATGTCAGGGAGTTGGCTTCGTATCACACAAACACCAGATCGCTTCACATGTCTGTGAAATTCCTTCCTCTACTATTTTCATGGCCATTAACCAGAAATGGGTTAATACCTCCCGTAAAATGGGAGTGTGAATAGGTTAAGTGTTTGTATGCCAGAATACCATGAGTGTAATTTCAAGGCTATTGCTTTTTAATGTGCTATAAAATAGTGAAATATTGAGCACTGTATAGGGGCTCTTTTTTTATTTAAATAATAGATTTTATTTTTTGTGTTAATGGAGTAGCTGCAATGTGATTAGATTAATTTGTTCCCCGTGGAGGAAATGTATTTATAGTTCTCATTCAGGCGTGCTCCTTTTTTTCAAATGGCTGTTTTCTAATGAAACTGCGTGTTGGTGCCAAGTGCTGGTTTGTTTTTACAACTCGCATTAAGGTAGTATTGAGAAAGGCAAATAGCCAGAGCATCCTGCCTTCCTCCACGATGGGTAGCCAGTCATTGTAAGCCTTGCTGAGAATCGTTCTGGGCTTGTTTCCCCCAACATGTTGCTGAGGCAGCCACTTCACTCCATCGCGGGCCAGAATCCTGCAAGTCTATAGATTCAGATGGCAGCATTGGCCAAGAACAGCCTATTCCCAGCCTCCAGGCCAACAACATTGAGAGGAAATATCAGCATCAGTAGAACCGACTAGGTTGCCTGCGAAGGCCATATTATCGGGCGTGAGTGAGAAGCCCATGGGCTAAAGCTTGGACTCTGCTGGAGGAGGATGGGAAAGGGTTGCATGGTGGAGGGTGGGTGATGGGAATAGGTTGCACGGGGGATGGGGGAGCGGGGAGTAGGTTGCACGGGGGGTGGGGGAGCGGGGGGTAGGTTGCACGGGGGGTAGGTTGCACGGGGGGTGGGGGAGCGGGGGGTAGGTTGCACGGGGGGGTGGGGGAGCGGGGTGTGGGTTGCACGGGGGGTGGGGGAGCGGGGAGCGGGGTGTGGGTTGCACGGGGGGTGGGGGAGCGGGGTGTGGGTTGCACGGGGGGGGCGGGGAGCGGGGTGTGGGTTGCACGGGGGGGTGGGGGAGCGGGGTGTGGGTTGCACGGGGGGTGGGGAAGCGGGGTGTGGGTTGCACGGGGGGTGGGGGAAGCGGGGTGTGGGTTGCACGGGGGGTGGGGGTGTGGGTTGCATGGGGGTGTAGCGGGTTGAGCGGGTTGCACGGGGGGGGGAGCGGGTTGAGCGGGTTGCACGGGGGGGGGTGGGGGAGTGGGGTGTGGGTTGCACGGGGGGGGGAGCGGGTTGCACGGGGGGGGAGCGGGTTGCACGGGGGGGGGAGCGGGTTGCACGGGGGGGGGGGAGCGGGTTGCACGGGGGGGGAGCGGGTTGCACGGGGGGGGAGCGGGTTTGCACGGGGGGGGGGAGCGGGTTGCACGGGGGGGGGGGAGCGGGTTGCACGGGGGGGGAGCGGGGTGCACGGGGGGGAGCGGGGTGTAGGTTGCACGGGGGGGGAGTGGGGGGGGTTGCACGGGGGGGGGGGAGCGGGTTGCACGGTGGGGAGCGGGAGCGTGTTGCACGGGGGGGGGGGGGCTGGAGTAGGTTGCACGGGGGGGGGAAGCAGGTTTCATTGGGGGTGTTAGATGGTTTACAGGATGCAGGGGGGGAGGGGGTGGGGGCAGAGAATGGGAATAGGTTGCATCGAGGTGGAGGGTAGGGAATGGAGGAGCTTGCTGGCACATTTGTTCCCATTTGACTTTCTCACTGACAGCTGCGCGTTTGCTTCTTTTTGCTCAGACCCAGTCGCTAGTACAGAACCCTAAACTAATCATGGATGCAAGTTTATCTATTACTGACTGGAAAGGCAAATGGCATGTTGGTCTTGTAAGGTTTCCAAAATTTGCAGATCCCAAAACCTAAGGAAAAAGGACTTTGGAACTACCTCAGAGTGATAATATTGCATTTGGGCCTAACCTAAGAGACTGTAAGACCAAAAACCAAGTTTTGGCATTTTAAAACCATGTCTGGGCCTGTAAAGGAACAAAAAGGTGGGCTCAACCTCTGTAAAAGCAGTTTTGGGTATTGCAGTTAATTGCAATGTCTGGGGAACCGGGATGACCTCACTCAAGCCCCAGCAGGCATTAACATTTGAACAATAGACCCTAGGAGAAGACAGTCCCACCCAAAACAACAGGTCCCATCAAACCGATTACAGAACCCATTAAAGACATGCATAAAGCAAATATTCTATAGAAGTCCGAGGCCCAGTCAAGAAACCCAAAACATGAGGACAATTCAAACTCCGATTAAATAACAGATCGACAGGATGGAGCTATCCTGAAACCACTTCACACATAAGGAAGCTTCAATGGGTATAATTAAAGGCCCATTCTCAAGAAGTCAGTTCTCCAGTACAACAGTTCAGGTTCAACAGAAGGCAGTTCTGCAGTTTGGAGTTCAATTGAAAGCCTGTTTTCAGCAGAAGTCAGTGCTGGAGTTACAGAGTTCAGGAGAAGCTAAGAGAAGGCAGTTCCACAGTTCTGCAAGAAGACTGTTACAGTTCTGCAAGAAGGCAGTTCCACAGCTCGGAAGAAGACAGTTTAAACAGAGGCAGAGTTCAACAAAGAAGGCCAACAGCTCCAGAAGTAGGCCGACACGCAAGAAGAGACCAGAGCGACCGCCTCAGTGACCATCGGACACCTCGTGGCAACAAGGGCTTTACGAAACTTTTTACTCAAAAGACTCTAAACCCTAACTCTCAACTGTCGAGGATTTGTTTGGTGAGCATTATCCCTGGTTCTCCAGAGTCCAACCTAGCTAGTGAAGTGGGATTGGGAGGGGTGAAGTATTCTTCTTATGTTATTTCCCTCGCTTGTACCGAAATGTTCCCCACTTTGAGTGTTGAGTGTTTGTGTTGTGTTTTACTTTCTTGAATAAAGATCGAAGTTCTTTCATCAAACTCAGTTGTCTGCTGCACCTTTTGTCACAACCCCCAAATAAGTCCACGGTCTAGAACCAAGGGAGTGGGAGCGATTCGAACCGCTCAGAAGTCAGAGTTGAAGCTGACACAAAACACCACCCCCTACAGTCTATATTGCAAGGGGGTTGGAGTACAAGAGTAAGGAGGTCTTGCTACAATAGTACAGAGCTTTGGTGAGACCATACCTGGTGTACTGTGCACAGTTTTGGTCTCCTTATCTGAGGAAGGATGTACTTAACTTAGAGGCGGTGCGATGAAGGTTCACTAGATTGATTCCTGGGATGAGAGGGCTGTCCTATGAGGAGAGATTGAGTAGATTGGGCCTATACTTTCTGGAGTTTAGAAGAATGAGAGGTGATCTCATTGAAACATATAAAATTCTGAGGGGGATTGACAGGGTAGATGCTGAGAGGTTGTTTCCCCTGGCTGGAGAGTCTAGAACTAGGGGGCACAGTCTCAGGCTAAGGGGTCGGCCATTTAAGACCGATAGAAATTTCTTCACTCAGAGGGTTGTGAATCTTTGGCATTCTCTGCCCCAGAGGGCTGTGGATGCTGAATCTTTGAATATGTTCAAGGCTGAGATCGATAGATTTTTGGACTCATGGGGAATCGAGGGATATGGGTATCGGGCGGGAAAGTGGAGTTGAGGTCGATGATCAGCCATGATCTTATTGAATGGCGGAACAGGCTCGAGGGGCCGTATGGCCGACTCCTGCTTCTAATTCCTATGTTCTTATGAAATAAATGTATCTTTTACCTCTTTTTTTTCTTTTACAGGCCGTTGAATATCACCGTGGTTTACGAAGGAAAATGTTCGCATTGCATGAGAATAGGGGTAGCAGTTCCACTGTCGGGTACAGTGGCCAAACTCCGCGAGGCAATATCGCAAGAAACCAAAATCCCCGCTGATCAGGTAAAGGTGCATTTTATTTTCTAACAGTAAGATTAGTCCATTTTAGCTGAACTTGTGACCGTTATAAATCCATATCGTGTAAAAAGACCATTTAGGCTGTGTAGCCCGGGGAACAGGGAGGGCGACTTTCATTGCCAAGGTATTTATTATCTTGCGTGCCCCACATCATGTCATCTTTAAACCACTTTCTAGCTTTGTGGAAAATCCCTTTGTTGAAGTGCTGCTCCGCGGGGGTCCTCAGCGAAGTCTTTTTCTATTAACACAGCAAAACTCGGAGGGCACCACGTTTAAAAGGGAACCGCAGCCCCAGTCAGACGGTAAAACAGACCAACCACGGCCGTGCCCGGGCGCGCTGCGCAAGGAGCCTTCCGCGTGATGTCGGCGAACTGTGTCTGCTTTGCTCCGAGGAAATACCTGCATCCTGGGATCTCTGGACGAGCTCTTCAACTAAGGATTTTTCCACAAAGGAAGGAGGCAGTTATATTCCACTGTGGGGCACATAAAGGGGTAAGTGCGTTACACTGGCAGTACCACCCCTGCAGCTACCTCCTCGTCGGGGACGCATCTGCGACACAGTGTTCCTGTTAGCCAAACACTTTTTAAATTTGCGATGGGGGTCTCCTCCCTGCTGTAAGGGTGCCGTGTGGTGACTTTGGGTAGTCTGAATTCAGATGCTCAGTGTGCCAGAGTGCACAGCTCAAAGTCGTCCTTAGTTTGCCAATAAAATGCCCGTCTTACTTGAGAAGTGACGGGATGGCTGGTGTGGGAAAAGGGGAGGGAATGATTCGCACTGGTTTAATAAATGGTCTTCAAGTTTGGGCTGAGGCACCTTGAAAGGCAGAGCGTGGAGGGGTTTTACTCTGTGTTTAATTGTGTTGTACCTGACCAGGGAATGCTTGCTACTGACATTAGAGCCTGGATATTAACACGGGCGGGTTACGTAGGAGCGGGGGAGAGTTTCGGACTGGATTTCCCCGCACGCTATGGAGTTTTAACTCCACAGTGTGCATCCCTTGGCTCTGACGGGTTCCCTGCCCGGAAGTCAGCCTGATTGACGGGCTTGACTTCCAGTCGGGCGGTGAGCAGTCTGCAGGTCCAGGTCGGTGCGATCCACGAAGCCGGCCTCCTGGCAGCAGGGGCTGCCCGCTCCTTGTCCCGCCTCCGTAAAACCCGGAAGTGAGAGGGTTGGAGCCGACTTCCCGACGTGCTTGGAATTTTTCTTGATTTAACCCCCCACCTGCACTCAATCCCACCTGCTCACCCATGTTAAAATTCCCCCCTAGGTGTCTGACATGGAAGGTATTTAATTTTTCACTAACATCCCTCATCTTGATAAGCATAAGCTGATCCTGCCATTTAATCAAGTACTCCATTGATGAAAATACCTTTAGACAGGGCTCTCCTCTGTTGTGAGGTGGGAAAGTCGAGGCTAGATGCAAGGGGCTGGGCACAGACGGTTCAAAGTGGAATTTGTAAGCTAGGATTTTAAAATCAAAGTACTGGGGAGACGAGTCAGTAGAAGTTAGTGAGGCAGGGTGACTGAGAAGGATGTCGTGGGATAGGATGTGGGAGGAAGAGTTCTGCAAGAGTTGGAGTGAGTGTAAGGAGGAAGGCGAGGACAGCTTTAAACTACTGAGGTTTCGGAGGTTTGAAACCGTTGGTTTAATGTTTTGTGTAAAGTTCCTGCAGGCTCCAAGTGCATTGATTCTTGGGACAGTTAACGCTGGGATCTGTGGGTTTAAAGCTGGTCACACTGTTTGATGTACGTAGCATGTTTTGTCAAATCTATTCCATCCATCATGCAAGAAAGAACTTGATTTATACAGTTCCTATCGTGCCCGCAGGACGTCCAAAAGTGCTTCACAGCCAATCAGTTACTTTTGAAGTGTAGTCACTGTTATGGAGGGAAATGCAGTAGCCAGTTTGCACACAGCAAGCTCCCACAAACAGCAGGGAGGTAAATGACCCAGATAATTTGTTTTTTTTGGAGGTGTTGAGGGGTGAATGTTGCCCAAGAATAGTGCGGTTTGGGATCTTTGTACGTCCACTTAAGCCGGCAGGTGTGGCCTTGGTTTAACATCTCCTACAAAAGACAGCACTCCTGACAATGCAGCACTCCCTCAGTATTGCACTGGTGTGTAGATGATACGCCCAAGCAAGGTTTGAACCCACGACCATTGGACCACCTTGTGATACCGTGTAGTTTGGAAACGGGGCCCAGGGGTTGGGGAGTAAAATATTTGTGACTGCAACAGTCCTGAGGTCATGAGTGCAATGTCCTTGAATTCCTGCAGTCACTTTATTATATTTGAATTGCCATAAATGTTGCACTTAACAGGAAGCAGTAGTTTAGCACGTTTGTTCTACCTACCTCATACCCTTGAGATGCCTGTTTGACTTAGTTGGTAGCCCTCACTCTTGAGTCAGAGGTTAGGGGTTCATGTCTCCCGCTAGGGTGTGTGTAATGTTAGCTGACACTCTAATATAGAGGGAGTGCTGTCCTTCACATGAGCTGCTAAACCAAGGCCATGTTCTGTCTGTTGACTCAATGGCACTACTTGGAGAGCAGGGAGTTGGGAGGCTCCTTGTACATAGTTACATCGAGTCTACCGCCCAAAACAGTCCTTTCGGCCCAACTGGTTGATGCTGGCGTTTATGCTCTACATGAGCCTTCTCCCACCCCTCTTCATCTAACACTCTCAGAACATCCTTCTGTTCCTTTCTCCCTCATGTACTTATCTAGCTTCCCCTTAAAGGCATCTATGCTATTCGCCTCAGCCACTCCCTGTGGTAGCTAGATCCACATTCTAAGTTTCTCCTGAATTCCCTATTGGATTTATTAGTGACTATCTTCTATTTATAGCCCCGAGTTCTGGTTTCCCCTACAAGGGAAACATTTTCTCTACGTCTACCCTATCAAATCCCTTCATCATTTTGAAGACCTCTATCAGATCACCCCTCAGGCTTCTCTTTTCTACAGTACGACAAGGAGAGCAAGGAGTTCTCCTTGTGACCCGGCCAATATTCCTCCAAAAACCGATCAACTGGTCGGAGAGATCTTGCAGTGTGAAAATGGCTGCCATCTTTGCCTATACAAGTCACTGCATTGCAAATGAATCCATTGTCTAAGGCACCTTTTAATAAATCCCAGTCATTCCTCCTCGTCCTTTGATGCAGCGCATCTCTTCTGCTGGTTTCTCATCCCGTGAAGGAGGTGATAGCGGAAGAGTGGAATGAACTCGTGCAGGGATTTGTTGACTAGGATAGAATCATAGAATAGTACAGCACAGGAGGACATTCGGCCCATTGAGTTGAGGATTTTGAAGTCATTGTGTGAGGGGATGGCAGGGGTGGGTGGCAGCAGAGAGCCAAGGACAGGGATGATGGGTGAGTGGGACAGGGTGAGGGTGCTGCAGTTCTTGATGTGTTGCACTGTGTCGGGTGGATCTCAGGAAGCCAAGCTCGCGCCCATTGCTTTTGAGTCTTGCCCCCTGTGCAGTCTGCCCCTCCCCCGCCTGTGCTAGTCTTCAGCTGTCGCAATCCCGGACTTCATAATTTTTTTCCTAGACCTGTCCGCCTTGTCACCAATGTTCCCTCTAAGCGGCGCATCTGTCTGCCAGTCCTGCACAGCCTGGGACCGGCTTTTCCAATGTTAAACTTTGCGCATACGCGAAACTGTGACTTGGGCCGTGCAGCTCCTTAAAGGGGCCGCACACCCAAAATAAAATTAGGGGGAACGTTGCTTGTCACATCTCTTCCTACCTTTTAAAAGCATTGCCAAAACCTTTTTCTGCAGCCTCGCCTGTGACTTTCTCCATTAGCCCTGTCCCGGTTCCCCTTGTGTCCAATCAGCCCCTGTGAGAAACATCTTGGGACCCTTCTGTTATGTTAAAGGCCCTATTTAAGTGTAAGCTGGTGCAGAGTGTTTTATTGGTCTAATAAAAGCAGAAACTGCTGTGAATGAACAGTAGATCTGTAAATCTGGATTTTTAAAAAATCACATTAGCCCCTCTCTGATATGGCAGACTTTGCACTTGTTTTCTGATTTTTAGATTTCCAGCATTTGTAGGTTTTCTCCCCCCCCCCCCCCCCCCCCCCCCCCCACTTGATTTGCTCTGGAATTTCAGCATTGTCCCTGTAGTTCTGTGGGTGTGTTGTGTGTGAGACGCCCTCGGTTGTGTTCGCGCCACTGTAGCATTGTTTGCTGTGCCTTCACTGCGGTACAATACCACCTCCAGGTACTGTGCAAAATCACTGCCTGGACTGTAAACTGGATTATAGATGGTTTGGGTGGAGAGCTTCCTGAAGAATAACCAATTAGATGCTGAGAAAAGAACAGCAGGTTGCAGTCGGAGCAGACTGCGGTATTTTGTAATCTGACAGCTGAAAGCAGCGCCCAATCTTGATCACTAGAGGGCAGGAAACCCAAAACACCAGGAATTCTTCAGCAACTGAACACACAGCCTGTAAATCTTGAGGGTACATTTTTTTTCTCGACCTAGTCATTTTTTTTGTGTGGGGAGAGCAGGGGGGAAGAGAACGGGTAAAAAGAGCTGCAGTTGTTTCAAAAATATATATATTTGTTTGTACGACAGCACGTAGCTGGCCCCTCTCTCCAACCCCAGAGCTGTTTCCTTTAAGGAGGGGTTTCTCACCGTCCAGTCAGCTGACAAAGGGAGGGCTCTGAATTTTGACTCCCCACCAATGTTCCCTTTAAGCTGCGTCGCCGTGCTCTGGAGGTCCCGCGCAGCCGGCTCACCAGCTTTTAAATGGGAAAACCCGTGTATGCGCTGAATTTTGAATGGGCTGCGCAGAGAGGGAACATTGCACCCCACCCCCAACCACGGTTTAAACATTGAGCGCTGATCACCTCATTGGTGAATGCATAGGGGGAGTTACTGAGCCCGCCAGGGGTCGTCCTTTGTACACGAAGGTGGCGACCCTTGTTGGAAAGGTAATCTGTTTTTAAGACTGCGTCAGTGATTATTGAGACCCAACAAGAGAGAGACGAGCTCTCCCTCATGTTTCCCGGGCGTGGGGTAGACTGAATGCTGCTGTCTGCCATTTCTCCTTCGGGAGATCTGGGTGCTGGGGCTCGTGCTGGCTGAACCAGTCCCTCTACTTCTCGGCTTGTACGATTAGCCGTGAGATATTTCCAACTCTCAACATCATAGCTGAAGGGTTTGCTTGGATGATTCCTTGTAGCTCCTTTCAACTGCTTGCTGTACATAAGAACATAAGAATTAGGAGCAGGCGTAGGACATATGGCCCCTCCAGCCTGCTCTGCCATTCAATAAGATCATGGCTGATCATCGACCTCAACTCCACCTTCCCCGAGAGTCCAAAAATCTATCCATCTCGGCCTTGAATATACTCAACGATTCAGCATCCACAGCCCTCTGGGGCAGAGCATTCCAAAGATTCACAACCCTCTGAGTGAAGAAATTCCTCCTCAACTCAGTCTTGCGTGGCCGACCCCTTATCCTGAGACGATGCCCCCTAGTTCTAGACACTCCAACCAGGGGAAAACAACCTCTCAGCATCTACCCTGTCAATCCCCCTCAGAATTTTATATGTTTCAGTGAGATCACCTCTCATTCTTCTAAACTCCAGAGAGTGTAGGCCCATTCTACTCCATCTCTCCTCATAAGACAACCCTCTCATCCCAGGAATCAATCTAGTACAATGGATTTTTAGCATTCTGGAATCGTTCATACTGATACCATTTCCTACCCAGTGCTGCTGATCTCCGTGTGCTTGGGGATCTCACAGTTGGTAATCTTGACCTAGCACTTGTCTTGCTATCTGCCCCCAACCCCACCTCCACCTCCCACCCCGCCCACGTATAAAAGCCCCTCAACACCTTCCTCTTTGCTTGGTTGCCGTAACAGAATTCTTTGCAATGACGACTTCTTAGCTTTCTTTTTAAAGGAGTGTGTCATTCTCTTGCACTTGTTTTCTGGAAGGAATGAGGGGAGGAAGGAAGAACTAAAGGTTCTGTTAACGCGGAAAAGGGTGAGGCAGTGGTTTTGGAAGAGCAGGCGTATAGTGGCTATAAATGTTGTCACTCGTGCTGTGTACTTCTCGTTTGTGGGACCTTGCTGTGCACAAAATGGCTGCTAAATTCGCCTACATAAGTGACTGCACTTATGAAGTATGAATTGTCTGCAACATGCTTCGGGATGCCTCTGAGAGCTGTGATGAAGTGCGACATCACTGCAGAGTCCTCAGAAAAACCAGCAGCTTGTGCTGTGGCACCATGTCAACAAGAATTTGGTTCCAAATGCCCCAAACTGATTTTATGCGCAACTCTTGTCAGCTGACCGAGAGAGGAGTCTTTCATTGCATCAGCCTGTGCTGCAATCCAATCCAGGTCGTAGAGGTGACCGACTGTGCGATCCGACCGTCTCACCCGGTCTTCGAATCCTGGCCCATTCAGTTTGAGCACAATGGGGCTTACTGTGTAACGTTTGTCACTAAGTGCTACGGTGCTGTGTAGTTACTGAGCAAGTCGTTTAAATGATTTAAAATTCTTCTTTGAGTCACATGTTGCGCCTTCATTACTTAACTCATTCAAATGTTTGTTCTAGATTGTTCTAACGGAAATCTATTATGACGGATTCCATCGTACCTTCAGTGATGGTGATGCCCTGGACACTGTTCATGAGAACGACTGTATCTATGCATTTGAGACACCCGATGTCTATATTGGTCAAAGAGGTACGCTTGTGTGAAAGAGTTAAACCACGGCACCTAATGGCATGTTTTAGTAAGGCTCCTATAAAATAGACTTGATGTGTGGCTGCCAATGTTCCCTGTCACTTTTTTTGCTGTGCGGCCCATTTAATATTTCGCGCATGCTCGGTTATTTCCATTGTAAAGTCGGCTCGCGGGGGACCTCCAGAACGCTGTGCGGCCGCGCAGCTTAACAGGAACATTGGTGGCTTCGGGTGTGTTTTCGAGGAAATCTCAGTGTTAAATAGATAGTTAAAAAATACTGATTATATCTTTCAAGGATTTTTTTGGTTGGATTTTCTTCTCATGAAGCATGTCAGTGTTAAGAGTGGAAGACTTACTTTTCCACTTCTGTCACCAACTTACAAATTTGAGCCCTCCCAGGTCAGTTATAGCAGTTGAAAGCAGAGTGAAGCTCCCTCTACACTGTCCCATCAAACACTCCCAGGGCAGGTACAGCACGGGTTAGATACAGAGTAAAGCTCCCTCTACACTGTCCCATCAAACACTCCCAGGGCAGGTACAGCACGGGTTAGATACAGAGTAAAGCTCCCTCTACACTGCCCCATCAAACACTCCCAGGGCAGGTATAGCACGGGTTAGATACAGAGTAAAGCTCCCTCTACACTGTCCCATCAAACACTCCCAGGGCAGGTACAGCATGGGTTAGATACAGAGTAAAGCTCCCTGTACACTGTCCCATCAAACACTCCCAGGGCAGGTACAGCACGGGGTTAGATACAGAGTAAAGCTCCCTCTACACTGTCCCATCAAACACTCCCAGGGCAGGTACAGCATTGGTTAGATACAGAGTAAAGCTCCCTCTACACTGTCCCATCAAACAGTCCCAGGGCAGGTAGAGCATGGGTTAGATACAGAGTAAAGCTCCCTGTACACTGTCCCATCAAACACTCCCAGGGCAGGTACAGCACGGGGTTAGATACAGAGTAAAGCTCCCTGTACACTGTCCCATCAAACACTCCCAGGGCAGGGACAGCACGGGGTTAGATACAGAGTAAAGCTCCCTCTACACTGTCCCATCAAACACTCCCAGGGCAGGTACAGCATGGGTTAGATACAGAGTAAAGCTCCCTCTACACTGTCCCTTAATCCGAACTTCAAAAAGGTACTCGTACTGCACCATTTCCCAAACAAGCCAAGCCCATGAGAGGGAGTGTGGGGGGGAGCAGAGGCTAGAACAGCTTGCTTCTGTTCTGTGCCCTATCTCTCCGTCTCAGATTATAATTTTGGTAATGAACAGATGGAGACTTGCAGTTGTCTTTGTATTTACCAGTTTTGCAAGTGTGTGTTTTTCTAATCCTCTATTTCTGTATTTGTTCTCAGCAATGCTTACCAACCTAAATCAGAACAACCTGAAGTTCAGCACTGATCACAGGTCCACAGTCTACTCCCAAGGAGGAGTGAAGCAGATAAAGCTGGAGAGAGTGTACAACAAGGGTTCAGGGTATGAGAAATCGATGCTGCTGGTGTGTAACCAGTGCTGCTCCGGGCAGCAGGGAAAAAGGTAAACTGTCTTTGGGGGTGAAAGCTGAAATGTCGATTATTTTAAATATATTAATAATTGAATATTTGTGCCCACCTAGTTGTGGGGTAGTAGTAGCAGGGTTGGAATTGTTGGTGTGCAGTTGTTTGAAGTGCAGGGTGTGGTACCAGTTAGGACACATGCATAGATCGTTCACCTCGCACAGCAATACGCTCGGAGGTGCCTTGTACCTGTAAAGAGCCATGTTAAACACCTAGTTCACTGGTCTACATTGACCAGTCCCCTTCTGTTGCTATTGCATGGGATCCAGGATTTAAAAAAATATATATTTCTAGCTTTTTTTTGTGGGATCACTTTCCATGATTGTTTTTCCATGTAAACTGGAGGCCAAGTACCTCAAATGTCCGTTCCCTAGGGCAACCTGACTCTGGTGTGTTGTATAATGGCTTGATAAATGAGGTACTGGCTTATACAAGAGAATGGGTGAAGTTTGGGTCACATAGAGTGGCACTGTTTAGTAATCTCTTGTATTGCCGTTGAATCTGTGTTCTTTAAATGATGTACATTAAATGAGTTCCTGATAATTGCTTAGTTTGCAGTCCAGAACTAAAATATAGACTGCAATGCTAAACAAAAGAAGCTCCTATACCGTAAAGCCATACCAACCCTTTCCCCAGCAGTCATACCCTGCCCCGAACTACAAGCTCCCAAAACCTGCTGTTGCGTGGCGGTGACTATTGATGTAGTTTCTGCTGTATGTAAGTCATTCATCTGTGGGGTTTAAGTTTAGACCAGATGAGTTGGGGGTGGCGATCTGTTGAGGCGGAACGCTTCTAGTCCTGGGTTGACATATGGTCCGGTTAAAATGCGAGTGCACCAGGTGGTGTTACGAGGTTGGCTTTGAGGCACATTGTTGGATTAGTCCCAAGGGAGCGGTGAGCTGCCCCTGCCCCCACCCTACACTCGGTCTGGAAATAATCGATGGTGACACTGGCCATAAATAGTAGACGACTCACCAACTGCTGGGCTCTAAAGTGTGGCCATAGCCATCGATAAAACGCAGCTAAACGTGTCTTTAACTGAGCAGGTTAAATCCAGCTGCTGTATGACTGTAATCCATTTAAACCCATTAGCTCTCTTATCGTCTAGACTTGTGTGTCGATAGCGTTGATTTTTTTTTTTTTAAAGTCAACTGTTGTGATTGTCAGCAGATGTGAAAGTTTCTCGGCACCTCGTGTAGGTTGTGGGGCTGAGCCGCACGGGCAATTGTCCATTTTTCTCGATGAGTTGACATCATGCAGACCTCTGCAGACATTTCCCATGAACACAACAAATTCGTTTGTTGACCAAATTCAGAATTCTAATTCTGCAGTCTTGTTGGCAGAATGATCAATTAAAGCAACCTCTGACTTCATTAACTAAATTGAGAGGTCGCACAACACCAGGTTATAGTCTATAACCTGGTGTTGTGCGACCTCTCAATTTTGTCCACCCCAGTCCAACACCGGCATCTCCGCATCATGTTCATTAACTAATCCAGTGAACTGGTTAACACCAAGTGCAGTGCAGTGAAAGACTTGAGGTTAATGGCTTCGAATAAAAATTGGGGTTAAGGTTTTGCGCTGACTGTTCTTTTAAGCCTTGAATCTTTGTCATTAAACATCTGGATTCTTTTTGACTTTTTCTCTCCATCTCCCTGTTGACCCGTTTTCTAGGTTTGGTCACCCTTTTGTACTCTGTTTGGATCGTAAAACAACATGGGAAGCACTGCAAAAAGACATTTTGGAAAAGATGCGACATCTGTTTCGGCCAGGGATGTTCACGGAGGTAAGGGCAGCTGCTAGGTCCCTGTGACAGTGAGTCGCTGTTTAAAGGAATACTCCAGGAATAGTAACAGCACCAGCACAGGATCCAAGATCAGCTTTGTACTGTCGACCAGTCTTGCTCCTGGAGCATTTTAGCTACTTCAATTAGTAGAGAAAGAGGGTAAAAAGACTCCTTTCCACCCTCGCGTTCAATCTAATTCGGCAGTTTGTGTGTGTGTGGGATCCCCGGCCAATATCGCGCTAATTTCCAACCATTACCCAAAGGCCAACGCTGCTGCTGTAGCAGAAAATATCTTTTTATTGTTACACAGGAACAAAAATTATGTGCTAGTGAGAAAATACAGAAATATATGGGGCTGATGTTGCATTGTCGAGCGGCTGTGTGCTTGACCCTAGACAGAAAGCAGTGAGCTCGGGGACTCCGTGCGAATCCCAGTTTCAATACCCACGATATAATTCAAGATTTGTAAGTTTAATAACTAACCGGGTGTTGGGCATTTCATCACCATGTACTGTCAACTGGAGGAATTGATGTGTACCAGTAAATGGGAGCATCTAAATATTTAATGGCTCTCTTTAGTAATTGATATATCTACTGTGTAAGCATTAGTGAGATTGGTTGGCAAAGTAATACAGTTTTGATGTTCAGATCCTGTTGCTGTGTCCACATCATCCATAACCATCTACAAAAAAAGGTGCCTCAGTTGCTGCTTTTTTCCTCTGGCTTTCCACATCGTGTTAAAGATGAGATGAGAAATTTCTTCACTCAGAGGGTTGTGAATCTTTGGAATTCTCTATCCCAAAGGGCTGTGGATGCTGAATCGTTGAGTATATTCAAGACTGAGATCGCTAGATTCTTGGATACTAAGGGAATCAAGGGATACGGAGATAGGGCAGGAAGGCGGAGTTGAGGTCGAAGTTCAGCTATGATACTGAATGGTGGAGCAGGCTCGAGGGGCCGTATGGCCGACTCCTGCTCCTGTTTAGTATGTTTCTTATGAAAGTCGTAAGGTAGCACTCACTCTCTGGCACAATTGTGGTTACTAAATATCAGATGTCAGGAGGGAGCGACACCATAACTGGTTACTTGGGATACGATTAATCTGCGGTTATGTCGATCTGTTTTAAACAGCTTGAGTTTTGCTGCTGTTCGATTGAATCTGCATCCTTTTAAATTGTATTACGGACCTTCTTGTTAGTTGCTTCCCTTTATCTATAGTACCTTTCTATACCTTGGAGATTTATGAGGCCATTGGCAACAGAAGTCTGAGTTATAAGGGAAGGTTGGGCAGACTCAGGCAATTCAGCCTTGAAAGGAGGTGTCTGAGCAGGAACCCTAGAGGTGTATGCGATAGCAAACAGTATCGAAAATGTGAATCCGAACATTATGTAAACTGACTGGTAGCAGTCAGGTAAAGGAGGCACAGGCTCAAACTGCTGCGGGGCAAATTTAAGGCAGATGTCAGGAAGTTCTTCAGAGAGGGAGATGGATCAGGTAGTGGAGGGAACAATTCCTAGTGTGCTTGAACTGATGTTGCGATGGGCGGTGGGGGAACTATAGATACTTAGTGGAAGGATGAGCTAAATGACCCTGCATCAAGCTTCAGATTGAAAAAAGATTGCGAATAATAGGATTCTGAAACGAAAGGGTTGGGAAAATGTAGGGGCAAAGAACATGGAAAATAAAAGAAAAGATGGTAATAACAACAGAAAATGCTGGAAACGCTCAGCAGGTCAGGCAGCATCCGTGGAGAGATGGTAATGTTTGGGGTGTAATCCTTTTATTCTGATACTGCCACTGACTGACTTGCTGAGAGATTTGATTGACTCCCTGCTGTCTTGTGTTGAAAGCAGTGTGAAGTGGTGAAGCTGCTCGTGTATCTACCTTCTCTTTGCTCTTTCCCCAGGTTGGTCCCTTTAGTCTGCGAGTGCTCGGAGGTGGTGTGGGAAAGTGTTACCTTTCACCCCAGGAAGAGTATCCCCTGTGCCAGTTGGTGGCGGAAAGGTAATTCCTCGCTTGGCGTTTCTTTCCTGTTGCGTCAGCTGGAATCCGCGTCGGAGCCCGGTACGTAACAAGCTGCGTCCTGGAAACGGGGGTTTGGGGCAGTTTTCACCAACCGTGGCAGGGAATCGCAGAATCATGGCCTGAAGTTCAAGTGTGTAGTTAATAGTATGTAGTTCGATAACGTGTAGTTGGAGTCGGACTGAGTCTGCCCGTTACAGTATAATCCGCAATAGCTGCTCGTTTTTTAATTTAAGCTATTTGTAATTGTACAGCACGTTGTGTAACACAGTTGTTTAAAAAAAAAAATACTTGCCCTGACACTTTCTTACACACCCCACCCTCATTATAAGGTCCGTTACAGCACACGGTCACACCCCAGCCTCAGTTATAATACTATTAAAATCAACACTGGCTGAGTATATAACATGTCTGCGTCAAATCCGTGTCCAGGCTGCGAATGCTGCTGATTCCGCCGAAATAAACAGAACTACTTGTTGCCTGTGTGATGTCAGCTGAGATTGTACCACATTGAAGGCACTATATAAATGCAATTTGTTGTTGTTGAGATTTCTCTAGTGATTTTCCCTGAAAATGTCAGCTTTCCTCGAGATTGCAGAATAGGAATTGATGTCTAGAGTTTAAACCCTGCATTGGAAAAGGCTGTGGGGCCCTGGCTGCCCTGAGGCTGCGGCCCAACACTAAAACTAACTGAGCTTTTAGATTTTCTACCTGCTCATGAGACTCTGGCTTTAGTCCTAAAAGCGTTTAAGGGGGAAACCAGGGCCTCGATGTTTGCATGTCTATTTGATGTCACTTGAACTGATGTCCTCTGTTTCAGAGCATGGAAGTCCTGCAGACCTGGTGGGCCCCAGCACATCAAGATCATTGTGGAGTGGGACAGAGACACCAAAGAGTAGTAAGCAGTGTAAACTTGCTGTATTTCTAAGCTGTTTTTCTTTTTCTTTTACATCTCTCGATAGCCTCCTGTGCACTCAGACAGGCTGGCAGTCTAATCAATGTTTGGGTCTCGAGAGCAGGATACTATGCTGGATTGTTTCATTTCATTGGGAGTGGGTGTGGGGAGGGGCAGAGGAAGGATACTCCCGGGTACGCTGCCCCCTGCTGTCGGGATGGTCATGGAGCAGTGGCTGCAGAGTAACCTGCAGAAAAGACCATCCTCGGTGATGGGATGGGTGCGAGCTAGTGAAGGGTACCCGCTGACTGTCCTGTCAGGAGGTGGCATGGTGTTCCAAGGATCCACGAGCTGCGGGGAGTCAGGAGACTAATGGTTAAGTGGTGGGTGCTGGGGAGGGGGAAAGGGATTCCAAAGGATTCAGAATGATGTACAAAAAAATGCTTTTGTATTCTGACGATTTCAGTGTCCAAGTTTAAAGTGCCCTTGTTTGATTTGCAGCTTGTTCGGCAGTGCTGAGGATGAGTACGTGCCAGACTCCGAGAGTGTTCGCCAACAGCAGCAGCTGCATCACCAGCCTCAGACCTACACCTTATCCCAGTGCTTTCATCTCTACACCAAAGAGGAACAGGTACACACAGAGAGGGTGCGTGCGTCTGCAAGGGTCAGCACGGCTTAGTCGGTTCGCACTGTGCTTATAAGACAAAAAAATTTACACCGAGCCACGTGAGGGCAGATGACCAAAAGCTTGTTCAAAGAGGAAGATTTTAATGAGCGTCTCAAAGGAGGAGAGGTTTAGGGAGGGAATTCCAGAGCTTAAGGCCGAGGCAGCTGAAGGCACGGCCACCAATGGTTGAGCGATTTATAATCGGATGCTCAAGAGGGCAGAATTAGAGGGGAGCCGAGATCTCTGGGTGAGGTCAGGAGGTTGTGGGGCTGGAGGAGATTACAGAGATAGGGATGGGCGAGGCCATGGAGGGATTTGAAAACAAGGATGAGAATTTTTAAATCGAGGCGCTGCTTAACCGGGAGCCAATGTCAGTCAGCGAGCACGGGAGATGGGTGAACGGGACTTGGTGCGAGTTAGGACACGGGCAGTCGAGTTTTGGATAACCTCAAGTTTACGTAGGGTAGGATGTGGGAGGCCGGCCAGGAGTGCGTTGGAATAGTCAAGTCTAGAGGTAACAACCGTGAAGTGCAGTGGCTGATAAATTGCTGCGTTGCAGGTTTTACAATTGGTGTAATTGCTGATTTATGATCAGCCATGATCTGATTGGATGGAGGGGTCCTCCTGTTCCTATCCTATCTTGAGTGTTGCAATGCCTTTTCTGACTCTCTCTGTTGTGTTTTGACAGCTGGCACCGGATGATGCCTGGCGCTGTCCACATTGTAAGCAGCTCCAGCAAGGCAGCATCAAGCTGAGCTTGTGGACACTCCCTGATGTTCTCATCATCCACCTGAAACGCTTTAAACAAGTGAGTGCTTTAAAGGGGTGGGTGGGGGAGGCACAGCCCTTCTGATTTCATCCAAACTGTCACGGGGGGAGAGGTGACATCAGGCAGCCCTTTCTGGACTAGGACATCTGATGTGTGGTTTATGGTTTTTGTTTGTGATGTTTTGGTCAGGATTTTATGGGTGTTGTGTTGTGAATCGGAGTAAATCTGGCACACGCTGTGCATCAGTGGGTGTTGTATGAAGTATTTGGTATTTGTTGTATGCAGCATCCACAGTTCCACGCTGTTATCATTGCCTTGATCTGGTATTTGCTGTGCAACTGCATATCTTGGTTTTAAACAAACATTTGCCCTGCCTCCCCTCCAACAGGAAGGGGATAAAAGAACCAAGCTCCAGAACCTGGTGAAATTCCCCCTCACGGGCCTGGACATGACTCCTCACGTGGTGAAGCGCAGCCAGAGCAGCTGGAGCCTCCCTTCTCACTGGTCGCCATGGAGACGGCCCTACGGGCTCGGCAGGGATCCCGAAGACTACCTCTACGATCTGTATGCGGTGTGCAATCACCACGGCACCATGCAAGGAGGGCATTACACGGGTAAGAACCCCCGCTGCAGTCCGGCGCTGCCCCCTAGCCCCGTGCTGCTCACTCCTCGTTGCTGCCAGCCAGTGCCTTGCCCCAAGTGTACGTACCCGTTGCAGGTGGTGCGCAGATTTCAGTAACACCGCAGGTTTCCCGCGGGAAGAGGAGGAGGGGGAAAAGAGAACTTGTAAGACCCAAGAGTTCGCCAAGTCTTTCTGACTGGACCCTTTGCCTTGCCGTGTGCAGACTGGGATTAGCCCAGTCCACTAATTGGATTGTGGAGCCACCTTTTTGTGGAGAGCATCCTTCCTCCTCTGGATGTGGAGGAGAGTCCCGGCACCCAGCTCCAGCCCTACAGTAGACAATTGGCCTTCACTGTGCCAGTGTGCTGCCCACCTGGTGTACTCGTGCTCCTTTGATTTCCATGCTAGCGCGCACAGTTGTTGAGGAGTGACTGACCAGCGCCTCTCCCATCCTATTACACAGCTTACTGCAAGAACTCTGTGGACGGGCTGTGGTACTGTTTCGATGACAGTGACGTTCAACAGCTCTTGGACGAAGATGTCTGCAAGCAGACTGCGTACATCCTGTTCTACCAGCGGCGAAGTGCCATCCCTTCATGGTCAGCTAACAGCTCTTTAGCAGGTAACGTGTTGGATCTCTCTGTGCAATTGGCCTCAGCACGCTGGGGTGGGGAGAGAGAATCAGCCAAGGTTCTGGCTCCTGACTGCTATCCAGTGACTGTTGCTGGAAAGTGTGCATTTGTGGACATTTGGTGAGCGTAGGCTCGGACTTGGCTGTGATGCACGCTACAGTCGAATTGAATGCCGATAGTGGGTGATGTGCCAGAGAGCTGCTGCCGTTGATGGAGCAAGAGCCACCACATTCAGGGGTGGGTTTCTTTTTAAAAGTAGGGTTATTATTGGGGATCATTCCGTAAGGGTGACCCCGAGCTTCCGGTCGCCTGTCGCTTTAATTCTCCGCTTCACTCCCACTCTGATCTCTCTGTCCTCGGCCTCTTACATTGAGCTTCATTGGAACAGTGTAAGCTCGAGGAACAACACCTCATCTTTCGATTAGGCACTTTACAGCCTTCTGGACTCAACATTGAGTTCAACAATTTCAGACCATAACCCCTGCCCCCATTTTTCAGGCTGTTGATGATTTTGCCATCCCCATTTGCAACATTTAATCTCTCCTGCCTCCTACCCTCGCACAAAGTGTTCCTTCCACCCCTCCACCCCCCCCTTTCCCTGTCTCTGCACCTGCTTAAAATCTGTTACATCTCTAACCTTCTCCAGTTCTGATGAAGGGTTACAGACCTGAAATGTTAACTCATTTCTCTCTCCACGGATGCTGCCTGGCCTGCTGAGTGCTTCCAGCATTTTCTGTTGTTGCTTATTATTATTGGGGATATTGAGTCATGGGATGAGCGTGCTAATATTTTGCAGCCAGTTTAACATATCTCGCTCTATACCTATCCAAACAGTGTTGGTTGAACTGTTCTTCCTATAGTAGTGCAAGATTGTGGATCAATGATGAGGGATTATCCGCTAACCCTGGTTTAAATATTGTATGGCAAAATGGGAGAATTCTGTTTACATTTTATGACTTGAAATGGAGTAAATGTGATTGATAAATATCTGTTCTAAATGAGGCTTGTTTTTGTGGGCAGTGGGTAATGCATGTAATTGACCAGACCCCCGCCAGCATATTTCATTCCAGACCTTCTGTCCAAGCAGTTTTTGTTTGATGGTGTGATGAGTTCAGTCAGTCGAAGGTGGCGAGAGCAGTTTGTTTCAAACGTTAATGCATGCAGCTTAATAGATATGGGGAATAGACCAACTTCATCTTTACTGAAACAGTAAGGGAGATGTTTGTGAGGATGATGATACGGTCTGGGTCCTCTTGTCCTCTCGGGTTGCTGCACCTTCGGAGATCCAGCTGAGATGTGGAAGTTTCCAATGACAAATCATAGCTTTGGTTACTGAACTTCAGTGCTAGCTAAAGATTGTTCATTCACATCGTCCATGCGCAACTTGGCATTGTAAGCAACATTCCCGCTAAGCTGCGTGGCTGCGCAGTGGTCTGGAGGTCCCGTGCAGGCCGCTCACTGGCTTTTATAAGGAAGAAACCGCACATGTCCCAAAATTTGAATGGGCCGCACAGCCAGTTAAAGGGACCGTGCACGAAAAAAGAGGGAACATTGTAAGGGGTTATGAAGAGCTCTTTATCCAAAGGTCCTTTGGCTTAAGAAAGAAATTAAATTTTAAATGCTATTGTAAACCCTAGTGGACTTTTTATATTTTTATTTTAGTATCTTGCAGTATCTTACTGCTTCTGTGCATTATACTTACAAATAAATCTCACTGTTTTAGCCTGATAAATAAATCTCACTGTTAGTTTTAGCCTGAATGTGTTGGTCTGATATTTACTGTCTTACGGAGGAGTCTGCTGTGGCAGATGCAAGGGTGCAAGGGTTTGGTTTGAAGGAGACTACCTGTTCTTTGCTGTGAATACAAAAGCGTTTGGAGAAAACCTGAATGACGACAACCAGACACACAGACGAGTCGGGATAGGGGAGCTGGTAAAAGATTCCAGAGCGCTGAGGTGACTCGTACAGAAGCTTCTGGGACTTCTCGGAGACGGAGTGTTGTCTGAAACTTTTAAAACCATTATTTTTGAAAAAGGCGGCTTGTTAATCATGCCGAAATGCCACTGACGATTCTACTTTGTGTTGCCACCAGTTAGTGGCGGGGTGATAAAGGTTTTCACCACCTCCGACAGCAAGAGTGTTGAATCATTTAATGTTGCCCCATGCAATACGTCAGTAATGAGCGATTAACGTCATCACTGTACTGTCAAACAAAGTTTACTGCCAATAAACCATCAAGTTGTTTTTTTGTAATGTTTGATTTTATCCCCTCAGTTCAGGAGCTGGGTTGTAGCAGAGCCACCTGCAGGTGGTGTACGGTACTGTGAGCAGCAAACATAAGAATTAGGAGTAGGCCATTCGGCCCCTCGGGCCCGCTCCGCCATTCAATAAAATCATGGCTGATCTTCAGCCTCAACTCCACTTTCCCGCCCGATCCTCATATCTCTTGATTCCTCTGGAGTTCAAAAATCTATCTATCTCCGTCTTGAATATACTCAACGACTCAGCATCCATAGCCCTCTGGGATAATGAATTCCAAAGATTCACAACCCTCTGAGTGAAGAAATTCCTCCTCATCTCGGTCCTAAATGGCCGACCCCTTATCCTGAGACCATGCCCCCTAGTTCTAGACTCTCCAGCCAGGGGAAACAATCTCTCAGCATCTACCCTGTCAATCCCCTCAGAATCTTGTATGTTTCAATGAGATCACCTCTCATTCTTCTGAACTCCAGTCTAACAAACCACAGAATGGGTCCATGGAAGTATAAACAGAAATGACAACACGAGACGGGCCATTCGGCCCAGCCAGTCCGTGTTGGTGTTTACCCTCCACACGAGCAGAGTTCGAATCACTTTTACCCGCCCTGTTCCCATATCCCTTCATCCCCCTCTTCAATCTAATCTGGAATGTTGATAGTTTCTGCCTCATCCACTAACCCTGGGAGTGAATCCCACAGCCTCACAGCTCTGTGTGTGAAGAAGTTTCTCCTGCCCTCTGTGCTAAATCACTTGCATTTCATCGTGTATCTATGGCCCCTTGTTCTAGACCCTCAACTACTGGAGCCAGGCTGCTGTCATCTATTATGTCGCCCCATAATCTGTGTTCTAATATTAAAAAAAGCCCAAATTTTCCAAGTCTGTCTTATTTGTATTTCCTTATACCACACAGCATCCCAGTGAGTCTGTGAAGGGAGGAGGGGGGTTCTTTTTTACAGTATAACTTCTCAGTTATGTGTAATGGGAATCATAGAATGATGCAGCACAGACAGCGGCCATTCGGCCCATCGTGCCTGTGCCGGCTCTTTGGTAGAGCTCTCCAATTAGTCCCACTCCCCTGCTCTTTCCCCATAGGCCTGGAAATGTTTTCCCTTCAAGTATTTATCAAATTCCCTTTTGAAAGTTACAACTGAATCTGCTTCCACCGCCCTTTCAGGCAGCGCATTCCAGATCACAACAACTCCTGCATAAAAAAAAGTTTCCTCATGTCCCCTCTGGTTCTTTTGCTAATCACCTTAAATCTGTGTCCTCTGGTTACTGATCCTTCTGCCATTGGAAACAGTTTCTCCTTATTTACTCTATCAAAACTAGTCATGATTATGAACCCCTCTATCAAATCTTCTCAACATTCTCTGGTCTAAGGAGAACAACCCCAGCTTCTCCAGTCTCTCCACGTAACTGAAGTCCCTCATCCCTGGTACCATTCTCGTAACTCTCTTCTGCTCCCTCTCCAAGGCCTTGACATCCATCCTAAAGTGTGGTGCCCAGAATTGACTTTGTCAAACGCCTTTTGAAAGTCCATTTACACAACATCAACCATACTACCGTCATCAACCCTCTCCGTTACTTCATCACAGAACTCAATCAAGTTAGTCGAACACTATTTGCCTTTAACAAATCCATGGTGACTTTCATTTATTAACCCATACTTTCCAAATGCCAATTAATTTTGTCCCGGATTATTGTGTCTCATTTTCCCCACCACCGACGTTAGGCTGACTAGCCTGTAGTTGCTGGGTTTATCCCTCTTCCCTTTTTTAGACAGGGGTGTAACATTTACAATCCTCCAGTCTTCTGGCACCACCCTCCTATCCAAGGAGATTGTGATCAGAGCCTCTGCAATTTCCACCCTTGCTTCCCTCAGTAACCTAGGATGCATCCCATCCGGTTTTCTACTTTGAGCGCTCCCAACCTTTTAAATGCCTCCTCTTTATCTATTTTTATCCTATCCAATATCGCTACTGCCTCCTCCTCTCCAGTGAAGACAGATGCAAAGTACTCATTTAGTACCTCAGCCATGTCCTCTGCAGAATCAGTTGACCATTTTTGTGAGATGTCTAATTTTGATCACTGTCGGAGGTTGTGTGTGCTTGTCCATATGTAAATATTATTTTGCTCCGTTACAGACGTATACTAATGTTTTTCAGGATCTACTAGCTCGTCTCTCTGTGAACACTGGATAAATCGCCTCACGGGCAGCAAGCAGCCCAGCATCACGTCCGCTGCATCATCTCGCCGGACCTCTCTCGTCTCGCTTTCCGAATCCGTGGAATTTACACAGGACCGCAGTGATCAGGATGATGGTACAGTCCGCGCATGATCCTCAGCCCTTCCCTCTCTTCATCACCCCCACATTTCACTTTGAATTTCTGGCAATAAAGTTCTGAGAGCAGAGATTTCTCCTGTAACAAAACCCATCTTAAAAAAAACCAGAATCTTCATCTCTTTTCTTCTCTTTCTCCGCCCCCCCCCCCACCACCTGCCCCACATTTAAGTATACTGAAAGAGGAACAGCTTTCATTATTTGTTCTGATGTGATCCCGAGGGGGTGAAGTTGAAATGGTGTGGTCATTGAGGCACACTTGGGGGCCCTGTATCCTCTCCCAGTCAGTCATCCCTTGCACTGCCGTCCATTCACTGCTTTAAATGTTGATGTTAATTGTGACTCATCAACTTCAGCTTGTAAAAATGCATCACGGGTAGCCACGGTGTTTCCACTTCTCAACCTCAAAACAGAACGCTGTTTTAAGAAAACCAGTTGAAGCTGTGCTGTAAGGTGACCTTGTCACTATAATGCCATGCATGAGCAAACATTGCTAAATTCCCATGGTATTTTCCCATGTGTAAGATACAGGGCGTGTAACGGGCAACTGTGAAATATTGTTTACCATTGAGAAATTCCTAAGATTGAAATTAGGGGGGGAAAAAGAAAGACTTGTATTTATACGCCGTCTTTTTTATGCAGCGAGTTGTTGTGATCTGGAACGCGCTGCCTGAAAGGGCAGTGGAAGCAGATTCAATAGTAACATTCAAAAGGGAATTGGATAAATACTTGAAGGGGAAAAATTTGCAGGGTTATGGGGAGAGGGCAGGGGAATGCGACTAATTGGAGAGCTCTTCCAAAGAGCCGGCACAGGCACAATGGGCCGAGTGGCCTCCTTCTGTGCTGTATTATTCTATGATTATTTCGTGACCTCCGGACCTCCCAAAGCGCTTCACAGCCGATGAAGTGCTTTTGAAGTGTAGTCACTGTTGTAATGTAGGAAATACGGCAGCCAATTTGCGCACAGCAAGATCCCACAAAGGATGACCAGCTACTTTAGTTTCAGTGATGTTGGTTGATGGGTAAATGTTGGCCAGGACACCGGGGAAAGCTCCCCTGCTCCTCTTCGAAATCGTGCAGTGAGATCTTTTACGTCCACCCGAGAGGGCAGATGGGGCCTTAGTTTAACATTTCATCTGAAAGACAGCACCTCCAACAGTGCGGCACTCCCTCCGTGCTCAAGTCTCTGGAGTGGGGGGTTAAACCCACCGCTCTGACTTGGAGGCAAGAGTGCTACCAACTGAGCCACAGCTGATACCGGAAGACCGGCTACTTGTTCGTCAGAGACTGTGGTTTTATGGTCTAAGTTTTAAAAGCGCTGCTGGTTTTAATTCCAAAGCTTGGGTACAGAAGGTGCTGACCCTGCTTTATGATGTCTGCACCATCGGTGCAGTTAATGTGACATCACAAAGAGGTTTCACTCTGGTCTGTGACATGGTTGCTGCTCATAATTTTTTCATCAGTTTGAAGGTCAGATTAATGAATGATTCTTGTTGTTCAGGTGGATTTTCTACTCGGCCCTTTGTGAGGAGTGTCCAGCGCCAGAGTCTCTCATCCAGATCCTCGTTTGCCAGTCCCTTGGTGCTCAATGAGAACGGAATTAAGTCTCAGAGGTCGCTATCCAGCAAGCTGCACATGCGGTCCAGTTCTCCATCACCGTTCTCCTTCGAGTCTCCAATTCACAGCCCATCTCCGACAGCGGACATACTGGGGTGCAAGAGCCCCAACCCAGGCACCTCCCCATTGCAAGGCCAGGAGGCGGCTCATGCCGGACAGTCCGGCAGAGCACCCCTCGCAGTCATGGAAGGCATGGTCCGCGAAGAGGAAATGAGAGTCACAGGAAAAGCAACTGGGCAGAGTAGACCCACTTTGCCCCTTGATAAAAAGCTGGACCAGTGTGGCAATGGCACGGGAGGATTGGACAAGCTGAACCCTTTGGTAGATGCTGTAGACAGTAGGAAAAGTGCGACTGTCAGCCCTCGGTCTCCGAGCATCAGTGGGGCTTCTTCGGCCGAAGAGCAAAGACAAAGGAAAGGCCATGTGACGGCAGCAGCGACTGCAGAGAGCCCGCAGAAGAAGACCGCTGGTTCCAGAGCGCTCCACGAGCAGGGCAAAGGCTCTTCGGCCAAAGCTCAGTTAACTCTTTCTTCATCGCTCAAGAACCCCCAGAAGCTTCCCATCACGCGCGAAAAGGCCGAGACGAAAACGGGAGCCCGGCGCGCTACATCAAACCCGGTCCTCCGAAAGGAATCGGCCAAAGCTCAGGAGCTGGTTGCCTTGACTGCGGCTCAGCAGAAACCGAAGCTGCTCCCACCTTCCCCGCAGTCCCCTTCCCCGGCGCGGAGAAAGGTGTCTGGAAGGTCAAAGACTTCCGAGGGCCAGTCCAAACGCAGCCCGTCTCCCGAAAAACGCAGGTTGACGTCTTCTTCCAAAGCCAGCAGCACGGGCAGGCTCTCGCACGGTAAGTCGGGGAACCGATTGGAAAACAGGAGGCTGAGGAATTCGAGCAGCAGCTCCTCCGTGACGGAAGCAAAGTCGTCGGACACAAGCTCGAGGACTGACTTGAGAAGGGACAGCAGCAAGTCGGATGACAAAGGAATGTCGTTCTTCCGGGCGGCGCTGAGGCAGAAGGAGAGTCGGAGGTCGGCCGACTTGGGGAAGAGCAACATTCTCGCCAAGAAGTCGGCAGACGGAGCTTCCAAAACGGCGAGCAAAAAAGTGCCAAGCGAGGGGTTGGCCAAGGAGGGCAGGCGATTGGTGACCGAACAGCTGCCGTCTGCCACTGCCTCGGCCTTGACCCTGACCAGCAAAACGGCCGCGCGAGGGAAGTCAGCGAGCAAAGACGCCACTCCCACCAAGCGCCCGCTGCTTCCCGCCGCCAAATCCAAGTCGGCGCTGCCAGAGGTGGGTGCCCAGTCTCCGGCGAGCAGGAAGAAACCCGCAGAAAAGACATTTAAATCCAGAAAGATTGTCACTAGCGGCATGCAGTCCGCTGCACGCCATAGCAAAAAGTAAATGCGGAAAAAAAAACAAATCAAAAGGAAAAAAGGCTCCCCAAAAATGCTCGTCTGGTTTTGTTTCTGTGACACCTTCCTTCCTTTCTCTCTCTCTCTCTCTCTTTCTCTCTCCATTTATTATACCGGCTTTCTGTTGGAGGATGTTTTTAAGTTTTAATTTGAGGTTAACGTGCCTACATCGGTTAGGGAGGATATTGATTTAAGCGCCTTTTGTTGTGCCATCAAACCAAATAACGGCCCCGTGAGACGGACATGTGGTGTGCAAGGATCATGGAGCTAGTTCATCATTGTCCAGAGGCTGCCCTTTCCCTGGCGGGTTTTAACACAGCACTTTGTACCGACCTAGAGAACTTTCTTTTGTTGCAGAATAACACTATGTACTGTTCAATGAATGATTTGATTTTAAAAAGTTTTTTTTTATAAATGTTCTTTTTAAGACTAACATGACTACTGCATGCTCTGAGGAAGCCATTAAGTTAAGTAATCCGTTTCATTTTCTCCGATAAGGGTTTGTTTGCTTGGCGCTGCATTACACCTTGCTCCACTCTCAGTACTGTATAACAGCAAGCCTCGGGTTAACACACGAGGAATGAATGGGAGCAATGACTATTTTGGTTGCATTGTGCCCACCTTCTGAAATGGCCATGGCCCCCATGTTGGTAGCAGTTCTTCTCTGCTGCAGAAGGAAGGGTGAGAGAGATGGAGTGCAACAAGATGCAATGCGTCTGCCATTTTTTTGTTAGCTTCGTGAGTCCGAGATCTGCATATTGCGCGTGATCTGTTGACGATCAGCAGCTTGAGGTATCTGCAGATTAATGGGAGCAGGGATTTCAACTTCAGTTGTGGCTCCAGACTCCACGTTTCGAAGCTAAGTCCCCACACTGACCAAAGGTTTGAGCGCCCCTCGCATAGATCCTTCAATCTGGTCCAACACAATAACCGGCCCCAAACCTCGATCCCTCGTCTCACCACCGTTTCATAGCCTGAAATGACCTGTTGGCACCTGGTTGTCCAGGTCTTGCCCTGATTAACCTTTCAGTGACCCGGAGAGACAATTCAGCTCAAATGTTGCTCAGTCAGGAATAAGTGAATATTGACCCCTGTGTGTAGGTATTTGAGTCCGATCTCTGAGGTTTGCCATCCTGGGCAGTGATGTCGGCACTTGCAGGAAGGTATTTGTGGGGTCACCACACGAGTTATGGGAACCCAGTCTCCCTGTTGAAAGAAAGCTGTTCATGGTCGCTGAGCAACAAAGATAATCAAAAATAGTAGTTTCCACAAGGTTAATAAGCCAAGTCTGGCGTCACACAGCCGCCCCCGGTTAATGGTCGATGCCTTTTAGACTCTGAGCGTGCAAAAATCCTGCCTTTTGTCATTTAAAAAAAAAAATTAAGCTCTTCTATTTCGGGAGACATCTTGCATGAAAAGTTTTAAAGGTTCAGTTTCTGATTTCATAGAATGATGCAGCACAGAAGGAGGCCATTCGGGCCATCGTGCCTATGCTGGCTCTTTGAAAGAGTTTTCCAATTAGTCCCACTCTTTCCCCATAGCCCCGCAAATTTCCCCCTTCAAGTATGCATCCCATTCCCTTTTGAAAGTTACTGTTGAATCTGGTTCCACTGCCCTTTCAGGCAGGGCATTCCCGATTTATCCCATTAACTCTTGCCCACTCACATTACAGCGCAGTGAACATTGGCGGATTAGTTCCCCAGTGTAATAATGTAGAGTTACAAATTGTAGCCTGCCAACGGCCTGTCCTATTTATGGCGTTTGCCAATTACCTATGTTGTACAATCTATCATGGACTCTACCCACCCATTGAATTTCCTCCCACACCCCATGTACACTCTCCCCTATCATGGACTCTACCCACCCATTGAATTCCTCCCACACCCCATGTACACTCTCCCCTATCATGGACTCTACCCACCCATTGAATTTCCTCCCACACCCCATGTACACACTCCCCTATCATGGACTCTACCCACCCATTGAATCTCCTCCCACACCCCATGTACACTCTCCCCTATCACAGACTCTACCCACCCATTGAATCTCCTCCCACACCCCATGTACACTCTCCCCTATCATGGACTCTACCCACCCATTGAATCTCCTCCCACACCCCATGTACACACTCCCCTATCATGGACTCTACCCTCCCATTGAATCTCCTCCCACACCCCATGTACACACTCCCCTATCATGGACTCTACCCACCCATTGAATCTCCTCCCACAGCCCATGTACACTCTCCCCTATCATGGACTCTACCCTCCCATTGAATCTCCTCCCACACCCCATGTACACTCTCCCCTATCATGGACTCTACCCACCCATTGAATCTCCTCCCACACCCCATGTACACTCTCCCCTATCATGGACTCTACCCACCCATTGAATCTCCTCCCACACCCCATGTACACTCTCCCCTATCATGGACTCTACCCACCCATTGAATCTCCTCCCACAGCCCATGTACACTCTCCCCTATCATGGACTCTACCCACCCATTGAATCTCCTCCCACACCCCATGTACAATCTCCCCTATCATGGACTCTACCCACCCATTGAATCTCCTCCCACACCCCATGTACACTCTCCCCTATCATGGACTCTACCCACCCATTGAATCTCCTCCCACAGCCCATGTACACTCTCCCCTATCATGGACTCTACCCACCCATTGAATTTCCTCCCACACCCCATGTACACTCTCCCCTATCATGGACTCTACCCACCCATTGAATCTCCTCCCACACCCCATGTACACTCTCCCCTATCATGGACTCTACCCACCCATTGAATCTCCTCCCACACCCCATGTACACTCTCCCCTATCATGGACTCTACCCACCCATTGAATCTCCTCCCACACCCCATGTACACTCTCCCCTATCATGGACTCTACCCACCCATTGAATCTCCTCCCACACCCCATGTACACTCTCCCCTATCATGGGCTCTACCCACCCATTGAATCTCCTCCCACACCCCATGTACACTCTCCCCTATCATGGACTCTACCCACCCATTGAATCTCCTCCCACACCCCATGTACACTCTCCCCTATCATGGACTCTACCCACCCATTGAATCTCCTCCCACACCCCATGTACACTCTCCCCTATCATGGACTCTACCCACCCATTGAATCTCCTCCCACACCCCATGTACACTCTCCCCTATCATGGACTCTACCCACCCATTGAATCTCCTCCCACACCCCATGTACACTCTCCCCTATCTCGGCGACTAAGTTTGCGATTCCTGCTCTGCTCCCCCAACCTCCCGGCTAAAAGCAAATATCAAAGACCCCAGCTCAAATTACTCATGGAAAAGGACCCTAGTATACTTACTACCCGATTACACCGAGCCAGACCAAATCCATGCTCCGATTCACAGATGTGGCATCCTCTTAAGGAGGTTTAACGATCTTGGGGAAATGGTGTTTACATGCAAGTAATTGTGAATCCGGTTCCGTGCTGCCTAATTCAATGTATTTCACCGCTCTTGGCCTGTGCACGGTGGGAAATAAAGTCACCTCCCGAGGGTGTGTTACTGATGTGCAATTACGGGAGAGATTGGCCTTTTAAAATTTTCATGAGCCTTTTACCAGCTTTTTCTGAAACCGGATGGGAGCTGCCCATGACATTGCCACTATCCTGCCCAGAGGCTGCTGAATGGGGAATGATGCTGCAACTAACACAGGTGGTTTCCTGAGCTCTGGCTTCACCACTGATAAGCTGTGCAATCTCCCCTCCCAGAGAAGCCAAAAGGACGGGGGCCTTGATGGTCTCGGTGCTGTTTTTTTTTGCACGCACACAGGTCAGCATCGACTGTCCCCCACCAACCCAGAATTGAAATTGTAGCAAGGTTTGAAATTTACAGCAGGCAGGCTGTGATTACTCATTGTGGAACACCAGAGGTGCATTTATATAGCACCTTTCACAGCCGCAGGAAATCCCAAAGTGCTTCACAGCCAATACATGACAGTTGAAGTGTAGTCACTGTTGGGTAGGTGAACACAGCAGTCAATTTGCACACAGCATGATCCCACAAACAGCAATGACCAGTTAACCGGTTTAGGTGGTGGCTGTAGGCTACAATCCACAGTGTCATTAAGTATTTGCCCCAATACCAGAAGCCTCCGGGCCTGGGGAGACCATATGCTGGTTGCAGCATTCCAGCGAGCACAGGAGTGTCTATTTATTGACAGTTTCTGTGCAGGTGGAACTCTGCGTCTTGCACCCGGGGGTTCATGTGCAGCATTAACCAGCTGAGCCACCCCGGAGTATGCAATAGGCGGTGAGACAGGTCTTCGGCTCCCACCCAGGCTATGGATTAGCCATAACCATTTGTCTTCTCTGCAAAAGCAAAGGTTGTTTCACCAGGTGGCAGCTTGTGCGGAAAGCTTCAGCAGTTCCGGCCCTGAATTCTTCCATTAACTCTTTCCTGTCCGTTCCCAGTTCAGTGTAGTGGAACACGGGTAGAGTTGTTGCTGCAACTACTTGAAGAAAACAGTTTCTCAATTATAAACTTCAGTAGTCAGGGACAGCACAGTAAAATCACGAATTAGCATTAAATAAAGGGCCTCTTCATCCCCAACTGTTCCTCGCTACTCGCTCACATGCCATCACCTAACTGGGTGTCTCCAAGGTGCTGCGCCCTCTGGTCTGGGCTTACATCCCTGTTTCTCACATTTGTAAGGGGCTTTACAGGAGCTGTCTGGTTCCTAGACCCTGAGGGAGCTTGCTGTTGCGTGGTGTTCCAAAGATAAAGTGTGAAATAAAATGCCTTTATAGCTTTCAGGGAGCCTTTCCTCCTCTTCCTCCTCAGTCTTTTCAGCACCCGCTCTGATGGCACAGCAGGAAGTGCACCATCCGGTGTGGGACAGAGCCAAACCGCACAGGAAGATCGCAGATGTGACACCCCCTGAGTTCATAGAATCATAGAAATTTACGGCACAGAAGAGGCCATCTGGCTTATTGTGTCTGCCGGCCGAAAGAGCTCTCCAGCCTAATCCCACTTTCCAGCTCTTGGTCCGTAGCCCTGTAGGTATCGGCATTTCAAGTGCACATCCAAGTACTTTAAAAATGCGACGAGGGTCTCTGCCTCTACCACCCTTTCAGGCAGTGAGTTCCAGACCCCCACCACCCTCTGGGTGAAAAAAGTTCTCAACTCTCCTCTAAACCTCCTACCAATTACTTTAAATCTGTGCCCCCTGGTTATTGATCTCATTGCTAAGGGAAATAGGTCCTTCCTATGCCCTCTGTCTCGGCCCCTCATAATTTTATACACCTATTAAATCTCCCCTCTGCCTCCTCTGTTCCAAAGAAAACAACTCCAGCCTATCCAATCTTTCCTCATAGCTAAAATTCCCCAGCCCAGGCAACATCCTAGTAAATCTCCTCTGCACCCTCTCTAGTGCCCAGGCCAGTGGAGGGGTGGGTGGAGCGACATGATAATTCAGATGCTGTTTCACAGACCCCCCACATTGCACTTTTACTTTTGTGCGTAACGGGGACTTCCTGCATAACTTTGCTGTTCCACTCCTTCCCCCTTGTTCATCCTCCTGTCTGCATGCACTGAAGGCAATGTATTACTATGCAAGTGCTGGGGCATTGGTTGCACTGAGGTACTTTGTAGTAGGTTTATGATCCCTTTTAATGTTGCATTCGCTATTTCAAGTCCTACAGTCCTGGCTGTGGGCTGGTCTGGTTCCATTGCTTTGTTTGCACAACTTGATTCTCTTTCCCGGGTGTTGTGTGTGTGATCAATGTGAGTGATTGTCGATTAGTAATTTTATAATGAACAGAATCGTCTTTACTGAAGGCTGCAAACAAGGAGATTCGAAACTGAAGTTCACTCCCTCTGAAGTAAAACAGGATCTCAGTTTAAAAAAAAAAGTTCCAATTATTCTTCGCTGACAATTCCGCCGATGACTGAATTGTAAAAATTCTTTCCTTCCATCCTCGGTCTTCCTGATGCTCTGCGAAGTGGAGCGTGGTTTTGCTTTTAAAGGGCCCCCTGTCGTTCTGAACGTTCCCAATAAGATTCATTAAGGGGGGGGGGGGGGAGGGCGGGGATAATTTAATGACTTCATTTTTAGTAACAGTTAGTCGGCACTCCCTGAGCAGTCGTTACAGTGAGGAGCACACCCTGCCTCGCAGGAGCAGGGCACCCTGAGCCCCAGAGGGCACCCTGAGCCCCAAATTCGCAGTTGCCGGTCTGGGGGAAATATTGCACAGAGGTGCGATGTGTTAACACTAGTGTGTGTGTGTGTGTGTGTTTTGGTTGTGGGGCGGCGTGGTGCTGATTCCCTGATATCTCCCAACCCTGCGATTGTACAGATGTTAAACTGACAGTGGAAGTACACTAAATTCTTTCTAATAATACCCGGTTAAAGGACTTGTTACATTAAAGTTTCTTTGACGGGGTGGGAGGCCTTGTTGGGTTGTGTAAATAGAGCCATTAAATCATGTGCCCGAGTTATAGAGCGAGGGGAATCTGTAACTCTGCAAAAACCAAAGTTAGTGACTTTGCAATGAGATTAATGAAACCATCCCGATCATACACCATTCTTTTGATGGGAATGGCTGCCCGAGACTCGTCTCCCTGGGTGTTGTGTGGCCCACGGTTCTGTATGAAAGATTATTCCTGAACTCCCTTGTAATTGCAGGCTTGTACATAGCAGCGCTGTAAAGAAACACTCGACCCTCGCTGCTTCGTTAGCAGCTGCCAGACTTTGATGTGAATGTACTCTGATCAATAAGAAAGTGGGTGGTTTTAATCTGTATACCAGGAGTCGACCTGTGCAGCTTCACGGTTTGTGGATTGCACCTTGATTTTCCTTTTTTTTGAGATGTGGTATTCGGCTGTCAAGAGTTGGGCTCACTTAGCTCTCACTGCCATTTTATTTCATTGTACACTGGAATAAAGAACTAAGAGGGGTCAGCTACCCACCCCGGATGCTGGGACTCTGAAACAAGGACAGGGAAATGGCTCAGGCGGCCGGTCAGCATCTTTGTGGGGAGGACAGGCTGGTGCGCCTATGGGGCGCAGACCCTCTGACGCCAATGTGGTTCTCAACGATGGGTCCACACCCGAAACGTTTAATCACTCCCACCCCCCAAATCGGTTCTCCCCGCAGGCGCTGACTGACACACCGAGTGTTTGCAGCACTCCCTCTGTCCCATCCCACCCATGGCACTGAATACAGCGAGTCCCACTAAAGGTTGGTACCCGGGTTGGTGGGGTGGGGGGGAGGAAATGAACTGTCTGATTTAGACTGGGCTTGCCCTCAGCTGTGCCGATGACCCGGTGTGACTCCATGTACCCCACAACTCACAAACAAAATATTCCAATGAATTTACAGTAGAGAGCTGCGAAAAATATTGGCCCATTTCCCAGACCCCGAGTGTAGTGTAACTTTCTCCTTGTGAATTAGATCACCTATTTGGTGTTGCTGAAATAATTGTTTTTTTTAAGTTATTTTGGGCAGGTGCATGAGAATGTGTTTCGATAATTTATTTGTATGTTTTATTAACAGGAGGTGTATGCACTTTTTAATATGCAGAATCTA
Organism: Squalus acanthias; assembly: GCA_030390025.1. Taxonomy (NCBI): domain Eukaryota; kingdom Metazoa; phylum Chordata; class Chondrichthyes; order Squaliformes; family Squalidae; genus Squalus; species Squalus acanthias. The sequence continues at coordinate 69,398,022 of CM059442.1, forward strand.
TTGTTTTCTATGTTTTAAACGAATGTTTCTTTTGAGAACAGTTTGTATAAAGTTCATGTAAGTCAGAATAACCATACACGAGGAGCGAGAGTTACAAAAATAAAAGAGGATCCAACACTTGTCTCGTGCTCTTAGTCTGTGACTTTTAATCCCCCCCTGCCCATCCTTTCTGCCACCCTCTCCCCAAGCAGGCGCCTTGCTCCAGTGCAGTTCCACAGTTGGTCACCTTTTCGGTACCTTAACCCAAAGTGCATTTAAGATCATTGGCAAAAGAACCAGAGGGGCGATGAGAATTTTTTTTTACGCAGCAAGTTGTTGTGATCGGGAACGCGCTGCCTGAGGCGGTGGAAGCAGATTCAATAGTAACTTTCAAAAGGGAATTGGATAAATACTGGAAGGGGAAACATTTGCAGGGCTATGGGGAAAGAGCAGGGGGGGTGGGACTAATTGGAGAGCTCTTTTCAAAGAGCCGGCACAGGCACGCTGGGCCGAATGTCCTGCGCTGTATCTGTCTTACGAAATTGAACAATGTTGTGCTTGTAATGTCTATTTGCTGCCAGCAGATGATGGTGTGGGACCGTGGACAGTGGGACCTCCTTCATCCAGGCTGAGACACCTCTCAGACTTGTAAATATATAACATGCAAATAATCAGATTTTACAGAAAAATCTTCAAGTGACAGACTTTCAGAGACAGTAAATGCCTGTATTTATTACAGAAACAAGATACTCTATATTTTGGTGCTGAATATATAACTAACTTTATGTAGGGCCTTAGACCATCAAACATCTGAGGTGCTTCATACAGTGAGTTTGAAGTGGGGTGAGTGCACAGCAGGATCCCACAAATAAATGGTGTGAATGGCCGGTTAATTGATGGCCAAGGGGTGAATATTGGCCTGTGTACCTGGAAAAACTCCATAACTTTGTGGATCAGCCGTGGCTCCAGTGGCCAGCACTCGTCTTTGAGTCACAAGGTCATGGGTTCAAGCCCCACTTGAGCACAAAATCTAGGCTGACACTCCAGTGACAGTGCTGAAGGAGCGCTGCACTGTCGGAGGGGCAGTACTGAGTGAGCGCTGCACTGTCGGAGGGGCAGTACTGAGGGAGCGCTGCACTGTCGGAGGGGCAGTACTGAGGGAGCGCTGCACTGTCGAAGGGGTAGTACTGAGAGAGCGCTGCACTGTCGGAGGAGCTGTACTGAGGGAGCGCCGCACTGTCGAAGGGGCAGTACTGAGGGAGCACTGCACTGTCAGAGGGGCAGTACTGAGGGAGCGCCGCACGGTCGGAGGGGCTGTACTGAGGGAGCGCTGCACTGTCGGAGGGGCAGTACTGAGGGAGCGCCGCACGGTCGGAGGGGCAGTACTGAGGGAGCGCTGCACTGTCGGAGGGGCAGTACTGAGGGAGCGCCGCACGGTCGGAGGAGCTGTACTGAGGGAGCGCTGCACTGTCGGAGGGGCAGTACTGAGGGAGCGCCGCACGGTCGGAGGGGCAGTACTGAGGGACTCCGCTGCACTGTTGGAGGGGCTGTACTGAGGGAGCGCTGCACTGTCTGAGGGGCTGTACTGAGGGAGCGCTGCACTGTCGGAGGGGCAGTACTGAGGGAGCGCCGCACGGTCGGAGGGGCAGTACTGAGGGACTCCGCTGCACTGTTGGAGGGGCTGTACTGAGGGAGCGCTGCACTGTCGGAGGGGCAGTACTGAGGGAGTGCTGCATTGCTGGCGGTGCTGTCTTTCGGATGAGACGTTAAACCAAGCCCTTGCTTGCCCCTCAGGTGGACATAAAAGATCCCGCGGCACTATTCAAAGAGCAGTGGAGTTCTCCCCGGTGTCTTGGCAAATATTTACCCCTCAACCAACATCACTAAAACAGATTATCTGGTCACTTATCTCATCCTTGCTGTGTACAAATTGGTTGCTGTGTTTCCCACATTACAACAGTGACTGCACTTCAAAAGTACTTCATTGGCTCTAAAGCGCTTTGGGACCTCCTGAGCTCGTGAAAGGCGCTATAGAAATGCAAGTCAGCTCTCTGTTGCCTATGGTTCTGTAGTTACCCTCCCTCGTGTAGGACCAGCCATGATCTGATTGAATGGGCCGAGGGGCTGAATGGCCATCTAATATTCCTGTGTTCATAGGGTGATTTTTGAAGGGTACAGTGGTGTAGTGGTTATGTCACTGGACTAATAATCCAGCGAACATGAGTTCAAATCCCACCATGGCTGTTTAAGAATTTGAATTCGGTTTCAAAATAATCTGGAAATAAAAAGCTACTGTCAGTAAAAGTGACCATGAAGCTGTCAGATTGTTGTAAAAACCCATCTGGTTCACGAATGTCCTTTAAGGAAGGAAACCTGCCGTCCTTACTCGGTCTGGGCCTATATGTGACTCCAGTTCCACACCAACGTGGTTGACTCTTAACTGCCCCCTTAAGTGGCCAAGTAAGACACGCAGTCGTATCAAACTCAGGTCAACTAGGGATGGGCAATAACTGCCGGCCTTGCCAACGACGCCCTGAGAATTAATTATTTTTTAAAATGTGGTTTCTGTTGTAAGTAAGTGATGATTCGTCGTCCCATTGGCGAGTGGGATTGTCGTCCTCTGTCCCCTTCACTGAAATAACCCAATGGAAAGTGTCTGGATTCCACGGGTAGGGGAAAGGGCTGAAGACACGCATTCTCAGATAGATCTGACTGTGACACTGTCAACCAACAGCAGCTTCACTCAGTGTATTTAAAAACAGCTCCTATCCAAAAGGAAAATGAGACCTGGATTCACCGGAGTAAATGTAAACCAAGCCTGGCTGACCAGTGAGGAAGCTCACTGTCTCTGGGAGGGGCGATTGACTGGAATGAAAAGGCACCGGTTAATATTTTGAGCACAAACTCTCCAGCATAACTGAGGGACCCGACTAGATCGGAATGGTTGTTTCTCTCTCCGACCTGCTGCTTATCTCCAGTCTCAGCTCTGGGACGCGACGCGACCCACCTGCAATCATTGAGTAGTGGCTGTACTGACAGCGAATGTCTGGTGTTGCTGGGGGAGCAGGAGGAGGCCGGGGCAGCTGATCGCATGGTCCGGCTTCCGACCTACGCTGTTTAGATTGTGTTACTGCGCTGAGCTGGGGCTGCTGGGCATATATAATGGGCCTATCACCTGTTTGACGCCCTGCTCTCCCAAGATTGGTTTACCCTGAGGCAGCTGGGGCCATCGCACTCTGGGGAAACCCAGGCCTAGGAATCGTCTGCTAGGCCCAACCAAGCTGTTAAGTAACTGACCGGAACCAGGAGGAGCAAAGGAACCGACCGAAGCTTCACCCCAACCCCTGCTCTGGACCTCTGGAGTTTGTGGGGGGAAATGGGAGGAGTTTATGGGGATGGGGGGAGGGGTGGGTTTTGTGGGGGAAGTGAAGTGGGGTTTGTGGGGGACAGGGAGTGAGTGAGTGTGTTAGAGGGGAGGGGGTGTTTGTGGGGGGGGAGGGTGGGTTAGAGGGGAGGGGGGTGGTGGGGGAGGGGAGGTTTGGGGGGAGGTTTTATTAGGGGAGAGGGTGGGGGTTTGTGGGTGGAGGGGGTGTTTGTGGGGGGGAGGGTGGGGGTTTGGGGGGGGGGGGGAGGGTGGGGGTTTGGGGGGGAGGGGGTGTTTGTGGGGGGGAGGGAGAGGTTTTTTTTTGGGGGGGGGGGGTGCGAAGTTTCTCATCACGATGCTCTGGCCATCCTGGTCTGGGGGGCAGGCTGCTGCAGTAGCTCAGGCCGAGACTGGCAACACAAGGTTTTGTACTGATTGAACTGAAGACCGGATGTGGAACTGGGCATCTCACTTGCTCAATGACCATGTGCTGTTAATCCCAGGGAACTTTCTAAACTGTTTCAGGCTCCCTCTCAAATTTATAAAGCTGAGAACTCCTGGATTATTTAATAGCCTCTGTCGACTCCCCAACACAGCTGTTATAGTCTGTTTAACGTGAATTGGCACTTCACTAATGTTTAGACAAGGAGTCAATTGATAGACTGAGAGTGGGAGACTAAAACTTGACAGTACTGATTCCGCACTCCATATGTGGTCTCACCAATGCGTTATTGAGTGCTACAATCCGTTAGATTTATCCACTATTGATCTACTAATACAGCCTGACAATCTACCTGCCTTGGTAACTGCTGCCATACAGCATCTTCTCTCAATACTTGGACTTTGGTCTTCACTCACTCTGTCTGTCATTTTCGTATCTTCACACTCTTCCCCTTGGAGAATAATAGGGGGATTCGCAGGCTGATTTACACTCTGACTGGCTGCTAAGAACATAAGAATTAGGAGCAGGAGTCGGCCATTCGGCCCCTCGAGCCTGCCCTGCCATTCAATAAGATCTTGGCTGATCTTCGACCTCAACTCCACTTTCCCGCCTGATTCCCATAACTCTTGAATCCAAAAATCTATCTCAGTCTTGAATATACTCAACAATTCAGCCTCCACAGCCCTCTGGGGCAGAGAATTCCAAAGATTCACAACCCTCTGAGTGAAGAAATTCATCCTCATCTCAGTCCTAAATGGCTGACCCCTTATCCTGAGACTATGCCCCCTAGTTCTAGACTCTCCAACCAGGGGAAACAACCTCTCAGCATCTACCCTGTCAATTCCCCTCAGAATCTTATGTTTCAATGAGATCACCTTATTCTTCTAGAGAGTATAGGCTCAATCTCTCCTCATAGGACAACCCTCTCATCCCAGGAATCTGTCTAGTGAATGCTATGTGAATGTTCCTTCCGTGGATGTGACCTTTACACCAGCTGGTTTAGTTCTCTACGGCAGGAGAGTTTTATGGGCTCCCACAACTCATATGATTGGGGGGGGGGGGGGGAACCCACTGGACGTGAGATCCTGCTGGATGTTAACCCGGAATTCTGAGCCGGAGTGCTGGTCTCCACTCACCGGGACTGACCGGTGTGGGAATCAAACCTTCTAACTCGGAGATGGGAATGATCCCACTAAATGCCAATGGTTCTATTATTACTAATTGTGTAATGGTTTTGGTCTCCTTATCTGAGGAAGGATATACTTGCCTTGGAGGCGGTGCAACGAAGGTTCACTAGATTGATTCCTGGGATGAGGGGGCTGTCCTATGATGAGAGATTGTGTAGAATGGGCCGATACTCTCTGGAGTTTAGAAGAATGAGAGGTGATCTCATTGAAACATACAAGATTCTGAAGGGGATTGACGGGGTAGATGCTGAGAGGTTGTTTCCCTTGGCTGGAGAGTCTAGAACTAGGGGGCACAGTCTCAGGATAAGGGGTCAGCCATTTAAGACCCAGATGAGGAGGAATTTCTTCACTCAGAGGGATGTGAATCTTTGGAATTCTCTGCCTCAGAGGGCTGTGAATGCTGAGTCTTTGAATATGTTCAAGGCTGAGATAGATTTTTAGACTCTAGGGGAATCAAGGGCTATGGAGATCAGACGGGAAAGTGGAGCTGAGGTCGATGGTCAGCCATGATCTTATTGAATGGCGGAGCAGGCTCGAGGGGCCATATGGCCGACTCCTGCTCCTATATCTAATGTTCTTATGTTCTTAATAATCGTCTAATAATATTGACTTAGTCATGGAGTCATACTTGGTCAGTACTGATGTACAGGTTTATAACGATTCATTCTCAGGGTGTGGGCATCACTGTGTGTTCAGGGTTACTTTCCTGGCATAACTTGCAGGAGATGTGTTTGCACAAGAGCAAAGAGTTCCGATATCACAGCATTCGAGATCATGCCAAGAGCTGCTATTGATATTGCAAAGCTCTTGCAGAGAGCCGCTACATTGGCAGTGTAAAGTGCACTTGTCAAAGGCCCAGATTATCTTTCCACTTATTGATTCTCCTGAAGATCGATGTTTTGCAGAGCTTTCTTCTGACAAGGCAGTCGTGGGCGCCCATGGACTCAGGCACCTGATAGAGGGCACTCGGTGAAAGGAGATTCAGCCCTGCTACAGAGACTCGTACCAAGGTTAGGCACAGGGCAGTCTTCACTCTAATTGGCCACAGAGGTTGAAGGTTCCATCTCCGGGTTAGCCAATCGCAGCCCGGGGAGCGGTCGGGGGCCACAATTGGTCTTAGCGCCCTGGGCTGGGGTAGAGATCAGGTTGTGATTGGCTAACCCGGCACAGACTAGGGATGGAACCGTCCACCTTCTTGCTCAGTTAGAGCCCATTCAGTGCCGTGGTTGAACCCAGGAGCGCTGACACACTGAGCTGGGGCGGTGGGTGTTTAACTGTGGACAGGACACTGGTTTATCTGCTTTGCTCCAGAATCGTGTGTCTGCAGAGTGAGGCTAGAATTACAGACTCGGGTAATGTATGTGGAAATAGGTCATCTCAATCAAAGGATGCATCGCAAACAGAATCCAGGAGGTGGGAGGGAGGAGGCTGATGTTGTACGTGGATGGAATGAAATGCGCATTTCTCCAAAAAGGAATCGAATTGCACTGTGAGCTGAAACACTGAGCGCAGAAATCCATTCTACACAGTCCCAGACGGGAATGAATCGTTCCCTTTTACTCGCTGTGTGCTGTACATGTACAGGAGCTGACACTGAGACACACACGGGCTGTACTGTACCAGACGGGAGTGAATCGTTCCCTTTTACTCGCTGTGTACTGTACATGTACAGGAGACACTGAGACACACATGGGCCGTACAGTCCCAGACAGGAGTGAATCGTTCCCTTTTACCCGCTGAATTGATGCATGGAGAGAGTTCGGCAGCGGATTAATTTGGACAGCTTCTGTTGTCATGCTTACTGACCTTACTTGCTATGATCTCTTAATGATAAATTATTTGACCCAAAATTAAACATTTAGTGGCCTCATGATTAATTTTTGATCAACTTGAAAGTTCTCTTCTTAAACATGTAGATAACAACAGCGAACTGGCTTAGAAAAACATGCTGTAGATTTGATGAAGCATTCAAAGAACCAAAAAATGTTTTAAATATGAATCTATACCAAAGATTCCAGTTCAGTTGACCTGCTCAAATCTATCAAGTCATAATAGAACCTCTGGCTATCACAAGAGCAAATACCCAGGGCAACCTGATCAACTTTGGACTCCCTATTGAATCTTTCATTCTCATTGCACCTGTGTAATTTTTTAAAATTCATTTATGGGATGTGGGCGTCGCTGGCAAGGCCGGCATTTATTGCCCATCCCTAATCGCCCCTTGAGAAGGTGGTGGTGAGCCGCCTTCTTGAACCGCTGCAGTCCGTGTGGTGAAAGTGCTCCCACAATGCTGTTAGGGAGGGAGTTCCAGGATTCTGACCCAGCGACGATGAAGGAACGGCCGATATATTTCTAAGTCAGGATGGTGTGTGACTTGGAGGGGAACTTGGAGGTGGTGGTGTTCCGATGCGCCTGCTGCCCTTGTCCTTCTAGGTGGAAGAGGTCGCGGGTTTTGGAGGTGCTGCCGAAGAAGCCTTGGCGAGTTGCTGCAGTGCATCTTGTAGAGGGTACACACTGCAGCCACGGTACGCCGGTGGAGGAGGGAGTGAATGTTTAAGGCGGTGGATGGGGTGCCGATTCTGAAGCTTTCTGTCTCTAGCAATGTTTCTCCTTTAGAATTTACTGCGGAAAAGGCGCGTGCGGATATCGGGCGAGGACGGGATCGTGCTCCAGTGTGATGCCCAGCCTTGCTGAATAGCCTGCCATCTTCTCGCGACTCATAGATGAAGAACGGTGACTGGGAAGAGGTCCTGAGGGGTGGGGCAGGGACAATGAACCGAACCCCAGGGAGAAAATTTCAGACTCGGTCATTTCAAACTCTGTCCTTCCACATCTCATTCCAGAGTCAGGGACAAGCAACAGATCAGGCTCCAGAAGGACTTGCCAGCTGTGTGATCTTTCACCCAATGTTGGCCCTGTGATGGTGCAGGGGAGAGGGATTGCCCGCGGACTGAAGCTCACTCAGACGGGGCCTTGGCTCAGCTCCACCAGCCCTTATGTTAGAAGTTGGCCCCAGCCTCTGAAGTGGGCCGAGGATGATTGCAGCTCTCAGGCGCCTGAGCCGGAACCTGCTCACACTTATCTTGCACACTTACACTTTCACTTCAGTCCAGTGTGTGTGTGTGTGTGTGTGTGTGAAAGCAGAGGAACCTTCTGAACTTACGGCCCTCAGTCATAAGGATCCAGAGAGATGAAATGAAACAATCCCTCATCAGAACTTCAACCTATGATTTCAGATACCAGGCAATGAGTTTACAAGGACAAGAATTTCATTGGTGCAGTGAAGCCTGTTGCGCACAGCAAGATGCCACAAACAGCCACGTGATAACAACAATGAGATAATCTGTTTTACTGATGTTGGTTGAAGGATTAAATATTGACCAGGATACCGGGGATAACTCCACTGCTCATCTTCCAATAGTGACAAGAGGGCAGACGGGGCCTTGGTTTAACGTCTCATCTGAAAGACAGCCCCTCCGACTGTGCGACGCTTCCTCAGTACTGTCCCTCCAGCAGTGCGGCGCTCCCTCAGTACTGCCCCTCCGACAGTACAGTGTTCCCTCAGTACCGCCCCTCCGACTGTGCGGCGCTCCCTCAGTACTGCCCCTCCGACAGTGCGGCACTCCCTCAGTACTGCCCCTCCGACAGTGTGGCGCTCCCTCAGTACTGCCCCTCCGACAGTGCAGCACTCCCTCAGTACTGCCCCTCCGACAGTGCAGCGCTCCCTCAGTGCTGCCCCTCCGACAGTGTGGCGCTCCCTCAGTGCTGCCCCTCCGACAGTGCAGCACTCCCTCAGTACTGCCCCTCCGACAGTGTGGTGCTCCCTCAGTACTGACCCTCCGACAGTGCAGCACTCCCTCAGTACTGACCCTCCGACAGTGCAGCACTCCCTCAGTACTGCCCCTCCGACAGTGCAGCGCTCCCTCAGTACTGACCCTCCGACAGTGCAGCGCTCCCTCAGTACTGCCCCTCCGACAGTGCAGCGCTCCCTCAGTACTGCCCCTCCGACAGTGTGGCGCTCCCTCAGTACTGCCCCTCCGACAGTGCAGCGCTCCCTCAGTACTGCCCCTCCGACAGTGCAGCGCTCCCTCAGTGCTGCCCCTCCGACAGTGTGGCGCTCCCTCAGTGCTGCCCCTCCGACAGTGCAGCACTCCCTCAGTACTGCCCCTCCGACAGTGTGGCGCTCCCTCAGTACTGCCCCTCCGACAGTGCAGCGCTCCCTCAGTACTGACCCTCCGACAGTGCAGCACTCCCTCAGTACTGCCCCTCCGACAGTGCAGCGCTCCCTCAGTACTGCCCCTCCGACAGTGCAGCGCTCCCTCAGTACTGCCCCTCCGACAGTGCAGCGCTCCCTCAGTGCTGCCCCTCCGACAGTGCAGCGCTCCCTCAGTGCTGCCCCTCCGACAGTGTGGCGCTCCCTCAGTACTGCACTGGAGTGTCAGTCTGGATTTTGTGACTCAGAGGAGAGAGTGCTACCCACTGAGCCATGGCTGGCAGCAAGGAGGTTGGAAACAGATTCAATAGTAACCTTCAAAAGGGAATTGGATAATTACTTGAAGGAGAAAAAAATTGCAGGGATCTGGGGAAAGAGTAGGGGAGTGGGATTAACTGGATTGCTCTTCGAAAGAGCCGGCGCAGACTCGATGGGCCGAATGGCCTCCTTCTGTGCTGCACTATTCTATGACTCTATGATTCTAAGAGAGAGCAGGAACAAGAAACAGCGGCAATGTTTGACTGGAGTGTATACTCCTGAACATGCAGGAGTGCGTGGATTAGGATATTTAAATGGCCAACAGCAATCCAGGGTTCATACCCAGAGAGAGCCGCAGAGATATCTCGGTGATGAATCGACTAATATAATCAGTGTTATATGAACCAATATCAACTCATTCATTTAAAGAGCCCCGGGGATAAATGACTGGAGCCAACTGGAGTGTGTATAGATAAATGATGGGTCTGGCGTTTGTTATACTGTCTGTCAATCACACTTCAACATCCCTCACCACCTCCAAACTTTCCTTATTCCCAACAAGCGTCTCGCTGGAAAGTCATTCATTTGGACATTTTTCTCCGCCTTGCTCTCTGCGCTGGCCCTGTATGAAGCCGCCTTGTGCTGTGTTTTTGTGAGTGGTTGTGCTCGGGGAATGGGCTCGATCACTGAATAAAGCAACGGGGGAAATAAAGAGAGAAAATTAAAACTCAAAGCTGAACGATTTAGAACCTCATCGAACCAGTTCCGACCAACTGTGGGAAATCGCCCCCAACTCAGAGCTAACCTGCTCTCCGATCCAAACAGGCCAGAGACAGGAACTGCAATTTGCATTGGTTCGGCCGGACCTGCCCCTGAACCCGGCTCGCAGGGCGGGATCTGCACCAATACCAGGCCGTGGCTGCGGACTTCTTAACACAAGAGGCATCTCTTGTTCCCCAAATTACAACAGTGACCACACTTCAGAAGCACTTCATTGGCTGTACAGCGCTTTGGGACGTCCTGAGGTTGTGAAAGGCGCTGGAGAAATGCAAGTCTTTCTTTTCCAACTCATAAACTATGCCCGAAACACGCTGCACTGGGATCCTGTGACCTGTGGCCTTTGACCCGGCCCCTGACCTGACCTGACGCGCACAGACTAGCAAGTCAGCAAATTCATTTTAGAAGAGAACCGGAAGCAAAGGTCCTTTGGTGGGACTGGATTACAGAGTCATTTGTACCCACTGGGCCCACAGCAAGCTCCCACAAACAGCAGTGTGATAAATGACCAGATCATCTTTTAGTGATGTTGATTGAGGGATAAATATTGGGGACACTGGGGATAACTGACCAATTACACCCAGTTACACCTCCTCTAGACCCACCTTCTGTTTCTTAACTTGTCCCATTACCATCGCCTTTCACCTAGCCCCATCATCCCTTTTGTCATTTAATCTCTCCTGCCTTCCACCCTATCACAGACCTTCCCTATTGTTCTTTCCTCCTTTCCCTGCCCCTACACTTACTTAAAACCTGTTACATCTCTTAACTTTTTCCAGTTCTGACAAAGGGTCTTCGATCTGAAACGTTAACTCTGTTTCTCTCTCCACAGATGCTGCCTGACCTGCTGAGTATTTCCAGCATTTTCTGTTTTTATTTCAGATTTCCAGCATCCGCAGTATTTTGCTCTTGTGTGCTGGGGTGAGCTCCCCGACTCTTCTTCCAATAGGGCCATGGGATCTTTCACCTGCATTGGACTGATGCAATCAATTCCACAGGGCATTGGGTGTGTCAAAAATTCCATCTTCAGCTCATCATCCAACCTTGCAGTACAGGAGGAGGCCATTCGCATTCGGCCCATGGTGCCTGTGCCGGCTCTTTGAACGAGCTCTCCAATCAGTCCCACTCCCCCCTGCTCTTTCCCCAGAGCCCTGCACATTTCTCCTTTTCAAGTATTTCTCCAATTCCCTTTTGAAAGCTATTATTGAATCAGCTTCCACCGCCCTTTTGGGAACACTTATTTTTGGTGAATCCAGGATATAAAAATCTATTTTACAAATGGGTATCTGTGTATAAATACCTTGCTGCGTTTAATAATTTACAATGTATGGGGAATTTATAATTCACCTGTTTCAGGTGAAGTGCAGCAAGTTAATTCTGGCTGTTGCAGTGATGTCTGCACTGTGTCCCGGGGTGCTGTTTCGGTTCATGTGTCTTATCGATGCACTTACTCCTCGCCTATCTCCCCATGGTCTGAGTGGCAGGGCTCACTGCCTGCTGGAGGGACGGGGAGTGCGGGATCAGGTAGGTCTCACTGCACAGCTAGTGCTGTGCGGGGGTGGAGTCGCGGGCAGTGTGCGGGGGACATTGGAGCTGACGGGTGAAATTGGGCTGTCTTTTCTCAGTAAACAGATGCCATTTTACCAGGGTTGGTGACTGTTTCCAAGACACTCACTGCAGACCCGCAGTGGCCAATGTGCCCATTGGCTCCAGGACAGGAACTCTCCCAAGCAAAGCCTTCAACCATTAAAAAGGCACGGATATCAGGAATGTAAATAAACTCCCCCCAGCACTCTCTCTGTATCTCTCTCTCACTCTCTATCTCTATCCCCCTCTCTCTCTGTCTCTCTCTCTGTCACTCTCTCTGTCTCTCTCTCTGTCACTCTCTCACTATCTCTATCCCTCTCTCTGTCTCTCTCTGTCTGTCTGTCTCTTCCACTCTCTGTCTCTCTCACTCTCTATCTCTATCCCTCTCTCTCTGTCTGTCTCTCTCTCTGTCTCTCCCACTCTATCTCTATCACTCTCACTCTCTGTCTCTCTCTTTCTCTCTCTCTTTCTCCATATCTCTCTCCCACTCTCTATCTCTATCCCTCTCTCTGTCTGTCTGTCTCTCCCACTCTCTATCTCTATCCCTCTCTCGCTCTCTCTCTCTCTCTCTCTCTCACTCTCTGTCTCTCTGTTTCTCTCTCTCTTTCTCTGTATCTCTCTCTCACTCTCTATCTCTATCCCTCTCTCTGTCTGTCTCTCTCTGTCTCTGTCTGTCTGTCTCTCCCACTCTCTCTCTGTCTCTCTCTGTCTCTGTCTCTCTGTCTCTCCAACTCTCTCTCTCTCTATCTCTCTCTCTCACTCTCTATCTCTATCTCTCTCTCTCTCACTCTCTGTCTCTCTGTTTCTCTCTCTCTTTCTCCGTATCTCTCTCTCACTCTCTATCTCTATCCCTCTCTCTGTCTGTCTGTCTCTCCCACTCTCTCTCTCTGTCTCTCTCTCACTCTCTATCTCTGTCCCTCTCTGTCTCTGTCTCTCTGTTTCTCTCTCTCTCTCTTCCTTCTCTCTGATGCTCTTTCGATTGCTCTTTTTATCTCTGACTCTTTGGGGTAGAGTTTAATTCTTTGGCAGCTGACTGACCATCCCATAACACCAACGGGAACTCCAGGCCATACCGGGGTGGGGGCTAGGCCTCATTCCTTGAGGGAAGGAAACCTGCCGTCTTTACCCGGTCTGGGCCTATATGTGACTCCAGTCCCCACACCCGACGGCACGGCTCTGAACTGCTGGGGGATACGAGAATCTAGAATCTATTCCCACAAGGCGCTATGGAAACGCAGTCACTAATGACTTTACAAAGAATCTAGATAAACACTCAGAGAGGGAAAATATTCAGGGCTGAGGGGCAAGAGCTGGGAAATGGACTGTGACACCCTCCCACCCCCAAATCTCCCTCTAGTTGACCCAAACCATGGTGGTCCTTGCAGTGATTGACCATCCCATCCCATCCCAAGAACTTCCAACCCCATTCCCCGAGAGACACTTGCTTTGTTCTGCTGCTCTTGTACAGAGGGGGCAGAGAGATGAATCTATTCCTGATACACGTCGGGATGGACACAAGTTCTCAGCAATAATTAAGGTGATTGGCAAACGAACCAGAGGCGACACGAGGAAAACTTTTTTACACAGCGAGTGGTGAGGATTTGGAATGCGCTGCCTGATAGGGTGCTGGAGGCCGATTCAATAGTAGCCTTCAAAAGGGAATTGGAGAAATACTCGAAGGAGGAAAAAACTGCAGGGATATTGGGAGAGAGCGGGGGAGCGGGACTAACTGGATTGCTCTGGTGCAGACTCGATGGGCCGAATGGCCTCCTTCTGTGCTATTCTATGATTCTATATATATATATGTAGCAATTTTTCTTTCAGGTACTTAATAAACCTTAACTACCGACCGTTGCCTGGAACTAGTCTGGTAAAGTGAAGGTGCTGGTCCCTGGCTGATTAATAATAGATCTTCAAGCTGCTCAATCCATTCCTTTTAGGGTGATTTATGAACACACTGCAACATTGATGAGGTGGGTCAGGCTCTCCCTTTTACTTAGCTCTCCCCTCCATTACACTTCCTCCTCGCTGCCATTCAGTGCTGCTTGGCTTCACGAATCAGGAGAGCTTTATGAAATAATTATTAAAAGGAGTGTTTTCTTAATGGCTAGCCGGGTGCTGGGACTGTGTGTTTACTGTTTGGGATTGATGTGAAGTGGTGTGCTCATCGGTCGCTGGTTAGCTTTGATCTTGCTGACAATACTGACAATTATCTCCGCTCCCAGGTGAAAGACGCCAGTCTCATAAATCAGTACGATTTTCGACTAGATGTTCGAATATTCTGGCCGTCTGCACTCCTCGTGTGTGAGGCCCAGACGGAGAGAGTCATTCGGCTACTCGACTTTGGAGTGCATCACAGCCGTTTCCCACCCTGTTCTCACTTCATATCGGCAATTTCCAGTGGGTTAGCTATTGGGAGATGCAAATTTGGCTGATTCACCTGCTTCCCAATCTGTGGGTGCTGAGGCTAACAAAGGAACAGGAGGAGGCCATTCAGCCCCTCGAGCCTGTTACATTAGGAACAGGAGGAGGCCATTCAGCCCCTCAAGCCTGTTACACAGGAACAGGAGGAGTCCATTCAGCCCCTCGAGCCTGTTACATTAGGAACAGGAGGAGGCCATTCAGCCCCTCGAGCCTGTTACATAGGAACAGGAGGAGGCCATTCAGCCCCTCGAGCCTGTTACATTAGGAACAGGAGGAGGCCATTCAGCCCCTCAAGCCTGTTACATTAGGAACAGGAGGAGGCCATTCAGCCCCTGGAGCCTGTTACACAGGAACAGGAGGAGGCCATTCAGCCCCTCGAGCCTGTTACATTAGGAACAGGAGGAGGCCGTTCAGCCCCCCTCGAGCCTGTTACACAGGAACAGGAGGAGGCCATTCAGCCCCTCGAGCCTGTTACACAGGAACAGGAGGAGGCCATTCAGCCCCTCGAGCCTGTACTGCCATTCAGTGAGGTTGTGGCTGATCTGTGCCTCGACGCCATTTACCCGCCTTTGCTCCGTGTCCCTCTATACCCTTACCTCACAACAATCTGCAACACAAAGTGGGGTGTTACATGGGCAGCCAGTCAGATCCCATCAGCTTATCGCACGGAGGGTTACAATTAAATTACCCATAAATAGGGAGATCGGGGTTACTTTATTTCAGCTTCCTACAGAGACCCCTTTTTAAAAGCCAGGATGTTTATGGAAACTCGCTCAATTCCTTAAGTCAGTCTGTGAAAATCTGGCATGCTGCAATATTCAGCACTGCCACAACAGGGCAGGAGACATGGTGTCAAGCCCGAAATTTCCATTGCCACAGGGGACAGGCTGTCCTCACCTTGTGGAACCGTGTGAGTTCAGGAGGGAAGGTGGGTTACGTTCCCCACTTTCCGTGGAGAAAACAGAAAGATAATATTGTACAGAACCTCATCAAATCTCACAAACCTGTTGGCCTATGTGACTGTGACAAAGGTAAACTATCCCTTCTCGTCCTTCTTGACCTGTCAGCAGCCTTTGACATGGTTGACCACTCCATCCTTCTCCGATGCCTCTCCACTGTCGTCCAGCTGGGTGGGACTGCACTCGCCTGGTTCCATTCTTATCTATCTAGTCGTAGCCAGAAAATCACCTGCAACGGCTTCTCTTCCTGCTACCGTATCGTTACCTCTGGTGTCCCCCAAGGATCTATCCTTGGCCCCCCTCCTATTTCTCATCTACATGCTGCCCCTTGGCGACATCATCCGAAAACACAGCGTCAGTTTCCACATGTACGCTGACGACACCCAGCTCTACCTCACTACCACTTCTCTCAACCCCTCCACGGTCTCTAAATTGTCAGACTGCTTGTCCGACATCCAGTACTGGATGAACAGAAATTTGCTCCAACTAAATATTGGGAAGACTGAAGCCATTGTTTTCGGTCCCCGCCACAAACTCCGTTCCCGAGCCACTGACTCCATCCCTCTCCCTAACATCTGTCTGAGGCTGAACCACACTGTTCGCAACCTTGGTGTCATATTTGACCCTGAAATGAGCTTCTGACCACATATCCGCAGCATAACAAAGACCACCTACTTCCACCTCCGTAACATCGCCCGTCTCCGCCCTTGCCTCAGCTCATCTGAGGCCTTTGTTACCTCGAGACTTGACTATTCCAACACACTCCAGGCCGGCCTCCCACATCCCACCCTTCGTAAACTTGAGGTCCTCCAAAACTCGACTGCCCCGTGTCCTAACTCGCACCAAGTCCCGTTCACCCCCTGTGCTCGCTGACTTACATTGGCTCCCAGTTTATCAACGCCTCACTTTTAAAATTCTCATCCTTGTTTTCAAATCTCTCCTTGGCCTCGCCCCTCCCTATCTCTGTAATCTCCTTCAGCCCCACAACCCCCCGAGATCTCTGCGCTCCTCTAATTCTGCCCTCTTGAGCCTCCCTGATTATAATCGCTCCACCATTGGCGGCCGTGCCTTCAGCTGCCTAGGCCCTAAGCTCTGGAATTCCCTCCATAAACCTCTCCGCCTCGCTACCTCTCTCTCCTTTTTAAGATGCTCCTTAAAACCTCCCTCTTTGACCAAGCTTTTGGTCACCTGTCCTAATTTCTTCTACGTGGCTCGGTGTCAAATTTTGTTTGATAATCGTTCCTGTGAAGCACCCTGGGATCTTTACTATGTTAAAGGCGCTAAATAAATACAAGTTGTTGTTGTTGTTGAGTGGGTAAGTTGAGATCAATTTTACATAGTGCAGGGTCCCGGAAATGGCCTTGAGATAAATAGCAAAGTTGAAGCCCATGGAATAAATGGGACAGAGGCAGCATGGATACAAAATTGGCTAAGTGACAGGAAACAGAGAGTAGTGGTGAACAGTTGTTATTCGGACTGGAGGAAGGTATACAATGGTGTTCCCCAGTGGTCGGTACTAGGACCACTGCTTTTCTTGATATATATTAATGATTTGGACTTGGGTGTACAGGGCACAATTTCAAAATTTGCAGATGACACAAAACTTGGAAGTATAGTGAACAGTGAGGAGGAGCGTGATAGACTTCAAGAAGACACAGCCAGGCTGGTGGAATGGGCGGACACGTGGCAGATGAAATTTAACGCAGAAAAGTGCAAAGTGATACATTTTTGTAGGAAGAACGAGGAGAGGCAATATAAACTAAATGGTACAATCCTAAAGGGGTTGCATGAACAGAGACCTGAGGGTATATGTGCACAAATCGTTGAAGGTGGCAGGGCAGGTTGAGAAAGCAGTTAAAAAAGCATAAGGGATCCTGGGCTTCATAAATAGAGGTCATGATGCGGAGATGCTGGTGTTGGACTGGGGTGGACAAAATTGAGAGGTCGCACAACACCAGGTTATAGTCCAACAGTTTTATTTGAAATCACAAGCTTTCAGAGCTATCGATCGCTCCTTCCTCAGGTGAAGTAGTAAAAAAATACAGACTCGACAAAGCATATATAGATAGAGAACAATGCATGTGTACCTTACAATTGCAGACAACTAAATTAAATCATCCTGACTATCTGCCGAGGTGTGATAAAGTTAATCAGGTCAGCCAGGAAGGTACCACATCAAAGACATAGCAAGATACAACTGAGACAATGAGGTGGAGTCGCAGGGGGTCTAACGTGTCAAAAGCTGCCGTCTGTATGTAAAACGATAAGCTGTAAAATTTTTTTACTTGACACTGAGACAACGTATGAACGAGCACCGCGCAACAATCACCAGGCAGGATTGTTACCTCCCAGTCAGGGAACACTTCAGCAGTCAAGGACATTCAGCCTCGGATCTGCGGGTAAGCGTTCTCCAAGGCAACATTAGGAACACACGACAGCGCAAAATCATCGAGCAGAAACTGATAGCCAAGTTCCGCACTCATGAAGACGGTCTCAACCGGGATCTTGGGTTTATGTCACGATACATGACGTGATCCGGACTCGAGTCGTCGTTGGCTTGTTCACAGATGTGATTCCCAGTAAAAAAGTAAAAATTTTCCCAGTAAAAAAGTAAAATTTTTTTACAGCTTATCGTTTTAGAGAGGGTGCAGAAAAGATTTACGAGAATGATTCCAGGGATGAGGGACTTCAGTTACGGGGATAGACTGGAGAAGCTGGGGTTGTTCTCCTCAGAGCAGAGAAGGTTGAGAGGAGATTTGATAGAGGTGTTCAAAATCATGAGGGGTCTGGACAGAGTAGATAGAGAGAAACTGTTCCCATTGGTGGAAGGGTCGAGAACCAGAGGACACAGATTTAAGGTGATTGGCAAAAGAACCAAAGGCGACATAAGGAAAAACTGTTTTACTCAGCGAGTGGTTAGGATCTGGAATTCACTGCCTGAAAGGGTGGTGGAGGCAGATTCAATCGTGGCTTTCAAAAGGGAGTTGGATAAGTACCTGAAGGAAAAAGATTTGCAGGGCTATGAAGAAAGGGCAGGGGAGTGGGACTGGCTAAAGTGCTCTTGCAGAGAGCCGGCACGGGCTCGACGGGCCGAATGTCCTCTTTCTGTGCTGTAACCATTCTATGATTCTAACCACGAATCTGTTTCCAATGTTGGAGGGAGGAATGTTGGAGAAGTGCCTTTGAATACTGGCCGTGAGATCTTTAACATCCACCAGAGAGGGAAGATAGGTCCTCGGTGTGATATCTCTTCCGAAAGATGTCACCTCTGACTGTGCTGCGCTCCCTCAGGAATGCCCCTCGGTACTGCCCCTCCGACAGTGCAGTGCTCCCTCAGTACTGCCCCTCCGACAGTGCGATGCTCCCTCAGTACTGCCCCTCCGACAGTGCGGCGCTCCCTCAGTACTGCCCCTCTGACAGTGCGATGCTCCCTCAGTACTGCCCCTCCGACAGTGCGGGGCTCCCTCAGTACTGCCCCTCCGACAGTGCAGTGCTCCCTCAGTACTGCCCCTCTGACAGTGCGATGCTCCCTCAGTACTGCCCCTCCGGCAGTGCGGCGCTCCCTCAGTACTGCCCCTCCGACAGTGCAGTGCTCCCTCAGTACCGCCTCTCCGACAGTGCAGCGCTCCCTCAGTACTGCCCCTCCGACAGTGCAGCACTCCCTCAGTACTGCCCCTCCAACAGTGCAGTGCTCCCTCAATACTGCCCCTCCGACCGTGCGGCGCTCCCTCAGTACTGCCCCTCCGACCGTGCGGCGCTCCCTCAGTACTGCCCCTCCGACCGTGCGGCGCTCCCTCAGTACTGCCCATCCGACAGTGCGGCGCTCCCTCAGTACTGCCCCTCCGACAGTGCAGCGCTCCCTCAGTACTGCCCCTCCGACAGTGCGGCGCTCCCTCAGTACTTCCCACCGACAGTGCAGTGGAGAGCTCCCTCAGTACTGCCCCTCCGACAGTGCAGTGGAGAGCTCCCTCAGTACCGGCACTGGAGTGTAAATCTGGATTATGGGCTCGAACTCACGACATTCAGACTCTGAGGCAATGAAGAAGTTCAGGGACCATTGGACCCCTAGACATTGTACCCAGGAGCTGGAGTCTTCGAAATTTGCCAATGATTGCTGCCTGCGTGCCCAGTGTGACAATCGCAGGAGTGAGTATTTCGGCCGACACGACTGCGACAGGTCGGATTTTCAGATACACTTTGGACACAATTACTCATGGGCTTCCTCTGTGCGCAGCTCGCATCCTACTGCAACTCGGGGGCTCTTCGAGTGAACAGTCCCCCTCCACCTCTCGCTCCCCTCCCCATCCACCTTTACCCTCCTACTCCCCCCCTCCCCATCCCCTCCTCCTATCCCCTTCCACTCCCTGCCCCTCCCCCCTCCCTCCCCTTCCCACTTCTCTCCCCTCTCCTCAGGAGATTCAATGGGTGGGTAGAGTCCATGATAGGGGAGAGTGTACATGGGCTGTGGGAGGAGATTCAATGGGAGGGTAGAGTCCATGATAGGGGAGAGTGTACATGTGGTGTGGGAGGAGATTCAGTGGGTGGGTAGAGTCCATGATAGGGGAGAGTGTACATGGGCTGTGGGAGGAGATTCAATGGGAGGGTAGAGTCCACGATAGGGGAGATTGTACATGGGGTGTCGGAGGAGATTCAATGGGTGGGTAGAGACCATGATAGGGGAGATTGTACATGGGGTGTGGGAGGAGATTCAATGGGTGGGTAGAGTCCACGATAGGGGAGAGTGTACATGGGCTGTGGGAGGAGATTCAATGGGTGGGTAGAGTCCACGATAGGGGAGAGTGTACATGGGGTGTGGGAGGAGATTCAATGGGTGGGTAGAGTCCACGATAGGGGAGAGTGTACATGGGGTGTGGGAGGAGATTCAATGAGTGGGTAGAGCCCATTATAGGGGAGATTGTACATGGGGTGTGGAAGGAGATTCAATGGGTGGGTAGAGTCCATGATAGGGGAGAGTGTACATGGGGTGTGGGACGAGATTCAATGAGTGGGTAGAGTCCATGATAGGGGAGAGTGTGCATGGGCTGTGGGAGGAGATTCAATGGGTAGGTATAGTTAGTCCATGATAGGGGAGAGTGTACATGGGGTGTGGGAGGAGATTCAATGGGTGGGTAGAGTCCATGATACGGGAGAGTGTACATGGGGTGTGGGAGGAGATTCAATGGGTGGGTGGAGTCCATGTTAGGGGAGATTGTACATGGGGTGTGGGAGGAGATTCAATGGGTGGGTAGAGTCCATGATAGGGGAGATTGTACATGGGCTCTGGGAGGAGATTCAATGGCTGGGTAGAGTCCATGATAGGGGAGAGTGTACATGGGGTGTGGGAGGAGATTCAATGGGTGGGTAGAGTCTGTGATAGGGGAGATTGTACATGGGGTGTGGGAGGAGATTCAATGGGTGGGTAGAGTCCATGATAGGGGAGATTGTACATAGGGTGTGGGAGGAGATTCAATGGGTGGGAAAGTCCATGATAGGGGAGAGTGTACATGGGGTGTGGGAGGAGATTCAATGAGTGGGTCGAGTCCATGATAGGGGAGAGTGTACATGGGGTGTGGGAGGAGATTCAATGAGTGGGTAGAGTCTGTGATAGGGGAGATTGTACATGGGGTGTGGGAGGAGATTCAATGGGTGGGTAGAGTCCATGATAGGGGAGAGTGTACATGGGTTGTGGGAGGAGATTCAATGGGTGGGGAGAGTCCCTGATAGGGGAGATTGTACATGGGGTGTGGGAGGAGATTCAATGGGTGGGTAGAGTTCATGATAGGGGTGAGTGTACATGGGCTGTGGGAGGAGATTCAATGGGTGGGTGGAGTCCATGATAGGGGAGATTGTACATGGGCTCTGGGAGGAGATTCAATGGGTGGGTAGAGTCCATGATAGGGGAGATTGTACATGGGCTCTGGGAGGAGATTCAATGGCTGGGTAGAGTCCATGATAGGGGAGAGTGTACATGGGGTGTGGGAGGAGATTCAATGGGTGGGTAGAGTCTGTGATAGGGGAGATTGTACATGGGGTGTGGGAGGAGATTCAATGGGTGGGTAGAGTCCATGATAGGGGAGAGTGTACATGGGGTGTGGGAGGAGATTCAATGGGTGGGTAGAGTCCATGATAGGGGAGATTGTACATGGGGTGTGGGAGGAGATTCAATGGGTGGGTAGAGTCCACGATAGGGGAGATTGTACATGGGGTGTGGGAGGAGATTCAATGGGTGGGTAGAGTCCACGATAGGGGAGAGTGTACATGGGGTGTGGGAGGAGATTCAATGGGTGGGTAGAGTCCATGATAGGGGAGAGTGTACATGGGGTGTGGGAGGAGATTCAATGGGTAGGTAGAGTCCATGATAGGGGAGAGTGTACATGGGCTGTGGGAGGAGATTCAATGGGTGGGTAGAGTCCATGATAGGGGAGAGTGTACATGGGGTGTGGGAGGAGATTCAATGGGTGGGTAGAGCCCATGATAGGGGAGAGTGTACATGGGGTGTGGGAGGAGATTCAATGAGTGGGTAGAGTCCATGATAGTGGAGAGTGTACATGGGGTGTGGGAGGAGATTCAATGAGTGGGTAGAGTCTGTGATAGGGGAGATTGTACATGGGGTGTGGGAGGAGATTCAATGGGTGGGTAGAGTTCATGATAGGGGAGAGTGTACATGGGTTGTGGGAGGAGATTCAATGGTTGGGTAGAGTCCATGATAGGGGAGAGTGTACATGGGTTGTGGGAGGAGATTCAATGGGTGGGTAGAGTCCATGATAGGGGAGATTGTACATGGGGTGCGGGAGGAGATTCAATGGGTGGGTAGAGTCCATGATACGGGAGAGTGTACATGGGGTGTGGGAGGAGATTCAATGGGTGGGTAGAGTCTGTGATAGGGGTGAGTGTACATGGGGTGTGGGAGGAGATTCAATGGGAGGGTAGAGTCCATGATAGGGGAGAGTGTACATGTGGTGTGGGAGGAGATTCAGTGGGTGGGTAGAGTCCATGATAGGGGAGAGTGTACATGGGCTGTGGGAGGAGATTCAATGGGAGGGTAGAGTCCACGATAGGGGAGATTGTACATGGGGTGTCGGAGGAGATTCAATGGGTGGGTAGAGACCATGATAGGGGAGATTGTACATGGGGTGTGGGAGGAGATTCAATGGGTGGGTAGAGTCCACGATAGGGGAGAGTGTACATGGGCTGTGGGAGGAGATTCAATGGGTGGGTAGAGTCCACGATAGGGGAGAGTGTACATGGGGTGTGGGAGGAGATTCAATGGGTGGGTAGAGTCCACGATAGGGGAGAGTGTACATGGGGTGTGGGAGGAGATTCAATGAGTGGGTAGAGCCCATTATAGGGGAGATTGTACATGGGGTGTGGAAGGAGATTCAATGGGTGGGTAGAGTCCATGATAGGGGAGAGTGTACATGGGGTGTGGGACGAGATTCAATGAGTGGGTAGAGTCCATGATAGGGGAGAGTGTGCATGGGCTGTGGGAGGAGATTCAATGGGTAGGTATAGTTAGTCCATGATAGGGGAGAGTGTACATGGGGTGTGGGAGGAGATTCAATGGGTGGGTAGAGTCCATGATACGGGAGAGTGTACATGGGGTGTGGGAGGAGATTCAATGGGTGGGTGGAGTCCATGTTAGGGGAGATTGTACATGGGGTGTGGGAGGAGATTCAATGGGTGGGTAGAGTCCATGATAGGGGAGATTGTACATGGGGTGTGGGAGGAGATTCAATGAGTGGGTAGAGTCTGTGATAGGGGAGATTGTACATAGGGTGTGGGAGGAGATTCAATGGGTGGGAAAGTCCATGATAGGGGAGAGTGTACATGGGGTGTGGGAGGAGATTCAATGAGTGGGTCGAGTCCATGATAGGGGAGAGTGTACATGGGGTGTGGGAGGAGATTCAATGAGTGGGTAGAGTCTGTGATAGGGGTGAGTGTACATGGGGTGTGGGAGGAGATTCAATGGGTGGGTAGAGTCCACGATAGGGGAGATTGTACATGGGGTGTGGGAGGAGATTCAATGGGTGGGTAGAGTCCATGATAGGGGAGAGTGTACATGGGGTGTGGGAGGAGATTCAATGGGTGGGTAGAGTCTGTGATAGGGGAGATTGTACATGGGGTGTGGGAGGAGATTCAATGGGTGGGTAGAGTCCATGATAGGGGAGATTGTACATAGGGTGTGGGAGGAGATTCAATGGGTGGGAAAGTCCATGATAGGGGAGAGTGTACATGGGGTGTGGGAGGAGATTAAGTGGGTGGGTAGAGTCCATGATAGGGGAGAGTGTACATGGGGTGTGGGAGGAGATTCAATGAGTGGGTCGAGTCCATGATAGGGGAGAGTGTACATGGGGTGTGGGAGGAGATTCAATGAGTGGGTAGAGTCTGTGATAGGGGAGATTGTACATGGGGTGTGGGAGGAGATTCAATGGGTGGGTAGAGTCCATGATAGGGGAGAGTGTACATGGGTTGTGGGAGGAGATTCAATGGGTGGGGAGAGTCCCTGATAGGGGAGATTGTACATGGGGTGTGGGAGGAGATTCAATGGGTGGGTAGAGTTCATGATAGGGGTGAGTGTACATGGGCTGTGGGAGGAGATTCAATGGGTGGGTGGAGTCCATGATAGGGGAGATTGTACATGGGCTCTGGGAGGAGATTCAATGGGTGGGTAGAGTCCATGATAGGGGAGATTGTACATGGGCTCTGGGAGGAGATTCAATGGCTGGGTAGAGTCCATGATAGGGGAGAGTGTACATGGGGTGTGGGAGGAGATTCAATGGGTGGGTAGAGTCTGTGATAGGGGAGATTGTACATGGGGTGTGGGAGGAGATTCAATGGGTGGGTAGAGTCCATGATAGGGGAGAGTGTACATGGGGTGTGGGAGGAGATTCAATGGGTGGGTAGAGTCCATGATAGGGGAGATTGTACATGGGGTGTGGGAGGAGATTCAATGGGTGGGTAGAGTCCACGATAGGGGAGATTGTACATGGGGTGTGGGAGGAGATTCAATGGGTGGGTAGAGTCCACGATAGGGGAGAGTGTACATGGGGTGTGGGAGGAGATTCAATGGGTGGGTAGAGTCCATGATAGGGGAGAGTGTACATGGGGTGTGGGAGGAGATTCAATGGGTAGGTAGAGTCCATGATAGGGGAGAGTGTACATGGGCTGTGGGAGGAGATTCAATGGGTGGGTAGAGTCCATGATAGGGGAGAGTGTACATGGGGTGTGGGAGGAGATTCAATGGGTGGGTAGAGCCCATGATAGGGGAGAGTGTACATGGGGTGTGGGAGGAGATTCAATGAGTGGGTAGAGTCCATGATAGTGGAGAGTGTACATGGGGTGTGGGAGGAGATTCAATGAGTGGGTAGAGTCTGTGATAGGGGAGATTGTACATGGGGTGAGGGAGGAGATTCAATGGGTGGGTAGAGTTCATGATAGGGGAGAGTGTACATGGGTTGTGGGAGGAGATTCAATGGTTGGGTAGAGTCCATGATAGGGGAGAGTGTACATGGGTTGTGGGAGGAGATTCAATGGGTGGGTAGAGTCCATGATAGGGGAGATTGTACATGGGGTGCGGGAGGAGATTCAATGGGTGGGTAGAGTCCATGATACGGGAGAGTGTACATGGGGTGTGGGAGGAGATTCAATGGGTGGGTAGAGTCTGTGATAGGGGTGAGTGTACATGGGGTGTGGGAGGAGATTCAATGGGTGGGTAGAGTCCATGATAGGGGAGAGTGTACATGGGGTGTGGGAGGAGATTCAATGGGTGGGTAGAGTCCATGATAGGGGAGAGTGTACATGGGGTGTGGGAGGAGATTCAATGGGTGGGTAGAGTCCATGCTAGTGGAGAGTGTACATGGGCTGTGGGAGGAGATTCAATGGGTGGGTAGAGCCCATGATAGGGGAGAGTGTACATGGGGTGTGGGAGGAGATTCAATGGGTGGGTAGAGTCCATGATAGGGGAGAGTGTACATGGGGTGTGGGAGGAGATTCAATGGGTGGGTAGAGCCCATGATAGGGGAGAGTGTACATGGGGTGTGGGAGGAGATTCAATGAGTGGGTAGAGTCCATGATAGGGGAGAGTGTACATGGGGTGTGGGAGGAGATTCAATGGGTGGATAGAGTCTGTGATAGGGGAGAGTGTACATGGGGTGTGGGAGGAGATTCAATGAGTGAGTAGAGTCTGTGATAGGGGAGATTGTACATGGGGTGTGGGAGGAGATTCAATGGGTGGGTAGAGTTCATGATAGGGGAGAGTGTACATGGGTTGTGGGAGGAGATTCAATCGTTGGGTAGAGTCCATGATAGGGGAGAGTGTACATGGGTTGTGGGAGGAGATTCTATGGGTGGGTAGAGTCCATGATAGGGGAGATTGTACATTGGGTGTGGGAGGAGATTCAATGTGTGGGTAGAGTTCATGATAGGGGTGAGTGTACATGGGCTGTGGGAGTAGATTCAATGGGTGGGTAGAGTCCATGATAGGGGAGATTGTACATGGGCTCTGGGAGGAGATTCAATGGGTGGGTATAGTTAGTCCATGATAGGGGAGAGTGTACATGGGGTGTGGGAGGAGATTCAATGGGTGGGTAGAGTCCATGATACGGGAGAGTGTACATGGGGTGTGGGAGGAGATTCAATGGGTGGGTAGAGTCTGTGATAGGGGTGAGTGTACATGGGGTGTGGGAGGAGATTCAATGGGTGGGTAGAGTCCATGATAGGGGAGAGTGTACATGGGGTGTGGGAGGAGATTCAATGGGAGGGTAGAGTCCATGATAGGGGAGAGTGTACATGGGCTGTGGGAGGAGATTCAATGGGAGGGTAGAGTCCATGATAGGGGAGAGTGTACATGGGGTGTGGGAGGAGATTCAATGAGTGAGTAGAGTCTGTGATAGGGGAGATTGTACATGGGGTGTGGGAGGAGATTCAATGGGTGGGTAGAGTTCATGATAGGGGAGAGTGTACATGGGTTGTGGGAGGAGATTCAGTCGTTGGGTAGAGTCCATGATAGGGGAGAGTGTACATGGGTTGTGGGAGGAGATTCTATGGGTGGGTAGAGTCCATGATAGGGGAGATTGTACATTGGGTGTGGGAGGAGATTCAATGTGTGGGTAGAGTTCATGATAGGGGTGAGTGTACATGGGCTGTGGGAGTAGATTCAATGGGTGGGTAGAGTCCATGATAGGGGAGATTGTACATGGGCTCTGGGAGGAGATTCAATGGGTGGGTATAGTTAGTCCATGATAGGGGAGAGTGTACATGGGGTGTGGGAGGAGATTCAATGGGTGGGTAGAGTCCATGATACGGGAGAGTGTACATGGGGTGTGGGAGGAGATTCAATGGGTGGGTAGAGTCTGTGATAGGGGTGAGTGTACATGGGGTGTGGGAGGAGATTCAATGGGTGGGTAGAGTCCATGATAGGGGAGAGTGTACATGGGGTGTGGGAGGAGATTCAATGGGTGGGTAGAGCCCATGATAGGGGAGTGTGTACATGGGGTGTGGGAGGAGATTCAATGGGTGGGTAGAGCCCATGATAGGGGAGAGTGTACATGGGCTGTGGGAGGAGATTCAATGGGAGGGTAGAGTCCATGATAGGGGAGAGTGTACATGGGGTGTGGGAGGAGATTCAATGGGTGGGTAGAGTCCATGATAGGGGAGATTGTACATGGGGTGTGGGAGGAGATTCAATGGGTGGGAGAGTCCATGATAGGGGAGAGTGTACATGGGGTGTGGGAGGAGATTCAATGGGTGGGTAGAGTCCATGATAGGGGAGATTGTACATGGGGTGTGGGAGGAGATTCAATGGGTGGGTAGAGTCCATAATAGGGGAGATTGTACATGGGGTGTGTGAGGAGATTCAATGGGTGGGTAGAGTCCATGATAGGGGAGAGTGTACATGGGGTGTGGGAGGAGATTCAATGGGTGGGTGGAGTCCATGCTAGTGGAGAGTGTACATGGGGTGTGGGAGGAGATTCAATGGGTGGTTAGAGTCCATGATAGGGGAGAGTGTACATGGGGTGTGGGAGGAGATTCAATGGGTGGGTAGATTCCATGATAGGGGAGAGTGTACATGGGGTGTGGGAGGAGATTCAATGGGTGGGTAGAGTCCATGCTAGTGGAGATTGTACATGGGGTGTGGGAGGAGATTCAATGGGTGGGTAGAGTCCATGCTAGTGGAGAGTGTACATGGGGTGTGGGAGGAGATTCAGTCGTTGGGTAGAGTCCATGATAGGGGAGAGTGTACATGGGGTGTAGGAGTACAGGGAGGGAGGGACCAAAAATTGGAAACCTGTAGTTCACACAGGAATTAATGAAGTGATTGTGGGCAAAATCTATTAACATTGGAATAAAGAGAGTGCGGAGAGTGCGTGATATAAACACTCAGTAACCCTTGACCCAGCAGGTAAATTAAAAATTTTGCACAGGGAGGGCGATGGAACAATTTGCGATAATTACAACAGTTTAAGACACGTTCGTGTCATTTTTTTACAGCACTGAAGTGTTTCCAGTGCTCACCTGCTCACTATCGGTGAAGTGCTAATCTCCAATTATCACGACTCCATCCCTCGTTCAGTAGATAAGAGCTGTTGGTTCTTGGTGCTAATGCTGGAACATGTGGTGTGTTTTCCTACTGAATTATGTAATGAGTGTCAGAAACAATTGGAATCGATCACTGACAGAGGCCGGGAGGATTGTCAACAAGAGAATGCTCTTTATCGCTCCCAGTGCAGTGTTGGAATTCTCAGTGAGTCCTTGGGAAATTACTCTTCATTTCCTGCAGGAAGTTAGCAAGCCCCCACCGTGCAGAGCTTTCTGTAGAGGCACATCATTACAGTGATTGTACAGCACCCAGAAATAACCCTCAGCTAACAGAGAGGAGTTGGAGGCAGTCAGTGACAGGCTGGCACCATAAGATCAACAGACTACAAGAAAATCTTTCATCATTTAGATTGCAAGCAGAACCCCCTTCAGTACCATCCCTGGGAGTGTTTGCTGGGACAGTGTAAAGGGAGCTTTACTCTGTATCTAACCCGTGCTGTACCTGCCCTGGGAGTTTTTGATGGGACAGTGTAGAGGGAGCTTTACTCTGTATCTAACCCCGTGCTGTACCTGCCCTGGGAGTTTTTGATGGGACAGTGTAGAGGGAGCTTTACTCTGTATCTAACCCCGTGCTGCACCTGCCCTGGGAGTTTTTGATGGGACAGTGTAGAGGGAGCTTTACTCTGTATCTAACCTGTGCTGTACCTGCCCTGGGAGTGTTTGATGGGACAGTGTAGAGGGAGCTTTACTCTGTATCTAACCCGTGCTGTACCTGCCCTGGGAGTGTTTGATGGGACAGTGTAGAGGGAGCTTTACTCTGTATCTAACCCCGTGCTGTACCTGCCCTGGGAGTGTTTGATGGGACAGTGTAGAGGGAGCTTTACTCTGTATCTAACCCGTGCTGTACCTGCCCTGGGAGTGTTTGATGGGACAGTGTAGAGGGAGCTTTACTCTGTATCTAACCCGTGCTGTACCTGCCTTGGGAGTGTTTGATGGGACAGTGTAGAGGGAGCTTTACTCTGTATCTAACCCCGTGCTGTACCTACCCTGGGTGTGTTTGATGGGACAGTGTAGAGGGAGCTTTACACTGTATCTAACCCGTGCTGAACCTGCCCTGGGAGTGTTTGATGGGACAGTGTAGAGGGTGCTTTACTCTGTATTTAATCCGTGCTGTACCTGCCCTGGGAGTGTTTGACGGGACAGTGTAGAGAGAGCTTTACTCTGTATCTAACCTGTGCTGTACCTGCCCTGGGAGTGTTTGATGGGACAGTGTAGAGGGAGCTTTACTCTGTATCAAACCCGTGCTGTACCTGCCCTGGGAGTGTTTGATGGGACAGTGTAGAGGGAGTTTTATTCTGTATCTAACCCGTGCTGTACCTGCCCTGGGAGTGTTTGATGGGACAGTGTAGAGGGAGCTTTACTCTGTATCTAACCCGTGCTTTTCCTGCCCTGGGAGTGTTTGATGGACAGTTTGATGGGAGCTTTACTGATGTAACAATATTTCTCCATTGTTAAACTGATGGATTCCCTCTTCGAAAAATTACAGACAACTTTGCTGTAGATTTGAATAATGTTCCAAATAATTTCATGAGATCTGCTCTGAGAGAAAAGTCTAAAATCCACAGGAGACAGGTGGAGAGAGGAGGAGCAGGTGGTGGTTAATACTGAGGAATGTAATGGATCATCAATTCACATTACACAGCACAAACACTCGCTGCTCATGGGTCAATGTGTTATCTCTCTCTGGTGTCACAGGCATCGACAGACATGATATATTAGCATTCTATCAATTATTCATAATGGAGCAGATCACGACCAGGTTTGTATCCCTTTCCCAGTGTGAGCTCGCTCGCCACACCCTGGAGCGTGTGTTGGCCAATCTCTCTGTAACTCGCTCTTTCAGGATGAGTTATTCTGAGGGGTCCCGGTACTGGGATGTGGCTCCCGTGTTGGAGGGTGATATCCAGATTCAAGCACTATTTGGTCGTGGCTTAGATACAGAGTAAAGCTC
The DNA here is from genome assembly GCA_030390025.1 of Squalus acanthias. Taxonomy (NCBI): domain Eukaryota; kingdom Metazoa; phylum Chordata; class Chondrichthyes; order Squaliformes; family Squalidae; genus Squalus; species Squalus acanthias. The sequence goes on from CM059442.1 coordinate 69,427,760, forward strand.
CCTCTACACTATCCCATCAAACACTCCCAGGGCAGGTACAGCACGGGTTAGATACAGAGTAAAGCTCCCTCTACACTGTCCCATCAAACACTCCCAGGGCAGGTACAGCACGGGTTAGATACAGAGTAAAGCTCCCTCTACACTGTCCCATCAAACACTCGGAGGGCAGGTACAGCACGGGTTAGATACAGAGTGAAGCTCCCTCTACACTGTCCCTTCAAACACTCCCAGGGCAGGTACAGCATGGGTAAGATGCAGAGTAAAGCTCCCTCTACACTGTTCCATCAAACACTCCCAGGGCAGGTACAGCACGAGTTAGATATAGAGTAAAGCTCCCTCTACACTGTCCCATCAAACACTCCCAGGGCAGGTACAGCATGGGTTAGATACAGAGTAAAGCTCCCTCTACACTGTCCCATCAAACACTCCCAGGGCAGGTAAAGCACGGGTTAGATACAGAGTAAAGCTCCCTCTACTCTGTCCCATCAAACACTCCCAGACAGGTACAGCACGGGTTAGATACAGAGTAAAGCTCCCTCCACACTGTCCCATCAAACACTCCCAGGGCAGGTACAGCATGGGCTAGATACAGATTAAAGCTCCCTCGACACTGTCCCCTCAAACACTCCCAGGACAGGTACAGCACGGGATTGATACAGAGTAAATCTCCCTCTACACTGTCCCGTCAAACACTCCCAGGGCAGGTACAGCACGCGTTAGATATAGAGTAAAGCTCCCTCTACACTGTCCCATCAAACACTCCCAGGGCAGTACAGCACGGGTTAGATACAGAGTAAAGCTCCCTCTACACTGTCCCATCAAACACTCCCAGGGCAGGTACAGCACGGGATTGATACAGAGTAAAACTCTCTCTACACTGTCCCATCAAACACTCCCAGGGCAGGTACAGCACGGGATTGATACAGAGTAAAGCTCCCTCTACACTGTCCCATCAAACACTCCCAGGGCAGGTACAGCACCTGTTAGATGCAGAGTAAAGCTCCCTCTACACTGTCCCATCAAACACTCCCAGGGCAGGTACAGCACGGGTTAGATACAGAGTAAAGCTCCCTCTACACTGCCCATCAAACACTCCCATGGCAGGTACAGCACGGGTTAGATACAGAATAAAGCTCCCTCTACACTGTCCCGTCAAACACTCCCAGGACAGGTACAGCATGGGTTAGATACCGAGTAAAGCTCCCTCTACACTGTCCCATCAAACACTCCCAGGGCAGGTACAGCACCTGTTAGATGCAGAGTAAAGCTCCCTCTACACTGTCCCATCAAACACTCCCAGGGCAGGTACAGCACGGGTTAGATACAGAGTAAAGCTCCCTCTACACTGCCCATCAAACACTCCCATGGCAGGTACAGCACGGGTTAGATACAGAATAAAGCTCCCTCTACACTGTCCCGTCAAACACTCCCAGGACAGGTACAGCATGGGTTAGATACCGAGTAAAGCTCCCTCTACACTGTCCCGTCAAACACTCCCAGGGCAGGTACAGCACGGGTTAGATACAGAGTAAAGCTCCCTCTACACTGTCCCATCAAACACTACCAGGGCAGGTACAGCACGGATTAGATACAGAGTAAAGCTCCCTCTACACTGTCTCATCAAACACTCCCAGGGCAGGTACAGCACGGGGTTAGATGCAGAGTAAAGCTCCTTCTACACTGTCCCATCAAACACTCGGAGGGCAGGTACAGCACGGGTTAGATACAGAGTAAAGCTCCCTCTACACTGTCCCATCAAACACTCCCAGGGCAGGTACAGCACGGGTTAGATTCAGAGTAAAGCTCCCTCTACACTGTCCCATCAAACTCTCGCAGGGCAAGTACAACACGGGTTAGATACAGAGTAAAGCTCACTCGACACTGTCTCATCAAACACTCCCAGGGCAGGTACAGCACGGGTTAGATTCAGAGTAAAGCTCCCTCTACACTGTCCCATCAAACTCTCGCAGGGCAAGTACAGCACGGGTTAGATACAGAGTAAAGCTCACTCTACACTGTCTCATCAAACACTCCCAGGGCAGGTACAGCACGGGGTTAGATACAAAGTAAAGCTCCCTCTACACTGTCCCATCAAACACTCGGAGGGCAGGTACAGCACGGGTTAGATACAGAGTGAAGCTCCCTCTACACTGTCCCATCAAACACTCCCAGGGCAGGTACAGCATGGGTAAGATGCAGAGTAAAGCTCCCTCTACACTGTTCCATCAAACACTCGCAGGGCAGGTACAGCACGAGTTAGATATAGAGTAAAGCTCCCTCTACACTGTCCCATCAAACACTCCCAGGGCAGGTACAGCATGGGTTAGATACAGAGTAAAGCTCCCTCTACACTGTCCCATCAAACACTCCCAGGGCAGGTAAAGCATGGGCTAGATACAGAGTAAAGCTCCCTCTACTCTGTCCCATCAAACACTCCCAGACAGGTACAGCACGGGGTTAGATACAGAGTAAAGCTCCCTGTAGACTGTCCCGTCAAACACTCCCGGGGCAGGTACAGCACGGGTTAGATACAGAGTAAAGCTCCCTCCACACTGTCCCTTCAAACACTCCCAAGGCAGGTACAGCATGGATCAGATACAGAGTAAAGCTCCCTCGACACTGTCCCATCAAACACTCCCAGGGCAGGTACAGCACGGGATTGATACAGAGTAAAGCTCCGTCTACACTGTCCCATCAAACACTCCCAGGGCAGGTACAGCACGGGTTAGATATAGAGTAAAGCTCCCTCTACACTGTCCCATCAAACACTCCCAGGGCAGTACAGCACGGGTTAGATACAGAGTAAAGCTCCCTCTACACTGTCCCATCAAACACTCCCAGGGCAGGTACAGCACGGGATTGATACAGAGTAAAGCTCTCTCTACACTGTCCCATCAAACACTCCCAGGGCAGGTACAGCACGGGATTGATACAGAGTAAAGCTCCCTCTACACTGTCCCATCAAACACTCCCAGGGCAGGTACAGCACGGGTTAGATTCAGAGTAAAGCTCCCTCTACACTGTCCCATCAAACTCTCGCAGGGCAAGTACAGCACGGGTTAGATACAGAGTAAAGCTCACTCTACACTTTCTCATCAAACACTCCCAGGGCAGTACAGCACGGGTTAGATAGAGAGTAAAGCTCCCTCTACACTGTCCCATCAAACACTCCCAGGGCAGGTACAGCACGGGATTGATACAGAGTAAAGCTCTCTCTACACTGTCCCATCAAACACTCCCAGGGCAGGTACAGCACGGGATTGATACAGAGTAAAGCTCCCTCTACACTGTCCCATCAAACACTCCCAGGGCAGGTACAGCACCTGTTAGATGCAGAGTAAAGCTCACTCTACACTGTCGCATCAAACACTCCCAGGGCAGGTACAGCACGGGTTAGATACAGAGTAAAGCTCCCTCTACACTGTCCCATCAAACACTCCCAGGGCAGGTACAGCACGGGGTGAGATACAGAGTAAAGCTCCCTCTACACTGCCCATCAAACACTTCCAGGGTAGGTACAGCACATGTTAGATACAGAGTAAAATCCCTCTACACTGACCCATCAAACACTCCCATGGCAATACAGCACTGGTGAGATACAGAATAAAGCTCTCTCCACATTGTCCCATCAAACACTCCCAGGGCAGGTACAGCACCTGTTAGGTACAGAGTAAAGCTTCCTCTACACTGTCCCGTCAAACACTCCCAGGACAGGTACAGCATGGGTTAGATACCGAGTAAAGCTCCCTCTACACTGTCCCATCAAACACTCCCACGGCAGGTGCAGCATGGGTAAGATGCAGAGTAAAGCTCCCTCTACACTGTCCCATCAAACACTCCCAGGGCAGGTACAGCACGAGTTAGATACAGAGTAAAGCTCCCTCTACACTGTCCCATCAAACACTCCCAGGGCAGGTACAGCATGGGTTAGATACAGAGTAAAGCTCCCTCTACACTGTCCCATCAAACACTCCCAGGGCAGGTACAGCACGGGATTGATACAGAGTAAAGCTCCCTCTGCACTGTCCCATCAAACACTCGCAGGGCAGGTACAGCACGGGTTAGATACAGAGTAAAGCTCCCTCTACACTGTTCCATTAAACTCTGAGGTCGCACAACACCAGGTTATAGTCCAACAGTTTTATTTGAAATCACAAGCTTTCGGAACTATCGCTCCTTCCTCAGGTGAAGTAAATTGGATATCCAATTTACTTTACCTGAGGAAGGAGCGATAGTTCCGAAAGCTTGTGATTTCAAATAAAACTGTTGGACTATAACCTGGTGTTGTGCGACCTCTCAATTTTGTCCACCCCAGTCCAACACCGGCATCTCCGCATCATGACCATTAAACTCTCCCAGGGCAGGTACAGCACCTGTTAGATACAGAGTAAAGCTCCCTCTACACTGTCCCATCAAACACTCCCAGGGCAGTACAGCACGGGTTAGATACAGAGTAAATCTCCCTCTGCACTGTCCCACCAAACACTCCCAGGGCAGGTACAGCACGGGATTGATACAGAGTAAAGCTCTCTCTACACTGTCCCATCAAACACTCCCAGGGCAGGTACAGCACGGGATTGATACAGAGTAAAGCTCCCTCTACACTGTCCCATCAAACACTCCCAGGGCAGGTACAGCACCTGTTAGATGCAGAGTAAAGCTCACTCTACACTGTCGCATCAAACACTCCCAGGGCAGGTACAGCACGGGTTAGATACAGAGTAAAGCTCCCTCTACACTGTCCCATCAAAGAGTCCCATGGCAGGTACAGCATGGGTTAGATACAGAATAAAGCTCTCTACATTGTCCCATCAAACACTCCCAGGGCAGGTACAGCACGAGTTAGATACAGAGTAAAGCTCCCTCTACACTGTCCCATCAAACACTCCCAGGGCAGGTAGAGCACGGGATTGATCCAGAGTAAAGCTCCCTCTACACTGTCCCATCAAACACTCCCAGGGCAGGTACAGCACCTGTTAGATGCAGAGTAAAGCTCACTCTACACTGTCGCATCAAACACTCCCAGGGCAGGTACAGCACGGGTTAGATACTGAGTAAAGCTCCCTCTACACTGTCCCATCAAACACTCCCAGGGCAGTACAGCACGGGTTAGATACAGAGTAAAGCTCCCTCTACACTGTCCCATCAAACACTCCCAGGGCAGGTACAGCACGGGATTGATACAGAGTAAAGCTCTCTCTACACTGTCCCATCAAACACTCCCAGGGCAGGTACAGCACGGGATTGATACAGAGTAAAGCTCCCTCTACACTGTCCCATCAAACACTCCCAGGGCAGGTACAGCACCTGTTAGATGCAGAGTAAAGCTCACTCTACACTGTCGCATCAAACACTCCCAGGGCAGGTACAGCACGGGTTAGATACAGAGTAAAGCTCCCTCTACACTGCCCATCAAACACTTCCAGGGTAGGTACAGCACATGTTAGATACAGAGTAAAATCCCTCTACACTGCCCCATCAAACACTCCCATGGCAGGTACAGCACTGGTGAGATACAGAATAAAGCTCTCTCCACATTGTCCCATCAAACACTCCCAGGGCAGGTACAGCACCTGTTAGATACAGAGTAAAGCTCCCTCTACACTGTCCCATCAGACATTCCCAGGGCAGGTACAGCACCTGTTAGGTACAGAGTAAAGCTCCCTCTACACTGTCCCGTCAAACACTCCCAGGACAGGTACAGCATGGGTTAGATACCGAGTAAAGCTCCCTCTACACTGTCCCATCAAACACTCCCACGGCAGGTACAGCATGGGTAAGATGCAGAGTAAAGCTCCCTCGACACTGTCCCATCAAACACTCCCAGGGCAGGTACAGCACGAGTTAGATATAGAGTAAAGCTCCCTCTACACTGTCCCATCAAACACTCCCAGGGCAGGTACAGCATGGGTTTGATACAGAGTAAAGCTCCCTCTACACTGTCCCATCAAACACACCCAGGGCAGGTACAGCATGGGTCAGTTACAGAGTAAAGCTCCCTCTACACTGTCCCATCAAACACTCCCAGGGCAGGTACAGCACGGGTTAGATACAGAGTAAAGCTCCCGCTGCACTGTCCCATCAAACACTCCCAGGGCAGGTACAGCATGGGTTAGATACAGAGTAAAGCTCCCTCTACACTGTCCCATCAAACACTCCCAGGGCAGGTAAAGCACGGGTTAGATACAGAATAAAGCTCCCTCTACTCTGTCCCATCAAACACTCCCAGGGCAGGTACAGCACGGGGTTAGATACAGAGTAAAGCTCCCTCTAGACTGTCCCGTCAAACACTCCCGGGGCAGGTACAGCACGGGTTAGATACAGAGTAAAGCTCCCACTACACTGTCCCATCAAACACTCCCAGGGCAGGTACAGCATGGGTTAGATACAGAATAAAGCTCCCTCAACACTGTCCCATCAAACACTCCCAGGGCAGGTACAGCACGGGATTGATACAGAGTAAAGCTCCCTCTGCACTGTCCCATCAAACACTCCCAGGGCAGGTACAGCACGGGTTAGATATAGAGTAAAGCTCCCTCTACACTGTCCATTAAACACTCCCAGGGCAGGTACAGCACCTGTTAGATACAGAGTAAAGCTCCCTCTACACTGTCCCATCAAACACTCCCAGGGCAGTACAGCACGGGTGAGATACAGAGTAAATCTCCCTCTGCACTGTCCCACCAAACACTCCCAGGGCAGGTACAGCACGGGATTGATACAGAGTAAAGCTCTCTCTACACTGTCCCATCAAACACTCCCAGGGCAGGTACAGCACGGGATTGATACAGAGTAAAACTCCCTCTACACTGTCCCATCAAACACTCCCAGGGCAGGTGCAGCACCTGTTCGATGCAGAGTAAAGCTCACTCTACACTGTCGCATCAAACACTCCCAGGGCAGGTACAGCACGGGTTAGATACAGAGTAAAGCTCCCTCTACACTGTCCCATCAAAGAGTCCCATGGCAGGTACAGCATGGGTTAGATACAGAATAAAGCTCTCTCTACATTGTCCCATCAAACACTCCCAGGGCAGGTACAGCACGAGTTAGATATAGAGTAAAGCTCCCTCTACACTGTCCCATCAAACACTCCCAGGGCAGGTACAGCATGGGTTAGATACAGAGTAAAGCTCCCTCTGCACTGTCCCATCAAACACTCCCAGGGCAGGTAAAGCACGGGTTAGATACAGAGTAAAGCTCCCTCTACTCTGTCCCATCAAACACTCCCAGACAGGTACAGCACGGGGTTAGATACAGAGTAAAGATCCCTCTAGACTGTCCCGTCAAACACTCCCGGGGCAGGTACAACACGGGTTAGATACAGAGTAAAGCTCCCTCCACACTGTCCCATCAAACACTCCCAGGGCAGGTACAGCATGGGTTAGATACAGAGTAAAGCTCCCTCGACACTGTCCCATCAAACACTCCCAGGGCAGGTACAGCACGGGATTGATACAGAGTAAAGCTCCCTCTACACTGTCCCATCAAACACTCCCAGGGCAGGTACAGCACGGGATTGATACAGAGTAAAGCTCCCTCGACACTGTCCCATCAAACACTCCCAGGGCAGGTACAGCACGGGATTGATACAGAGTAAAGCTCCCTCGACACTGTCCCATCAAACACTCCCAGGGCAGGTACAGCACGGGATTGATACAGAGTAAAGCTCCCTCTACACTGTCCCATCAAACACTCCCAGGGCAGGTACAGCACGGGTTAGATATAGAGTAAAGCTCCCTCGACACTGTACCATCAAACACTCCCACGGCAGTACAGCACGGGTTAGATACAGAGTAAAGCTCCCTCTACACTGTCCCATCAAACACTCCCAGGGCAGGTACAGCACGGGATTGATACAGAGTAAAGCTCTCTCTATACTGTCCCATCAAACACTCCCAGGGCAGGTACAGCACGGGATTGATACAGAGTAAAGCTCCCTCTACACTGTCCCATCAAACACTCCCAGGGCAGGTACAGCACCTGTTAGATGCAGAGTAAAGCTCACTCTACACTGTTGCATCAAACACTCCCAGGGCAGGTACAGCACGGGTTAGATACAGAGTAAAGCTCCCTCTACACTGTCCCATCAAACACTCCCAGGGCAGTACAGCACGGGTTAGATACAGAGTAAAGCTCCCTCTACACTGTCCCATCAAACACTCCCAGGGCAGGTACAGCACCTGTTAGATGCAGAGTAAAGCTCACTCTACACTGTCACATCAAACACTCCCAGGGCAGGTACATCACGGGTTAGATACAGAGTAAAGCTCCCTCTACGCTGTCCCAACAAACACTCCCAGGGCAGGTACAGCACGGGGTGAGATACAGAGTAAAGCTCCCTCTACACTGCCCATCAAACACTTCCAGGGTAGGTACAGCACATGTTAGATACAGAGTAAAATCCCTCTACACTGCCCCATCAAACACTCCCATGGCAGGTACAGCACTGGTGAGATACAGAATAAAGCTCTCTCCACAATGTCCCATCAAACACTCCCAGGGCAGGTACAGCACCTGTTAGGTACAGAGTAAAGCTCCCTCTACACTGTCCCGTCAAACACTCCCAGGACAGGTGCAGCACCTGTTAGGTACCGAGTAAAGCTCCCTCTACACTGCCCCATCAAACACTCCCATGGCAGGTACAGCACGGGTTAGATACAGAATAAAGCTCCCTCTACACTGTCCCGTCAAACACTCCCAGGACAGGTACAGCATGGGTTAGATACCGAGTAAAGCTCCCTCTACACTGTCCCGTCAAACACTCCCAGGGCAGGTACAGCACGGGTTAGATACAGAGTAAAGCTCCCTCTACACTGTCCCATCAAACACTACCAGAGCAGGTACAGCACGGATTAGATACAGAGTAAAGCTCCCTCTACACTGTCCCATCAAACACTCCCAGGGCAGGTACAGCACGGGTTAGATACAGAGTAAAGCTCCCTCTACACTGTCCCATCAAACACTCGCAGGGCAGGTACAGCACGGGTTAGATACAGATTAAAGCTCCCTCTACACTGTCCCATCAAACGCTCCCAGGGCAGGTACAGCACGGGGTTAGATGCAGAGTAAAGCTCCTTCTGCACTGTCCCATCAAACACTCCGAGGGCAGGTACAGCACGGGTTAGATACAGAGTAAAGCTCCCTCTACACTGTCCCATCAAACACTCCCAGGGCAGGTACAGCACGGGTTAGATTCAGAGTAAAGCTCCCTCTACACTGTCCCATCAAACACTCGCAGGGCAGGTACAGCACGGGTTAGATACTGAGTAAAGCTCCCTCTACACTGTCCCATCAAACACTCCCAGGGCAGTACAGCACGGGTTAGATACAGAGTAAAGCTCCCTCTACACTGTCCCATCAAACACTCCCAGGGCAGGTACAGCACGGGATTGATACAGAGTAAAGCTCTCTCTACACTGTCCCATCAAACACTCCCAGGGCAGGTACAGCACGGATTGATACAGAGTAAAGCTCCCTCTACACTGTCCCATCAAACACTCCCAGGGCAGGTACAGCACCTGTTAGATGCAGAGTAAAGCTCACTCTACACTGTCCCATCAAACACTCCCAGGGCAGGTACAGCACGGGTTAGATACAGAGTAAAGCTCCCTCTACACTGCCCATCAAACACTTCCAGGGTAGGTACAGCACATGTTAGATACAGAGTAAAATCCCTCTACACTGCCCCATCAAACACTCCCATGGCAGGTACAGCACTGGTGAGATACAGAATAAAGCTCTCTCCACATTGTCCCATCAAACACTCCCAGGGCAGGTACAGCACCTGTTAGATACAGAGTAAAGCTCCCTCTACACTGTCCCATCAGACATTCCCAGGGCAGGTACAGCACCTGTTAGGTACAGAGTAAAGCTCCCTCTACACTGTCCCGTCAACCACTCCCAGGACAGGTACAGCATGGGTTAGATACCGAGTAAAGCTCCCTCTACACTGTCCCATCAAACACTCCCACGGCAGGTACAGCATGGGTAAGATGCAGAGTAAAGCTCCCTCGACACTGTCCCATCAAACACTCCCAGGGCAGGTACAGCACGAGTTAGATATAGAGTAAAGCTCCCTCTACACTGTCCCATCAAACACTCCCAGGGCAGGTACAGCATGGGTTTGATACAGAGTAAAGCTCCCTCTAGACTGTCCCATCAAACACACCAGGGCAGGTACAGCATGGTCAGTTACAGAGTAAAGCTCCCTCTACACTGTCCCATCAAACACTCCCAGGGCAGGTACAGCACGGGTTAGATACAGAGTAAAGCTCCCGCTGCACTGTCCCATCAAACACTCCCAGGGCAGGTACAGCATGGGTTAGATACAGAGTAAAGCTCCCTCTACACTGTCCCATCAAACACTCCCAGGGCAGGTAAAGCACGGGTTAGATACAGAGTAAAGCTCCCTCTACTCTGTCCCATCAAACACTCCCAGGGCAGGTACAGCACGGGGTTAGATACAGAGTAAAGCTCCCTCTAGACTGTCCCGTCAAACATACCGGGGCAGGTACAGCACGGGTTAGATACAGAGTAAAGCTCCCACTACACTGTCCCATCAAACACTCCCAGGGCAGGTACAGCATGGGTTAGATACAGAATAAAGCTCCCTCAACACTGTCCCATCAAACACTCCCAGGGCAGGTACAGCACGGGATTGATACAGAGTAAAGCTCCCTCTGCACTGTCCCATCAAACACTCCCAGGGCAGGTACAGCACGGGTTAGATATAGAGTAAAGCTCCCTCTACACTGTTCCATTAAACTCTCCCAGGGCAGGTGCAGCACCTGTTCGATGCAGAGTAAAGCTCACTCTACACTGTCGCATCAAACACTCCCAGGGCAGGTACAGCACGGGTTAGATACAGAGTAAAGCTCCCTCTACACTGTCCATCAAAGAGTCCCATGGCAGGTACAGCATGGGTTAGATACAGAATAAAGCTCTCTCTACATTGTCCCATCAAACACTCCCAGGGCAGGTACAGCACGAGTTAGATATAGAGTAAAGCTCCCTCTACACTGTCCCATCAAACACTCCCAGGGCAGGTACAGCATGGGTTAGATACAGAGTAAAGCTCCCTCTACACTGTCCATCAAACACTCCCAGGGCAGGTAAAGCACGGGTTAGATACAGAGTAAAGCTCCCTCTACTCTGTCCCATCAAACACTCCCAGACAGGTACAGCACGGGTTAGATACAGAGTAAAGATCCCTCTAGACTGTCCCGTCAAACACTCCCGGGGCAGGTACAACACGGGATTGATACAGAGTAAGCTCCCTCTACACTGTCCCATCAAACACTCCCAGGGCAGGTACAGCACGGGATTGATACAGAGTAAAGCTCCCTCTACACTGTCCCATCAAACACTCCCAGGGCAGGTACAGCACGGGTTAGATACAGAGTAAAGCTCCCTCTGCACTGTCCCATCAAACACTCCCAGGGCAGGTACAGCACGGGTTAGATACAGAGTAAAGCTCCCTCTACACTGTCCCATCAAACACTCCAGGGCAGGTACAGCACGGGTTAGATACAGAGTAAAGCTCCCTCTACACTGTCCCATCAAACACTCCCAGGGCAGGTACAGCACGGGTTTGATACAGAGTAAAGCTCTCTCTACACTGTCCCATCAAACACTCCCAGGGCAGGTACAGCACGGGGTTAGATACAGAGTAAAGCTCCTCTACACTGTCCCATCAAACACTCCCAGGGCAGGTACAGCACGGGTTAGATACAGAGTAAAGCTCCCTCTACACTGTCCATAAACACTCCCAGGGCAGGTACAGCACGGGTTAGATACAGAGTAAAGCTCCCTCTACACTGTCCCATCAAACACTCCCAGGGCAGGTACAGCACGGGTTAGATACAGAGTAAAGCTCCCTCTACACTGTCCCATCAAACACTCCCAGGGCAGGTACAGCACCGGGTTAGAGCAGAGTAAAGCTCACTCTACACTGTCCCATCAAACACTCCCAGGGCAGGTAAAGCACGGGTTAGATACAGAGTAAAGCTCCCTCTACACTGTCCATCAAACACTCCCAGGGCAGGTACAGCACGGGTTAGATACAGAGTAAAGCTCCCTCTAGACTGTCCATCAACACTACCAGGGCAGGTACAGCACGGGTTAGATACAGAGTAAAAGCTCCCTCTACACTGTCCCATCAAACACTCCCAGGGCAGGTACAGCATGGGTTAGATACAGAGTAAGCTCCCTCTACACTGTCCCATCAAACACTCCAGGGCAGGTACAGCACGGGTTAGATACAGAGTAAAGCTCCCTCTACACTGTCCCATCAAACACTCCAGGGCAGGTACAGCACGGGTTAGATACAGAGTAAAGCTCCCTCTACACTGTCCATCAAACACTCCCAGGCAGGTACAGCACGGGTTAGATACAGAGTAAAGCTCCCTCTACACTGTCCCATCAAACACTCCCAGGGCAGGTACAGCACGGGTTAGATACAGAGTAAAGCTCCTCTACACTGTCCCATCAAACACTCCCAGGGCAGGTACAGCACGGGTTAGATACAGAGTAAAGCTCCCTCTACACTGTCCCATCAAACACTCCCAGGGCAGGTACAGCACGGGTTAGATACAGAGTAAAGCTCCCTCTACACTGTCCCATCAAACACTCCCAGGGCAGGTACAGCACGGGTTAGATACAGAGTAAAGCTCCCTCTACACTGTCCCATCAAACACTCCCAGGGCAGGTACAGCACGGGTTAGATACAGAGTAAAGCTCCCTCTACACTGTCCCATCAAACACTCCCAGGGCAGGTACAGCACGGGTTAGATACAGAGTAAAGCTCCCTCTACACTGTCCCATCAAACACTCCCAGGGCAGGTACAGCACGGGTTGATACAGAGTAAAGCTCCCTCTACACTGTCCCATCAAACACTCCCAGGGCAGGTACAGCACGGTTAGATACAGAGTAAAGCTCCTCTACACTGTCCCATCAAACACTCCCAGGGCAGGTACAGCACGGGGTAGATACAGAGTAAAGCTCCCTCTACACTGTCCCATCAAACACTCCCAGGGCAGGTACAGCACGGGTTAGATACAGAGTAAAGCTCCCTCTACACTGTCCCATCAAACACTCCCAGGGCAGGTACAGCACGGGTTAGAATACAGAGTAAAGCTCCCTCTACACTGTCCCATCAAACACTCCCAGGGCAGGTACAGCACGGGTTAGATACAGAGTAAAATCCCTCTACACTGTCCCATCAAACACTCCCAGGGCAGGTACAGCACGGGTTAGATACAGAGTAAAGCTCCCTCTACACTGTCCCATCAAACACCCCAGGGCAGGTACAGCACGGGTTAGATACAGAGTAAAGCTCCCTCTACACTGTCCCATCAAACACTCCCAGGGCAGGTACAGCACGGGTTAGATACAGAGTAAAGCTCCCTCTACACTGTCCCATCAAACACTCCCAGGCAGGTACAGCATGGGTTAGATACAGAGTAAGCTCCTCTACACTGTCCCATCAAACACTCCAGGGCAGGTACAGCACGGGTTAGATACAGAGTAAAGCTCCTCTACACTGTCCCATCAAACACTCCCAGGGCAGGTACAGCACGGGTTAGATACAGAGTAAAGCTCCCTCTACACTGTCCCATCAACACTCCCAGGCAGGTACAGCATGGGTTAGATACAGAGTAAAGCTCCCTCAACACTGTCCCATCAAACACTCCCAGGGCAGGTACAGCACGGGTTAGATACAGAGTAAAGCTCCCTCTGCACTGTCCCAATCAAAACTCTCCAGGGCAGGTACACACGGGTTAGATACAGAGTAAAGCTCCCCTCTACACGTCCCATCAAACACTCCCAGGCAGGTACAGCACGGGTTAGATACAGAGTAAAGCTCCCTCTACACTGTCCCATCAAACACTCCCAGGGCAGTACAGCACGGGTTAGATACAGAGTAAAGCTCCCTCGCACTGTCCCACCAAACACTCCCAGGGCAGGTACAGCACGGGATTGATACAGAGTAAAGCTCCCTCTACACTGTCCCATCAAACACTCCCAGGGCAGGTACAGCACAGGTTAGATACAGAGTAAAGCTCCCTCTACACTGTCCCATCAAACACTCCCAGGGCAGGTACAGCACGGTTAGATACAGAGTAAAGCACCCTCTACACTGTCCCATCAAACACTCCCAGGGCAGGTACAGCACGGGTTAGATACAGAGTAAAGCTCCCTCTACATAGTCCATCAAACACTCAGGGCAGGTAACAGCACGGGTTAGATACAGAGTAAAGCTCCCTCTACACTGTCCCATCAAACACTCCCAGGGCAGGTACAGCACGGGTTAGATACAGAGTAAAGCTCCCTCTACACTGTCCCATCAAACACTCCAGGGCAGGTACAGCACGGGTTAGATACAGAGTAAAGCTCCCTCTACACTGTCCCATCAAACACTCCCAGGGCAGGTACAGCACGGGTTAGATACAGAGTAAAGCCCTCTACACTGTCCCATCAAACACTCCCAGGGCAGGTACAGCACGGTTTAGATACAAAGAGTAAGCTCCCTCTACACTGTCCCATCAAACACTCCCAGGGCAGGTACAGCACGGGTTAGATACAGAGTAAAGCTCCTCTACACTGTCCCATCAAACACTCCCAGGGCAGGTACAGCACGGGTTAGATACAGATAAAGCTCCCTCTACACTGTCCCATCAACACTCCCAGGGCAGGTACAGCACATGGTTAGATACAGAGTAAAACTCCCTCTACACTGTCCCATCAAACACTCCCAGGGCAGGTACAGCACGGGTTAGATACAGATAAGCTCCTCTACACTGTCCATCAAACACTCCCAGGGCAGGTACAGCACGGGTTAGATACAGAGTAAAGCCCCTCACACTGTCCCATCAAACACTCCCAGGGCAGGTACAGCACGGGTTAGATACAGAGTAAAGCTCCCTCTACACTGTCCCATCAAACACTCCCAGGGCAGGTACAGCACGGGTTAGATACAGAGTAAAGCTCCCTCTACACTGTCCCATCAAACACTCCCAGGGCAGGTACAGCACGGGTTAGATACAGAGTAAAGCTCCCTCTACACTGTCCCATCAAACACTCCCAGGGCAGGTACAGCACGGGTTAGATACAGAGTAAAGCTCCCTCTACACTGTCCCATCAAACACACCCAGGGCAGGTACAGCATGGGTTAGATACAGAGTAAAGCTCCCTCAACACTGTCCCATCAAACACTCCCAGGGCAGGTACAGCACGGGTTATACAGAGTAAAGCTCCTCTGCACTGTCCCATCAAACACTCCCAGGGCAGGTACAGCACGGGTTAGATACAGAGTAAAGCTCCCTCTACACTGTCCATCAAACACTCCTCCCAGGGCAGGTACAGCACGGGTTAGATACAGAGTAAAGCTCCCTCTACACTGTCCCATCAAACACTCCCAGGGCAGGTACAGCACGGTTAGATACAGAGTAAAGCTCCCTCTGCACTGTCCCATCAAACACTCCCAGGGCAGGTACAGCACGGGTTAGATACAGAGTAAAGCTCCCTCTACACTGTCCCATCAAACACTCCCAGGGCAGGTACAGCACGGGTTAGATAGAGTAAAGCTCCCTCTACACTGTCCCATCAAACACTCCCAGGGCAGGTACAGCACGGGTTAGATACAGAGTAAAGCTCCCTCTACACTGTCCCATCAAACACTCCCAGGGCAGGTACAGCACGGGGTAGATACAGGAAAAAGCTCCCTCTACACTGTCCCATCAAACACTCCCAGGGCAGGTACAGCACGGTTAGATACAGAGTAAAGCTCCTCTACACTGTCCCATCAAACACTCCCAGGCAGGTACAGCACGGGTAGATACAGAGTAAAGCTCCCTCTACACTGTCCCATCAAACACTCCCAGGGCAGGTACAGCACGGGTTAGATACAGAGTAAAGCTCCCTCTACACTGTCCCATCAAACACTCCCAGGGCAGTACAGCACGGGTTAGATACAGAGTAAAGCTCCCTCTACACTGTCCCATCAACACTCCCAGGGCAGGTACAGCACGGTTTAGATACAGAGTAAAGCTCCCTCTACACTGTCCCATCAAACACTCCAGGGCAGTACAGCACGGTTAGATACAGAGTAAAGCTCCCTCTACACTGTCCCATCAAACACTCCCAGGCAGGTACAGCACGGGTTGAACAGAGTAAAGCTCCTCTACACTGTCCCATCAAACACTCCCAGGGCAGGTACAGCACGGTTAGATACAGAGTAAAGCTCCCTCTACACTGTCCCATCAACACTCCCAGGCAGGTACAGCACGGGTTAGATACAGAGTAAAGCTCCCTCTACACTGTCCCATCAAACACTCCAGGGCAGGTACAGCACGGGTTAGATACAGAGTAAAGCTCCCTCTACACTGTCCCATCAAACACTGCCAGGACAGGTACAGCACGGGTTAAGTACAGAGTAAAGCTCCCTCTACACTGTCCCATCAAACACTCCCAGGGCAGGTACAGCACGGGTTAATTACAGAGTAAAGCTCCCTCTACACTGTCCCATCAAACACTCCCAGGGCAGGTACAGCACGGGTTAGATACAGAGTAAAGCTCCCTCTACACTGTCCCATCAAACACTCCCAGGGCAGGTACAGCACGGGTTAGATACAGAGTAAAGCTCCCTCTACACTGTCCCATCAAACACTCCCAGGGCAGGTACAGCACGGGTTAGATACAGAGTAAAGCTCCCTCTGTACTGTCCCATCAAACACTCCCAGGGCAGGTGCAGCATGGTTAGATACAGAGTAAAGCTCCCTCTACACTGTCCCATCAAACACTCCCAGGGCAGGTACAGCACGGGTTAGATACAGAGTAAAGCTCCTCTACACTGTCCCATCAAACACTCCCAGGGCAGGTACAGCACGGGTTAGATACAGAGTAAAGCTCCCTCTACACTGTCCCATCAAACACTCCCAGGGCAGGTACAGCACGGGTTAGATACAGAGTAAAGCTCCCTCTACACTGTCCCATCAAACACTCCAGGCAGGTACAGCACGGGTTAGATACAGAGTAAAGCTCCCTCTACACTGTCCCATCAAACACCCCAGGGCAGGTACAGCACGGGTTAGATACAGAGTAAAGCTCCCTCTACACTGTCCCATCAAACACTCCCAGGGCAGGTACAGCACGGGTTAGATACAGAGTAAAGCTCCCTCTACACTGTCCCATCAAACACTCCAGGGCAGGTACAGCATGGGTTAGATAACAGAGTAAAGCTCCCTCTACACTGTCCCATCAAACACTCCCAGGGCAGGTACAGCACGGTTAGATACAGAGTAAAGCTCCTCTACACTGTCCCATCAAACACTCCCAGGCAGGTACAGCACGGGTTAGATACAGAGTAAAGCTCCTCGCACTGTCCCATCAAACACTCCCAGGGCAGGTACAGCATGGGTTAGATACAGAGTAAAGCTCCCTCTACACTGTCCCATCAAACACTCCCAGGGCAGGTACAGCACGGGTTAGATACAGAGTAAAGCTCCCTCTACACTGTCCCATCAAACACTCCCAGGCAGGTACAGCACGGGTTAATATAGAGTAAAGCTCCCTCTACACTGTTCCCATCAAACACTCCCAGGCAGGTACAGCACGGGTTAGATACAGAGTAAAGCTCCTCTACACTGTCCCATCAAACACTCCCAGGGCAGTACAGCACGGTGTAGATACAGAGTAAAGCTCCCTACACTGTCCCATCCAACACTCCCAGGGCAGGTACAGCACGGTTTGATACAGAGTAAAGCTCCCTCTACACTGTCCCATCAACACTCCCAGGGCAGGTACAGCACGGGTTGATACAGAGTAAAGCTCCTCTACACTGTCCCATCAAACACTCCCCAGGCAGGTACAGCACTGTTTAGATACAGAGTAAAGCTCCCTCTACACGTCCCATCAAACACTCCCCAGGCAGTACAGCATGGGGTTAGATTACAGAGTAAAAGC